>OZ010590.1:104048218-104055718 GCA_963932145.1 Acanthosepion lycidas | reverse complement strand
TATTGTATTCATTTCTACGCTTGGTTGGCTCAGGAGATTTTTCTGGCTTAGCATATGTGCTGATTCCTTAAGTTTATGAATTTTCCAATGGTGTTCTTTGTCTATGATCTTAATCTGATCTCACAGAGGGCAGTGATCTCCCTTTTCTCTCCATATGTGGTCAGCTACACCTGATTTTTCCACTTCCCCTCATGTTACAGCTTTCTGGTGTTCTTGAAGCCTTAAAGTCAAATCACCCATTAAAAATATAATTTGCTGGTATATAATAGATGAAGTTTTTAACACTTACCTTTAAAACAGAAATAGTTGTTATTTACACTATTTACATTGTTCAGACTATTGTACTCATCTCCATTGTCATATTCACAATGTTTCAGCTGTTCTACACTCTGGCCTTCTTCAGGTGATTGGAATTTCAAACTGAACCCTTTATTTCATCCATCAGTGTATATTAGTCTGGTTCCACATGCCATGCCTCTTCAGATGTCTCAGTATCAGTTATCTCCAAATTTTTTTGTTCACTTCTGCAACTGTCAGGTATTGAACTCAAAGATTTTGGGGTCAACCAATGTGTTTATCCACTGGGCCATGTGTTCTCGACAGAAATAGTTCAGCATCAAATATATATGCCCTATGTAAAAATAATGTTGTTTATGAATTATCACATCCTTTGGAAGATTGTATCTAAATACTAATAATCAACAAATAATATTTAATACTTACTTTGGCCACACATTCACCACACTCTTGTAGATTGACTTGTCATTTGCCAAACTTTAATACAATTTCTGCACATATAGATCAACACATTACAAAAAACAAGAATAATATTGACATAAAACAAATTTTAATAGATAACACCAAAATATTATATAGGAAAAATTGAAAATTCTAGAAGCCATTAGAATAAAAAAAAAAAGAAACAAGCAACATTAAATAAAGTATCTTTCTCCACAGGGGATCATATAATGAAATGTTTATAAAAAAAGGACACATATAAATGATAGATACATGATTTCAGTTAGGCTGCTGTGGATGACATCACATTTAATTAATATATATACAGTGGCTTTCAAAAGTCTACAGCCCCTTTGAAAATTTATATATTTTGTATAATTTAACAGGGAACAACAGATTTTTCAATTCCAATGATTGTTAAATAATAAGCAGATCCATCACACTTTCCTTACATTTTTAAAATTTCATACTGATTCTTAAAATCATATAACTTAGAAAAATGTCTTTGCAAAAGTTTACACCCCACTTCTGGAATTGAAAAAATGTGTTGTGTTGTTCCCTGTTAAATTATACAAAATATATAAATTTTCAAAGGGGTTGTAGACTCTTGCAAGCCACTGTATGTATATATATATATATATATATATATATATATATATATATATATATATATATATATATATATATATATATATATATATACACTACTACAGTTCAAAAGCTTGAAGACATCGCCAGAATTAGCATGGGATAAACTTGACAAAAGAGTGAAAAAAAATGAAAAAAATCTCTTAGAGTCATTGAAAAGAGAATGGAATCCATTATAAAAATTATACTTTAAGAAACTTTTACAACAAATGTCAAACATTTATGCTGAAATAATCAAAGCTAAAGAAGGATATTTTGATGAGAGCAAAATTTAATCATAATATTTTTTTTCTTTATGTTATATAAAATTTTTAATAATAAAAACATGACACAATCTTTTTAAGCATGTGTCATAATTTTCTATTATTTAGAGTACAAATCAACTACCAGGTGCAGCCTCAAACATTTGAACTGTAGTGCATATATATATATATATATATATATATATATATATACACACATATATATATATATATATATATATATATATATATATATATATACACATATATATATATATATATATATATATATATATACACACATATATATATATATATATATATATATATATATATATATATATATATATATTTACTCAAATATTTGTATCTATAAAGCATTTACTTAAACATTTGTATCTATAAAAAGAATGTATAAACATAAAAATGTCTTAAAATAATTGTCAGACTTTGTCCATTTCATAATGTGTGATGTCATTTGTTTACATTTGGATATGCATCGAGCAGATATGAATGTACATGAAAGAATCATGGAAAATAGTAGTTTAAAAACAGTAAAATTGACCTTGCTAACCAAACGCTCCCCTGTGGGCCAATTGGTTAAAGGCACATCAGGCTATATGACATTTCCATATAGGATACAGGTTCAATTCCTGTCTGAGGACGAATATTTTCTATGAAAATTACTTGGACATTCAAGCCAGTAAATGTTGTTTAAGACTGTTTATTATAAACAGAACATTTACTTAAATATTTGTATCTATAAAAAGAATGTATAAACATAAAAAATGACTTAAAATATAGAAAGAGAGAGAGATAAGATAAACAGAAGGAAACTTTGACATCTTACATAATTGTGTTTGGATATTTCATATTAGTCATTTATATATATATATATATATATATATATATATATATATATGTGTGTGTGTGTGTGTGTATAGGCAGGTAGCCCCCAAACCTTGTTGCCCATGACTGTTTAAGGTACATTTATGATTTATGTTGCAGATATACGAAGCAAACTTTAACATAGGACAAATTTTAACAGATAACAACTAAACATTGCAAAGAACGACCTAAAAGAAGCTATTAGAATACAAAAGAAACAACCAACATTTAATAAAATAGCCTTCTTTATTGGAGATTTTATAATGAAGAGTGTATAAAAAAAAATGTAGATACACACTTTTCAGTTTCATTGTTGCAGATGTTACTACATTTAATTTACACACACATGCATACACACACACACACACACACATATATATATATATATCTATATATTTATATGTTTCATTAAATAATATAGACAAGTTTTGCCTATTTTAAGTAAGTTCCTTTCATATTGTCTGATAAGCTAAATCACATTATCAATATGAAAGGAACTTAAAATGAATAGACAAAACTTGTCTCTATTATTTAATATAACATGCATTAATGAATATATATATATATATATATATATATATATATATATATATATTATTTAATAAAACAAGCAATAATGAAAAATTGTTAAGTTAAGGTAGGGTGGGGGTGCCTGTTCAACAAATGATGACATCCGTTTATCGCACATTATCTGGGTTTTTTTTTTTTTCAGTGAGAAAATGTTTTTTGGCACGTTTATTTTACAGTTAAATTTATAATTGTATACATAAAGATTTTTTTCAAAAGTGTTGTTTGAATATGAGTATGTTGTATTAAAATACAATTTTAAATTATTATTCCTAATTCTAATTAGTAATAGACTACTTCTTTTAGAACAAATAAATATATTAGAATTACTTTCTCATTTAAAAATTATTATTCAAAGATCAAGTATAAATCAAGTATAAATATATATGTTTCATTTTTCAGCTTTTTTCTTTTTTTTAAATAATTATTTAAGGAAAATCTTTGACAGTGTCTCCAAAAAATAGCTATTTCCTTTCTTTGATTAAGTAAATTTTTATTTTTCATAAACTTAGTAATGTATAATTGCTCATGTAGGCACAAAGAACATGGGTCATTTAATGACCTACAAACTCTAACTTCTCTTAATAATTTTCTATTTTACAGTAGGTGTTTTCTTGGTTTCCATTAAGTATCAGAAATATTTTGATAGGGACGTCTGATTTCAGTATTTACTTATTTTTAAAAGAACTTTGATTTTGGTTTCATTGTCTTTTGAGATCATGTCTTGTGCATCCAATGTAGACTTTTGCATTATCTGTATCCTCAATAGATGGGATATTGCATTGGTACAGTGATTTTCAAGTTCAGGCATTTAAATTCCGTGTATCATAGTTTTCTAATTTTATCAATTTTACAGTTTGTGGAATTCTTCATAACGATAAGTCCATCAACACTGTAAAATCCAATGTCAGTTTTACTAATTTTGCGATATACTGTAAGATTGTATAATATAAAAAAGACCTATGAATTCAGAAGACTCTGCAGAGTCCAATGACCCCATTGTGATGTCGAAGTGGTTATTAGAGTTTTAATCCATTGCTCACCCTTATGTATGAGTACCAACTTTTTCGCATTTATAATAATGCTTTTCTCTTCATTTGTTATGTCCGAGTATTGGGTAGCAAAATCCATAGCATTTTTCTCATTTGTTGAATTTTCACTTATTCTCTTTTTGATAGATAAATGTTTATGCTCTGCAGAATTGTACTGAGGATTGTTTTTTAAAAATAAAAATAATTAATAAGAACATCAGATTATAAATCTTACTCTTCTTTCTCTTTATTTTAATATATATATATATATATATATATATATATATAACCTAGTGAGCCAGACAAACCTACCCAGGTTTCACCTAAGCAGATCGTCAGGGAAAGCTGGCTAAAGAGGCAGAGTGAAACGCATATTTATAGGCGATAGTCAAAATTATACCACGTGACCAAAGATAAAGAAAAACACAAGAACACCTCTTAAAGATTTATTCAGCTAAAAGGGGAGGGGATATTAAAATATGAACATTAAGGTGGAATGACAAAATAAATGCCTCTTTAGCCAACTTTCCCTGACGATACACTTAGGTGAAACATGGGTAGGTTTATCTGGCTCACTAGGTTTATCTAGGTCTGCTCTTCGGTTGTATTGAGCTCTTTTGTTTGTTAGTTGTTTACTCGTATTGTTTTTTTTTCTTTGGGCTTCAAACCTGTATCTGTGCGATTTTTTCGACAGACTTTCATGTTTCTAGTTCTTTCTTTTTTTAAAACCTTTTTTTCCCTCGAGATTGATTTGATTATTGGCAAATCAAAAATTTGAGAGTTTTTCAAAACGAGTATAGTTACCTATATTTGTATTTATATATATATATTAATCATTTCATCCCAAACAAGGTGGGAAAGCTACTAGTATGCAGGGTGTTACAGGGTGTGAAATTGAAAGAGAAGACTGGGAATAAGGAGAATTGAGGAATGGACAAAAGATGAACAGGATTCAAGCAGACAGAAGATGACAATTGATGCTGCAGTTAAATTTTTGAAGTTATCAGGGAAGCAAGTAAATAGAAAAAACTTCCACGGGTGGTAAATGCAAGAAAGAAACTGTTTTAGTAGAAGTGGCAATTGCATTTAGCTATTTCAACAGTAAACAGGTAGGACCTCAATGCCAACCTAGTAGCATGTTTAAATTCATGTATTCAGTTGCCATGAAAAAGTTTATAGAAAAGACAGAGGGAAGCCATGCGATGTCAGAGAGAGGGAGACACTGAACTTAAAATGCACAGTCAGGATTGATTACATTACAGATCCTTTTTTGGATTTTGTCAAGAATCTTGAGATGTACTGATGGAGCCATTGTGTTTTCCAGCCTTCTTCAGGTATCTCAATTTGTGTAACCTTCAGGGAATGTCAAACTGAATTCTTTATATAATGAGGCAAAAAGTAAAAAATATTTAAGGCACCAAAGTTCTAACATCAGGATTATCTCACAGGACAATAACTGAGAAGATTAAAATGTTGCTTCATGAATTTCATGGTGTAGTATTTGTGAGTTAAATCCCTGGACTGGATAGTACAGAATCAGACTTGCTGGAAAAACAAAATCAGATATCCTTGGACAGAAAGATGAATGGGATTCAAGAAGATGATGATTGTTGTTGCATTTAAATCTTTGAAGATTGTTGTTATCAAGGAAGCAAGTAAACAGGAAGGAGTTCCACAGGTGGGAAGTACGGGAAAAGAAACTATTATAGTAGAAGTGACAGTTGCATTTAACAATTTCAACAGTAAAAGGGTGAAACCTAGATGTTAATCTAGTAGCACACTTAAATTTATGTAGTTGGGGTACCAGGAAAAAAAGGTTGTCAAAGCAGTTGCCATGAAAATGTTTGTAGAAAAGAGAGAGGGAAGTCACATCATGTCATTGAGAAAGTGACTGAAGTTGAGATGACTGGTCAGGATCGATTACTTTACAGATTCATTTTGGATTTTGTCAATCTTGAGATGTACAGCTGGAGCCCCAGACCATATATGGCAACAGTATTCAACAGATGGATGGCAGATTTGTAAATGTACAGGCACAACACAGTGACCCAATTTTCCTTGCAGTAGATGCAACTACTGAATCAATGTAGTCATTCCACTTCATGTCAGCTGAAAACATGAGGCCAAGAAGGGGCAGTGTGTTTGTCTCCTAGAGTTTAGCATAAGCCATGCTTATGGTAGGCAGAAATGATTCTTTGTGGTGGCTAAATTTGCTTTGGAGATGTTAAAATTTACAAGCCATTGCTTGCCACAGTTAACTACTGGTTTGAGGTCCTTTTCAAGAGCAGCTGACAGGTTTACTTTGTCAGATCTTGAGACAGGAGTAAATAGCAGTGTCGTTTAAAAATACCCAGTTGGGAACTGATGACATCAGGGAGATCATTGATGAAGATCAGAAAGAGCGTAGGGCCCAGGATAGAGTCTTAAGGGACATTTGCGTTCATGTGAAGGGACCTGGAAGGGAGCCTATTCAAAACGACCTTCATTTCACAATTTCATAGTAATGATTGGATTAAACCAAACATTTGTCCTGTAACACCATAGAAGGCCAGCATGCCAAACCTTGTTGAATACTTTTGAGATATCTACAGTCATATCTCAAGTTTAATGGTTTATATTGCAACTATACTAAGCTGACATTACTTAGTTTTGTGCTATGACATCTATCAATGGCTTTTGAATAATTCTGTCTACCCATTTTCACTGAAAAGGCCTGGGTCAACTCATGATATGATTTTAATGCATTTTTCAAATGTGCCAATTACTGAGACCACCTCCTCAAGTTGATAAAATCAAGAAGTGACCCCTCCCTTACAAATCAGCCATGGTTAGGTTCCAACCCGGAAGTCATGATCAGAAAGTAAGTGTTTTAACCAGTCGGCAGGGCTGGATTAACCATTAAGCAAAATAAGTACATGCTTAGGCCATCAAAGGAAGGAGGCACCACAGAAATTGTAATGATATGATGTTGTACACATCTAAAGAAATAAATCAAACACGATTAACATTTGAATCAACAGGGTCCCATTATGAAGTGGGGACAACTGACCTGCAGCAAATCTTTATTGACATTCTGATTGGTTAATAAGGGAATGGGCAAAGGGAGATAATGAGGATTGTATTTACTGAATACAACACATCTCCTCTCTTGAATAAGTTAGTATTACTAATTAATGGTATTTAATTTTGTGAACAGAGGTAGACTACCTTCATGTTTGCTTTGCATTATTCTAGCCATATTTTTATGCGATTCTGTAACATGTTCTCTTGTTGATGACACAGCCACTTTCATCCACAGTTCTGTTAAAATCTGGTCATGGCTCATTTGACAGTGGCTGCACAGCTGTGATTGTTTCTTTCTTGGTTGGTGTTTTTCTGGGTTTGAA
>OZ010590.1:103955864-104048018 GCA_963932145.1 Acanthosepion lycidas | reverse complement strand
TTTTACTGGCTTGCTTGGGGTGAATTTGATTAAAAAAATATCATTAAGTGAAAGGTTTCAAAATCAAGTTTTTTTTTTATATCCTTCCATCTCTTTTATAAAAGTACTCATATGACCGAAAGGATTGGTTTTGGGAATAATTTATATATATATACAATATATATATATATATATATATATATATATATATATATATATATATATATATATATATATATCAAGAAACAGCATTAATGAATTAGTGGTGTTTCTTGATGCTTGTTTCATATGAGTAGGTGTAAAGAGAAAACCATTTGATACAAATCATCCCAATTACTCTCTTCAGGAACCAATATTCCTTAGGTAAGAATAATTTTAGAAAAATAATCATAATTAACAAAGAATCATTTAATTAAATTTCAGGTATGTCCGATAGCATTAAACAACAGGAAGCAGGTGATGTCAAGTCCAGATGCTAGTAATTTTATTTATTTATTGGATTCAGGCTTGTCCTTTAAGAAAAAAAAAATGACGAAACATTGGCAATGCAGAAGTAAGTATCAAGGCAACAAGCATAGTCTGCATATAAGATCAAAGATTAAAACAATTTATAATTTCATTCAAAGTTGATTTCTTGTTGGGCGTTAAGCAGTAGGTGGTTCAATTACTTTTATAAAAGTATTACTTCTTAAGCTGGCAGTAGCTGGTTAAGGGTTGAGCTAAGGTGTGTCCATATTATCCTTGGGCAACTTTTTGACACCGCATGTCCAGTGCAATCAGTGCTTAGAAACTTGAGTTCTGTCAGTAAACTACATTGATATGGTATTAAGTAAGAAGAAAACTTGGCAAAGATTTGGAAAAGACGAAAAGTTTTTTTGAAGAGTCTTCATTTTTATACTTTTTTATTTAGATCTTTTTTTCCATTTTTGGTAGTTAACATGTAAGCACAGAAATATTTGTAGATAGATAGATAGATAGATAGATAGATAGATAGATAGATAGATAGATAGATAGATATGAATAGACTGAGATTGATAGATAGACATAAATAGATATATATATATTATATATATATATATATATATATATATATATATATATATATATATATATATGAATGAAGTAAGATAGAAATAAAGATATGAATAGACTGATAGATAGATAGATAGATATTAGGTTGGTGCAAAAATAATGACGTAATAATGTTGTTTTTTGACGTTAAAAAATACGTAAAAAACAACATTATTATGTCATTATTTTTGCACCAACCTAATAGACAGATATGAATAGACTCGTATCGACAGACATGAATAGATAGATATTAATAGGTTCAAATAGATAGATAGATAGATAGATAGATAGATAGATAGATAGATAGATAGATAGATAGATATGAATAAACTGATGGATAGATATATAAATATGAATAAACTGAGACAAATAGATATGAATAGACTGAGATAGACAGACATGAATTGATAGATAGATAGATAGATAGATAGATAGATAGATATGAATAAACTGAGATAGATATACATAAAGAGATATACAGATAGATAGACATGAAGAGTTTGATATATGGATAGATATAATTAGACTGAGGGAGATAGATAGATATAGTATCTTTCTTGCTATATAATTCACATATTTCTTCCAAAACATCCCTGCAAAATCACCCTTTCTTACATTTACAACTAGAAGTACTAAACTAGCATATAAAATCTTCCATTTGACACAGGGATCCACTAATGAGTCCAGAATGAAATTCAGTGAAATTCTCAATTTAATGGACTAATAGGGGAGATTGTCCATTAAATCCGTTTGTCTGTTAATTTCAAGAACTTTTTTGTGGCCTAAAAACACCCATTACTGTACAAAATCATTATGAATAAATGTAAATACAGAATATATGTGTATTTTATTTTTAAGTTATTACATACCTTTAAATAATGTTTGTAAAGTTTTCAAGTTAAATCTAGAGTCAGTTGGTTCCAGGACTCTTAATTTGAGGTTTTATTGTATATATAATTTTATATAATTAAATTATGATTGCATATCTAAATAATTTTAGTCAAATGAATCAAAGTGAATGTTGATAAAAATTATTATATTTTATGAGCTCAAAATAATTGCAATTAGAACTTGTTGCTTAATTACTTGGCACACAAAGGAAAATTTTGTGTAAGTTTGTTTTTTAAATTTTGTATTCTTTGCTTTTATTAATTTTCATGTTATTTAATAAATGTAAATTTCTTTCAGATTTTACAATTTGAATAAGAGTCTTGCGTTTTATCATTTACACATTTCATAATACTCAGAATAAGATGTTCATTCATTTCCTCTCCCAAAAATTCTTTTTAAGAGACCTCTTAATAATACATCGCATAAATTTTGGATTGGGCTCCGCAAAACAAATCAGAGCAACTTGGGCCTGATGACATGTGCATTATACTACTAGAATAACCTATCGTTGTTGGATTACATGGAACCCATGAATTGGTACAGATGGTCAGGAAACAGTGCAAAATAATTAGGCATATCATGTCAGGTGAACACACTTCATGCTATTATCGAAAAATCACCAACCTACTTGTTGACAAATGGGGCCCATGATTTCCTGATGGCTCTGCTACAACCAACCCCCACACTGAAAATTTCTATGAAATTAAAACTTTAACCTAAATCTCAAACCACATTCATAAATAACCTTGTCAAATAGTGTTGTGGCCGTTTTAGGGCCAGAAATAAAGACACAAAGAGAGGAATTGAGTTAAACAAATATTAACAGAAACAGTAATACAAACATATACAAACGAGAGTGTTACAGCAAGAATGTTTGGTTAGATTGTCAGAGCTGACTGCTGGAAACTTCCCTCTCCAAAAGGCAGTACCTGCTTCTATTTATAGCTGGGAGAGTCCATGTGTGCATGGGTAAATTACCATAACAAATAAAGACATTCATATGGATCTTCTGCATAGCTAACCTGTTCAGAAATATCAAAGATGTCAGTTGTATACAACCTTTTTCTTAGATCAATGATTGAAAATGACTTTCAAAGAAGGTCTTCACAAAAACCTTTAAAATTTTGTGAACTGCCACTAAAAATGCAAAGATCAAAACAAAAAAAAAGATGTATTCTGTGCAGGGGTTCCAAGTATCACATCCTGTCCACAAAACAAAATACCACCAAAAATCTAAAATACAATAGTCAATAACAAACACTGCCACCAAAAAAAGATGAACCTGGGAATCTGCACCTGTTAAACTTCATTTTCACAAAATTTTGTGAACTGCCACAACAGAATCACAAAGAATTGTACCAAATAACAGAAACCTCATCACTTGAGGAATTCCAACAGCAGTAACAAGTAAAAATGATATCACATGCAACTCAAAGAGAAAATCAAGTTGTTGACATTCCACAGTATTTCAAACAACAGGCACTTGTCTGTTATCAAAGAGAATTCCACTCAAATGCCTGCAGTCATATTCATTAATGAACCATGGTCGATCATTGTGCTGTCCACAATGGGTGGTAATGCCCTCCAGTCTGTATTCTGAGTATACTGTAGATCAAGAGAAATCAGATATACTGACAAGGTCAAAAACTGGCATCCAACTATATATATCATTCAAAATCAGATATAATTCATGTTGCCTTGCCACGAGAAGCCTATCAGCGGTCAGATAGATGCTCCCAATGTTAGAACGCATCATATGATGGTAATATACAATGGTGCCATCTACCATTATCTTTACATATTGATAACCTATGACTTTTTGAACGCCAATGTGAAAACTACAATATTGTATAAACCTGTAGAAAAAGGGAAAACTAGGGAAAAAGGGAAAACTAGGGAAAAAGGGAAAACTAGCCTCTCTATTTAAATAGAGGATTTTTTTTACTAAGATCATTCCAAGCAGAAGGTAATTATGACAATTATTGCTTAATATCCAAAGAAAAATGAGTTGGTAAATATTTATTATGTTATATTGATTAATGTATTTTGTTAGCTGATATACAGGAGTTGGAATACATTAATCAACTCATTACTCCCTACCTTCCTAGTAAATATAGTGTTAAGTCAACATTAGAAGTAATCCAAATCCTAAAAAGTGAAAAACCCGACAATGAAATCATGGCTTCACTTGATGTTGAAAATTTATTCACCACTGTCCCTGTTAGTGAAACTATTGACATAATTATAATATAT
The DNA here is from genome assembly GCA_963932145.1 of Acanthosepion lycidas. NCBI lineage: Eukaryota > Metazoa > Mollusca > Cephalopoda > Sepiida > Sepiidae > Acanthosepion > Acanthosepion lycidas. The sequence goes on along the minus strand of OZ010590.1, from coordinate 104,043,824 downwards.
ATAGTAACTCATCTTTACCCCCACTTAAAATTAATCCTAATATATTACGGAAACTACTATTAGGTTGTACTACTGAAGTACCTTCCTTAGATCATAATAATAATATATATATACAACATGATGGTGTCTCCATGGATTAGGTACTGGGTCCAACATTTAAGAATTTCTACATGTCAAACCTCGAAAATAAGATTTTAAAAAACCATCAATCTACCTAAGATACGTTGATGATATTATGTTAGTTAAAAATACAGATGAAATAATTCAACTTCAAAAACGTTTCCCAAATAATTCTGTCCTTAAATTCACATATGAACTCAATACTAATAATAAAATCCCCTTCAAACAAATTTACTATTTCGCCATACAAAAAACCTACAAGCATAAATTCATGTACACTTAACTACAAGAGCGAATGCCCATATTACTATAAAATAGCAATTATAAAGAATCTAATACATCGTGCAGAAACTAATTCCTCCACAAAACAGATTTTTTACAGTGAACTAAAGAATATAAAACAGACACTTATTAATAATAGCTTTCCAAACTATATAGTTGATGAACGAATAAGATGCTTTCTTAGAAATCTCAATACTAAGGAAATAGTACATAATACTGCTTCTACTAATCTGAAACATATTAATCTCCTATATTGTAATCAAATGCATACTAATTATAAACAAGATGAAAATATACTTAAAAAATTAGTAAATACTAATATATCTACAACAGATCCTAGCAAAAAAATTAAGTTAATCATATACTACACTAAATCTAGTATATCCAACTTAATTATCCACAATGATTCTTCTCCTCTGGTTAGTGATTTGCAAAAAACCAACATAGTTTACAAATTCAAGTGCCCTTTGGGAGATTGTGTCTCCAACAAATTAAATAATATTTATGTTGGTCACATCACAAACTTGCTTTCATAACACTTGACACTATATTTGAATGATAACTCATTTTTAGACATTTAAAAAAACATGCCTGGCGGCATACACAATTCCGGAAAATTGTTGTTGAAAATACAACTATACTTAAACATGAAAACAAGAAACAAAAACTAAAAATTCTTGAAGCTATATACATAAAACAGTTGAAACCTAACCTGAACAAAATAAACTATGAAATCACCACCAATATTCTTGAATACCTATAATTGATAACTGAAGCCATAGATTTATACCAACAGCTTCCCTTACTTAATACTTCTCGAATTCACTCTCGCGTGGTCATGTGTGATGTCATGAGCTGCAGTGCAATTTTCACTTCCAATGTCTTATATGCACGAGTTTGTTGTTGCTTGGAAATCTTCCATATAAACAGAAACAGACTATCATCACTGTCTTGTCCGTGTATTGGTTAATATATTGTAATATTGTTGACATCTTTGATAATGGCTTATGTAAGCCAAAAGCTTAGATAAGATTAAAAAATATGTATCAATATTGTGATTTTCTTTCTTCGTTTAATGATAATGTTATTAAGCTTATCAGACATTATGAAAAGAATTTACATAAAATAAATAGACAACACTTGTCTATATTATTTAATGAAACATGTATCAATATGTATATATATATATATATATATATATATATATATAAATTTCCAATTTTTTCAGATAAGTTTAGTTTTTCATTCAAATTCCCAAATTAGGTGGTTGATAAATTATATTGAATGAAAATTTATTACTTTTAAGGCAAATAAAACTCTGCATGGATTTCAACTTTCTCAGGTTCAATATTCGCATGCCAAAGTAGATGAAGAGTGACTCAATCTCAGTATCGTTTCTTACTCACCTCTGGCATTGCTGTTTATGATGATTGATATGCTAATAAACATAAAAGTTATGTTTCTGCCTTGACAGTCGCCAAACAAAACAAAAAAAAACAAAATAACAGTGACATATATATATATATATATATATATATATATATATATATATATGATGGACTCTCCCGCCGTATCAATGTATGAGGGTCAGCAACTCAGTTCCTAGGAACTGACAGCCAGACACCAGGACATATGATTTGATTATAGTGGTGAAGGCTTTGGGCAGAACCAACCACCCTTTTTGAAGGGCTGAATACAGAGACCTAGTGCACTACATGCAGCAAGGTCTCCGAACAAACTTCAGGGTTTTGAATTCAGAGTTGGCCTTCTCTTAGACCAGTTGCCATCCAGGGCTATAGAACACAATCTGTCCTGCTAACTGCCCACAGCTGGAGGGAGAAGAAGAAGAAGATACATACATTTTCCAAGGGTATTAGCAATGGATTTGACTGGAATTCAAACTCAGCTCTCTGAGACCTCAGTCTGAGCTGCTACTCACTGCTCCACCATACCTCCATATATATATTTATATAGGCAACTATACTCGTCTCGAAAAACCTTCGAATTTTTGATTTGCCAATAATCAAATAAATCTCGAAGGAAAAAAGGTTTTAAAATAGAATGAGCCAGGAACATGAAAGTCTGTCGAAAAAATCGCACAGATACAGGTTTGAAGCCCAAAGAAAAAACCTCGCTAGGCTTGACTATATATATATATATATATATATATATATATATATTAAAATTATTATTATATATAAATAATTATACTGTTTTATATCAGTATAGTTTTTCATTCAAATTACAATATGGGCTGTAGATAAATTATTCAAAGCTAATTTATTACTTTTAAGACAAATAAAACCTCCTAGGTCCAATATTTGTATGCCATCGTAGCTAAAGACTGACTCAATCTCAGTATCGTTTCTCACTCACTTCTGGCATTGCTCTTTTCAGTAAGTGATGCACTTTAATAATACATGTAATGTATTTTCACTAATTGTACTTTCCATTTCCTTTGTTTAATATCAGAAGTATTGTGATTTATCAATGATTATATTAAAGTAAAATTTATTGACTAAAATTAAATGAAAGAAAAATTGAAATTATCTTTCTACCTGGAGCATTGACAGGTGAGAAAAAATTTAAGACACATGTCCCAAAATACTGTGTGAGAGAAATTCTGTATTGAACATTTTCACTTCTTAGAATTTTGTTCAAATATCACATCAATAAACAGAAAACAATGACTTGAATAAATCTTTGTTTTATTCAGTTTTTATTTATGTTTTTGCATTTTGGAAAAAGACGATTTGTTCAGAATATTATCTTATTTATTATTTTCTTTATTTATCATTTTAATTCATTCTTTTTGCATTTTGCTTTTATGTTATTTTTATTAATCCTCTGTTGTGCTCTAAGAAAAATGAAATAGTAAGCAGAAAAAAAGAACAGAAATATTTTTATATTATCTGAATATCTGGGATGAGGAATTATCATTATTTATGTCATTTTCAATCCCTAGGGTGAGTAGTGTAGAATAAAACTTAATGGAAACAGGGCAAGCAATAACTGAACAAGAACTAAGTAAGAATAAACAAAACATTTTTTACACTATTTTCCAGCCAATAAAAGACCCGACAGCTACTCAAGGTAGAGGGTTACTGAATGTGATTGTTTTATCGATGTAAGAGAAGGTAAGAATTGCAAGATTATGAGGATATGTAGAATAGATACTAATGTTGAATATGTTAAGAGTGTAGTGATCAGGGAAGCCATCTCTCAGGAGTCTGTTCCACAAAGCATTGTCACTTTGGAAGAAACTGTCTGAATGCAACCCCCCCTTCATAACAACAGAATACAAAGGGCATAAGATTTGACACTGTATAATGGCATAACAGGTCCTAGCTGTAAAGATCTGAACTGGTGGAACTAAGGAATGTAGTTCATCAAAACATTTTGCATGAAAATAGTGAAAAGCTCCCGATGTTTTATATGTGGCAAAAGGGCTGAAGAAATGCATACAATCTACTCTATGAATTCAATAAAGGATTTGGTTCAAACTTCCCTGTTTGAAAAACACTTCATGAAGGTCTGAGGGCACAGTGGCTGAAAGCTACCCAACTAGACCCCTACCCAGTTATCTAAGAGACCCACCAACCAGCTACCCAGATTTATGATCTTGATTTGCCCACTTTTTTCATTAATTTTTTTCCTAATATATTTATTTAAATTAAATATCCAAAATAAATAATTATACAAGACAACCTTGGCTTAAGACAGAGTGGACAATAGAACAATGATGATGGCATCACCCATTCATCATCATCATTGGGACAGGTGAGTACATGTGACATCTCTAGGCATGTCTCACTAAATGATCTTTGCAGTTACATGAGACACTATGATAGTTTAACTCTTGAGCAAGGAAAATGGTCTTCCAAAGTTGCAATGCCACTGCCGATTAAAACAGAATCATAGAAAGTCTCTGCAATGTCCTCATCCTGACCCTGTTCCTAAAATCTTACCAAACATCTTGGTAAAGCTGAGAACTTTTCATCAGCCTGTCAAGTATGAAAGTAAACTCAAGTGTACACACAATGTGATATATGGGGTCAACAGATATTTTGCCAATTCCAAAAAGCAGATATAAGGTGAGATACAATAAGACCATTCAGTCTTCATATGGTTGAAGAGCCATTACTATCCTACTATTTAACCTATAGATGGGGGAGAAGAGACAGATTCATACCTTTCCAAAGAATTTGGAATTCAGCAATGGATGTGCAGATGGTTTAATGTTAATGGCTTGTAACGAGAAATCAGCAGGCTGATTTCAACTTCCAGACAATTTTCATTACATTCAAGTAAGGATCCATTTCCCCCATATTGTTGCGCCAAAAATAGGAAAGGTTAACACATATATAGAAAATAAAAAGTATTTTTTTTCTTTTTATGTGCCATGTCCTTTCAGGATGTAGACGATCATGGCTCTCCACTTCCCTCTATCCCTTGCAGCTCTCAACAAGTTCCTTCCCTCTGTTACCTCCCCGAGACCACGTTCCGTCATCCACCTGCTCAAGCCTGCCAGGTATGTCACGTGCTGCTTTCCCTTGTCTCTCTTTCCCTCTATTTGACCCGTGAGTATCAGATTCTCGAGGCCCTCCTTCCTCATTATGTGTCCCAGAATCTTCAGCTGCTTCTTCCTGATGTTAAGCACGAGCCTCCTCCTTGTTTGCAAGACCTCATCATTTCTCACATGCTTGCTGCATGATATCCTTAGCATCCTTCTGTAGAACCACATCCCCATCATTTTGCATCTTTTTTTCATCTTTGAGAAAATCGTTCAATATTTGCTGCCATATAGGAGGACAGATGCCACGTAACAGCTCAGTATTCTTTTCTTTGTTACCAAAGAAATCTTCCTGTCTCGTAATACTCTGCTCAGCTTTTGGAATGTGTCTTTGACCATCCCAATACGTCTACGGATCTTAATGTCGCACTTACCGTCCTCTGTCAAGATGCTTCCCAGATATTTAAACTTCTGCGTCTGCTTGATTCTAGTGGTCCCAACTTGCAAATTGCATTTTGGTCTCATCTTTTTACTGATGACAATGCATTCTGTCTAGTTGTAGTTTATGATTAGTCCTTTCTTCTCCCTCTCCATCATGTTTGAGAACACTGACTAACTATTAATTGTTAATTCCTCTCACCCAGTAAGAGAGAGTGCTGTTTAAATAGTCTTAGACCAGTCCATCTTGTGGTGGTGTTCAGCTACACCACAACATAAATAATAGGGCGAAATGGAGTTCACAATATCTTGAAATTGTTGTAACTGCCCACCAAAGAAATGGAAATATGAAGTGATAACTTGAAGGTTTTAAAACTGCAGAATATATTACCACATGTGAAAGAATTTTCCATCTGAACAATATATAAAATTTGTGGCATTTCACCTATTATTTGAAGATAACCATTATCAATCAGAAAATTACCAAATGATTTCTTAATTCAAGAAAAAAGTGATTTCTCTTTCAGTGTTATTCAAACATGCCAATTGCTCACTGCTGCATACTACAGCAACAGATTATTGAATTTCCAGTAATTTTCAGAAAAGATGATGGGTTTATTACAAGAATCTAAAAAAATGTTGTAGTTCTACAAAAAGGATGCTGAGAATGCCATTGATTGAACATACGAGCAATAAAGTTTTAGAGAAAATAAAAATGAAAAGGACACTTATATTTCATATCAGAAATAGATAGAGTTTCTAAGGCAAATAATGGGGAAAGAAGACTTAGATAATTTTGACACTCACAAGACACATTGAAAACAAGACAGAGGAAAACAGCACATGACTTACCTAGCAAGTTTGTGTAAATATTTGACAAAACTAGGATTCAGAATGATAGCAAAAAGACAAACTTTACTAACAGCTCCCAAGGGCAGGAAATTGTGGACATCCATGATCGCCCACTTCCAGGAGGAATGGGGCACATAGAAGAAGAAGAAGAAAAAGATGAAGAAGAAAAAAGGAGGACATTATTTTCTGTGTTTGGGGGCATTTAAAGATAATTTTTCAAATGAATGTAATATAGTTAAACATGCACAACTGTCTTTGTTTTAGATTTGGAAAAACCCTGGAAATTGGTATTTTGAAGCCAGTATAATTCATGTTTCCATGATAGCTTTAATATAATGAAAAATGGCAACTGTACTTTATCAAGTGAAGCCCAAAAGAAATCTGACACAAAATAAATAAAAAAAAAGCCAATGTGGAATTCATAAATCAAACAGTTTTAAGTGGCAAATAAGATGGAGAAAAAAAACTAAACCTCATGCATTCATTTAAAATTATTCTTCTTTTTTAAATATTCCCGTTACTTTTGTGTCATTTTTTTCAAAGAATTATAATTTATGGTGTTTTGGATCCAATATTTTTAAAATGCTGGATGTTGAATTTAATATTTCAGTCAAAAATGTTTTTAAAATTACGTTAAAGCAATAGAATAACATGCACCGAACATGTGAGCAATGACCAAGTTTTAGAGAAAAGTAAAACAAAAAGGACACATTTACTTAGAATTAGAAAGAGACAGTTGGAATTTTTAGCACATACAATGAGGAAGGAGGGCTTGGAAAATTTGATACTCACTGGATAGATTAAAGGTAAGATAGTCAGAAGAAAGCAACATATAACCTACCTTGTAAACTTGAGTAAGTTGATGGTTGAACAAGGTTTAATGGAGATAACAAAAAGACAACATTAATTAAGAGCTATGAAGGACAGGAAAATGTGGAGAGCCATGATCGCCAAGGTCCTGAAGAAGAAGATTGAAGCAGATAAAGTAAGTTATAATGAGGGGTTCTATCCTTTCTTTGGGTGAATGTCTGGGTAGTTATTCCCATCATAGCAGCAGAAATTAGCCTCATGTTCACGGAGATAAAAGCATACTTGCCAGGAAATAAAACGTACGTAAATAATGGGAAAGCATGGTAAATTGTATTTTAATTTCATATAATTTATTTATATTATACTTGTGTTTATTCGCATGTGTATTTTTTCAGTTACAATTGTTTTATGTTACATGTGATAAAAGGGAGAAGTTACTCCATATTACAGGTGATATTACAAAGAGAAGTTGGACATATCTATTTTAATTTCATATACTTTATTTATATTATACTTGTGTGAATTAGTATGTGTATTTGTCTATATTTCTGAGATGAGGTATTATGTACATTATTTACATTATTCGGACTATTGTCCTCATCTTTGTCGCCATATTTATTACAACGTTTCGGCCATTGTACGCTCCGGCCTTCTTCAGGTGGTTGGAATGTCGAACTGAACGCTTTATTTTGCTCAAGGACACATGGCACAGTGGATAAAGGCGTTAGTTAGATCCAGTGACAGGACCCAAAGAGTGTGAGTTCAATACCCGGTTAAGGCAGTGGAGAACTTTCAGAGGGAAATTAACAGGAGATAACTGATAGCTGACATCCATTAAACATGGCACGTGGAACTAGAACAGTCTACCCCAGTTAGCGAAATAAAGGGTTCAGTTCGACATTCCAACCACCTGAAGAAGGCCGGAGCGTTCACTTATAGTGGCATGGGGCTTCGGGGTTAAAATGAACAATTGATTTATCCACGTCAAGAAGGTTAATGGAGGATGATAATGACGAGAAAACACGCGGCTAATTTTAACGAAACAATATAAGGAATTTATTGACAAATTTACACATTTGAAATCGTGTCAGTAGCTCGTTTCAGGAAAGTAAATCAGAATTCTTAAAACCTGTACTTTTAATATATAGTCATGAAGAGGAAATGTTCATACAACAGATTAAATGATCTAACACAAAATAATATTCAGAAACTTTTAAGAGAAAGATAAAACAGTTCGTTGCTCACCGAAGGACTGCATGGTTTGCATATTTTCAAAAGTAGACGAAGAGATATAATTTCAAATACTTTACTTTCTTGGATTGTTGAGATAAAATTATTTAAAGTGTCGCATGCTAGTTAGAGGCCAATAATATTATTGGTGATTAATTTTACACTGGTGAGTACTTTAAAGATAGTTGAGAGGAAATGAAACGAAACCTTTCACAAGACTTAAAAAACTGTTTTTCTCCTCATTTTATATGTAAAAAAAGAATTTCGCGTAGACACAATACTTCCCTTTCTTTTTCTTCTTCTTCTTGGTTGACCAGCTTGTTTCTATGAAAGCAAGGTTTTCATTGGTTCAAAAATAATTTCACATAGGCTCACGAATTTGTTTCATTCTTCTTCCTCTGTCCACCGAATTTGAAGGGAGTGCATGAAGGGAGTTTTTATTGCTTCACACTCACTGTAGTTGTGGATATTCTGTTTGTCAGTCGAAAGTCTCACAAGCGTTAGATGGTTTTATGGTCGAGTGAGGCTTCGGGTTTAAAATGGGCGGTTGATTTACCCATGCCAAGAAGATTAACGGAGTATGATAATGACGAGGAAACACGCAGGTAATTTTAACAAAACAAGATAAGGAATTTATTCATAAATTTACACTCTTGTCTATTCCTTATCACGTTGGAATTTTCATATTGCCTCGGTTTCACAATGATGGAGCTTGGTGCTGAAATTTGTTTTTCTATTCAAGACGAATGAACACTGAGCAAACATTGTTTTGGAACGTTTATTTTTTATTATTTTTTTTTATTATTTATTTATTTATTTTTTATACAAGTACACTCCAGTTAGATCCAGTGACACGACCCAAAGAGTATGAGTTCAATACCCGGTTAAGGCAGTGGAGAACTTTCAGAGGGAAAATTAACAGGAGATAACTGAGAACCATTAAACATGGCACATGGAACTAGAATAGTCTACCCCAGTGAGCGAAATAAAGGTTTCAGTTTGGCATTCCAGTCACCTGAAGAAGGCCGGAGTGTACAATGGCCGAAACGTTGTAATAAATATGGTGACAAAGATGAGGACAATAGTCTGAATAATGTAAATAATGTGCATTAGGTTAGTGAAACATGCTTTCTAAAAGTTAAAAAACCATTAAGAAACACAAGAATTTCATTAGAAACAAAGAAAAGCGTACTGAACTGTTATGTAATATCTGTCCTCATATATATATAAATATATATATATATATATATATATATATAGCAGTGATTGCTGGACAATCTCCTCACAGATGAAAAAGCAACTAGAAGGAACAGAGATGTGGTTCTACATAAGGAAACTGAGAATACCATGGACACAACATGAAAACAGTGACATGTTTTTTAGAACATGGAAACAAAACGCACACCTATACTTAACATCAGAAAGAGACAATTGAAACGTCTAGGGCATATATTGAGAAAAGAAGGCTTGGAAAATTTGATACACACAGGAAAGATTGAAGGCAATAGAACAGAAAAAAACAATATATAGCCTACCTCGTGAGCTTGAGTAAATAAATGGCAGAACAGTGATTAGGAGGGATATACAAAAGGACAGATTTTTTTTAAGAGCTACAAAGGAGTGGAAATTGTGGAGAGCCTTGATCACCAACATCCTGAAGGGGCACAGCACGCCGAAAAAAAAGTTTTATCTATAAAAGACAAAAATAATAGACACAATCAGTATTGGTTATTTAGAAAGTACCAGCTTCTGTCTCCATCAACCAAAACTTTATGACCATCAGACTTAAAAAATATGCTTCCAAGAGAAAGAGACGAGACAGGAGCTTTTGTAAGATGGTCAATGACGAATTGGTTACAAAGGTCGCAATCCTATATACTTGACACTGCAACCTTTGTATCCATGGCAGAAGGGCATCTTTGAACAATGGGAAGTTGAAAGCACTGTGTCCGGTTTGAAAATTCTCCCGTTTATTGAAGATTGCCCAAAGGAGAAACTAACCTTGCTTTCATTTCTTGTTTTGCAACATCTTTTGTGTATTTGGCTTCTGTGGTTCATTTTATATCATCTCCCCACCCTGGGGTGTATCAAGGCTCTTCTGTAGACAGGTTAAGATTTATTCCCTGTCATCTGACTATTGTGTACTTTTCTCTAAGGATTCTACAGGGTGTGTCAAAATTACCTCCCACAATATGCCACCCAGAAATACATTCCCCATAATGGTAAGATGTTCGGTACAGAGTGCAGTTGAAATAACTTGCATATATTGGTAAGGCGTTAGCTAGAGGAAGACACCATTACGACTTGCCTAAGTTTACTAGCACCACACAGGTTACGGTTTGAAATGTGGGAAGTATTTCTTTCGCAGCCTGTTTTTCTTGAAAGTCTTAGGGTTTAAGGTCTGTTTTATTTTTCAAATGGTTATGGCTTTCCACCAGTTTGTAATATTAAATGGCAGGTAATGGGATATATATGACTGCCAAAATTTATTAGTCAATTTGTTTTCTTAGCATTTATAGACCAGAGTTGTCAACATCCTATTTCTTTTCTTTTTATCTTACTCAGACAGTATTTCAGGTGACCTATTCTATGGCTTCTTCAGTATGACTGTTAAAATGATTATAAAAAATGAGGCATGGATGTTCTCTTTCTTTCTTAACTTCTCCCTCTCACTTTCTTTCTCTCTCTCTTCTCTCTCTCTCTCTTTACACACACACACACACACTCACACATCACATTGTCTGCTGACCTAAGATGGAACAAATACATTGTCAATTGCTAGTGAGAGTTTGTGAACAGTGACTATTACTGCTAACAATGCAAGACTCTTTGGTAAAATGAATCGAGCTCTCTCAGTCACTGTGTGTTTATCCAAAAATAAATACACTTAGATTTACCTTCATCCCTGCCATGCACCAATGGCTTAGGAGTAGAACCTCTGACTAATGTCAATTCAGCCGGGTTTCGATCCTAGCTAGAGTCAACTTTATGTCTAGCAACACTGATAAGCTGTGATACAGTAAAACAGTCTGTCTGTGTATGAGGACATATATATATATATATATATATATATATGTATATATATATATATATATATATATATATATATATATATATATACACACACACACACACACATATATATATATATATATATATATATATATATATATAGGCATCCTATGATTAATGCACTTTCAATTAATGCATTTTTGATTTGTGTGCTAAAATTCTTCTCCTCCTCCTCATCTTCCTCCCCCTACTCTTTCTTCTTCTTCTTCTTCTCCTCCTCATCATCATCTTCCTCCTCCCCCTCTTTCTTCTTCTTCTTCTCATCTTCCTCCTCCTCTTTCTTCTTCTTCTTCTTCTTCTTCTTCTTCATCTTCCTCCTCCCCCTCCTTCTTCTTCTCCTCCTCCTCATCTTCCTCCTCCTCTTCTTCTTCTTCTTCTTCTTCTTCATCTTCCTCCTCCCCCTCTTTCTTCTTCTTCTCCTCCTCCTCCTCCTCTTTCTTCTTCATTTCTTCTTCTTCTTCTGTCTGTTGTAGCTCTTAGCAATGTTTGTCTTTTTTCCTATCTCTTTTAATCCTTGTTCTACCAGTATGTAGGTTATTCCCTGCTTTCCTCAGTCATTCTTGCCTTTAATATATCAGGTGACTGCCAATTTTTTTTTTTGTCTTCTTTCCTAATTACTTGTCTTAGAATGTCGTCCCATACTATGGTTCCATGCAATCACTGAAGTCAAACAACATCCATCCTGGTCAGTACCAAGACGGATGACTACTTGGGGGAATACCAGATGCTGTAAGCTTGGATATGTGGCTGGTGTAATGGTTAATGATTTGGAATTGCTAATTAGAGAGCCAACTTTCAATTCCAGTCAGGTTCCTTAAATTCACTTACCTACAAATAACCTTGGGAAAGGTATGAATCCACCTCTTCTCCCCACTAGCTATCAATTAATTATTAAGACTTGTACCACTAAATCATTATTTTTTCTAAAAAAAAAATTCTTGCACTCTAAGAATTTTTTCTGGCTTTAAATAACCTTCAAAGGGTTGATATTCCTTAAAAAACAAATGTATCAATATTAATATTCTCGCAGAATCAAATAAATACTAAATTTTGCAAATCTGCCAGGAAAGGTGGTTCTCTGTGTTTTTCTAGACAATTTTATCCTTGCCAGAATCTACCTTACACAATTTCAAGTCTAGCATTTGTCCACACATTGAATATTACTGTTACATCTGGTCTGGTGCTTCTGTAAGATATTTAGAGATTCTTGATTGAATCCAAAAAAGAATCTGCAAATTTATTGAACCTGACCTGGCATCTAGGTTTCAGTCACTTTTTCCCTTTAGTTAGTTTTTGGTAAAATATTTTTTACATGCTATTTTTAAAGAAAATACTTACTTTTAAAAAACTGTTCTCATATAACAGACTTTTGATTATTAGTCATCATTATAATTAAAACATTACATTAACTCGCAATAATTGTGGTAAAATTTACAACAGCAGCCTACTGACATTTTTATAAAGAAAGTATTTCTTGTTACCATAAATGTCATGTTTACTGGGTAAACATGTTTGAATTGATATCCCTTTTTTTTTAAACAATGCAGTTAATGTCAACCAACTTAATAACCCCGATGAAAAATGTGTCTCCCAACAGTAACCAACCTTTCATTTCTTTTTTTCTATCAGGGAAACCAATCCTTTAACACAACTGGGGCCCCAACAAATTAAGCTATAAGAAACCAGGCTGGTTGATAAAACGAGGCTCTCTCATATTCTTTTACACTCAGTAACCCCTGCATGTCAGTGGATCTGTTGAATTGCTTGGGGTGAAATGATTAAAAAAATACACATGTTTGAGTTGATATTCTTGTTATTTTAAATAGTGATATTAATGTCAAGATGGATTTTGAAAGTTCCCAACTAGATTTACTTAAGTAGGCAAAAAATTCATATTTATTTCTTTATAAATTGGTTAGTGATAAATATTGCATTTAGTTATAATACAAATGTATTAGTTTTCACAACGTTGCAAATATAAAATTACTCTTGTAAATAAACAAGATAATAAAAAACAGACTTTATCATTTTTGTTTTAAATTCTAATGAACAAAGAAAATGTATAAATTCACTTTCATATGTTTCGGTTTTATAACATTTCAAATCAATTTTTAAAACACTAAAGATTGCCAAGGAGTGAAGGTAGTTAAAATAATAGAGGTGTCAAGTGAAAAACTGACATTTTGATACATCCATTTTTGTAGGCACAACCGTCTAAGTTACCAGAAAAACATTAATAAGAAGCAAGGTCAATAAAAGGAAAACAATTAAGAGGACGGAAGTAAATGATTGATATTGCATTTAAATTTGTGAAGATCAAACTTGAATGGGAAGCAAGAAGCAGGTATATAGTTATTGAGAAGTGCAAGAAAAGAAACTGTTAGCATAGAACTTATGGTTATATCTGGCCATTTTAAATGTTAAATGATGAGAACTTGCCACCAATCTAGTACTGCACTTAAATTCATAAAATCTATGTACCATAGTGAAAAGAAGAATTAGCATGAAATTATTTAAAGGAAACGCAAAGGAAAGCTACATTATGGTGGTAGGAAAGTGACTGAAGCCGAGATGCCAATAAGTGAAATTTAAGTGAAAGACACTGTTATCATAGAACTTACGGTTACATCTAGCCATTTCAACTGTAAAATGATGAGATCTTGCCACCAATCTAGTACTGCACTTAAATTCATAAAGACTATGTACCAGAGTGAAAAGAAGAATTGGCATGAAATTATTTAAAGGAAACGCAAAGGAAAGCTACATTATGATGATAGGAAAGTGACTGATGCAGAGATGCCGATAAGTGAATCTTATGTGAGAGAAGAAACTGTTAGCATAGAACTTACAGTTACATCTAGCCATTTCAATTGTAAAATGATGAAACCATGCCACCAATCTAGTAGTGCACTTAAATTCATAAAGTCTATGTACGAGAGTGAAAAGATGAATTAGCATGTAATTATTTAAAGGAAAGGGAAAGGAAAGCTACATTATGGTGATAGGAAAGTGACTGAAGCCGAGATGCCAATAAATAAATCTTATGTGAGAGAAGAAACTGTTAGCATAGAACTTACGGGTACATCTAGCCATTTCGACTATAAAATGATGAGACCTTGCCACCAATCTAGTACTGCACTTAAATTTATAAAGTCTATGTACCATAGTGAAAAGAAGAATTAGCATGAAATTATTTAAAGGAAAGGGAAAGGAAAGCTACATTATGGTGGTAGGAAAGTGACTGAAGCCGAGATGCCAATAAATGAATCTTATGTGAGAGAAGAAACTGTTAGCATAGAACTTACGGTTACATCTAGCCATTTCAACTGTAAAATGATGAGATCTTGCCACCAATCTAGTACTGCACTTAAATTTATAAAGTCTATGTACCATAGTGAAAAGAAGAATTAGCATGAAATTATTTAAAGAAAAAGGCAAAGGAAAGCTACATTATGGTGATAGGAAAGTGAATGAAACCGAGATGCCGATAAGTGAATCTTATGGGAGAGAAGAAACTGTTAGCATAGAACTTACGGTTACATCTAGCCCTTTCAACTGTAAAATGATGAGACCTTGCCACCAATCTAATACTGCACTTAAATTCATAAAGTCTATGTACCATATTGAAAAGAAGAATTAGCATGAAATTATTTAAAGGAAAGCCAAAGGGAAGCTACATTATGGTGGTAGGAAAGTGACTGAAGCCGAGATGCCAATAAGTGAATCTTAAGTGAGAGAAGACACTGTTATCATAGAACTTACGGTTACATCTAGCCATTTCAACTGTAAAATGATGAGATCTTGCCACCAATCTAGTACTGCACTTAAATTCATAAAGACTATGTACCAGAGTGAAAAGAAGAATTGGCATGAAATTATTTAAAGGAAACGCAAGGGAAAGCTACATTATGATGATAGGAAAGTGACTGATGCAGAGATGCCGATAAGTGAATCTTATGTGAGAGAAGAAACTGTTAGCATAGAACTTACGGTTACATCTAGCCATTTCGACTGTAAAATGATGAGACCTTGCCACCAATCTCGTACTGCACTTAAATTCATAAAGTCTATGTACAATAGTGAAAAGAAGAATTAGCTTGAAATTATTTATAGGAAACGCAAAGGAAAGCTACCTTATGGTGATAGGAAAGTGGCTGAAGCCGAGATGCCGATAAGTGAATCTTCTGTGAGAGAAGAAACTGTTAGCATAGAATTTACGGTTACATCTAGCCATTTCAACTGTAAAATGATGAGACCTTGCCACCAATCTAGTAGTGCACTTAAATTCATAAAGTCTATGTACGAGAGTGAAAAGATGAATTAGCATGTAATTATTTAAAGGAAAGGGAAAGGAAAGCTACATTATGGTGATAGGAAAGTGACTGAAGCCGAGATGCCAATAAATGAATCTTATGTGAGAGAAGAAACTGTTAGCATAGAACTTACGGTTACATCTAGCCATTTCGACTGTAAAATGATGAGACCTTGCCACCAATCTAGTACTGCACTTAAATTTATAAAGTCTATGTACCATAGTGAAAAGAAGAATTATCATGAAATTATTTAAAGGAAAGGCAAAGGAAAGCTACATTATGGTGATAGGAAAGTGACTGAAGCAGAGATGCCGATAAGTGAATCTTATGTGAGAGAAGAAACTGTTAGCATAGAACTTACGGTTACATCTAGCCATTTCAACTGTAAAATGATGAGACCTTGCCACCAATCTAGTACTGCACTTAAATTCATAAAGTCTATATACCATAGTGAAAAGAAGAATTAGCATGAAATTATTTAAAGGAAAGGCAAAAGGAAGCTGTATTATGGTGGTAGGAAAGTGGCTGAAGCCGAGATGCCGATAAGTGAATCTTCTGTGAGAGAAGAAACTGTTAGCATAGAATTTACGGTTACATCTAGCCATTTCAACTGTAAAATGATGAGACCTTGCCACCAATCTAGTAGTGCACTTAAATTCATAAAGTCTATGTACGAGAGTGAAAAGATGAATTAGCATGTAATTATTTAAAGGAAAGGGAAAGGAAAGCTACATTATGGTGATAGGAAAGTGACTGAAGCCGAGATGCCAATAAATGAATCTTATGTGAGAGAAGAAACTGTTAGCATAGAACTTACGGTTACATCTAGCCATTTCGACTGTAAAATGATGAGACCTTGCCACCAATCTAGTACTGCACTTAAATTTATAAAGTCTATGTACCATAGTGAAAAGAAGAATTATCATGAAATTATTTAAAGGAAAGGCAAAGGAAAGCTACATTATGGTGATAGGAAAGTGACTGAAGCAGAGATGCCGATAAGTGAATCTTATGTGAGAGAAGAAACTGTTAGCATAGAACTTACGGTTACATCTAGCCATTTCAACTGTAAAATGATGAGACCTTGCCACCAATCTAGTACTGCACTTAAATTCATAAAGTCTATATACCATAGTGAAAAGAAGAATTAGCATGAAATTATTTAAAGGAAAGGCAAAAGGAAGCTGTATTATGGTGGTAGGAAAGTGACTGAAGCAAAGATGCAAATAAGTGAATGTTATGTGAGTGAAGACACTGTTATAGAACTTACGGTTACATCTAGCCATTTCAACTGTAAAATGATGAGACCTTGCCACCAATCTAGTATTGCACTTAAATTCATAAAGTCTATGTACGATAGTGAAAAGAAGAATTTAGATGAAATTATTTAAAAGAAAGTCAAGGGAAAGCTATGTTATGGTGGTAGGAAAGTGACTGAAGCCAAGATGCCAATAAGTTAATCTTATGGGAGAGAAGAAACTGCTAGCATAGAACTTACGGTTACATCTAGCGATTTCAACTGTAAAATGATGAGGCCTTGCCACCAATCTAGTACTGCACTTAAATTCAAAAGCTCTATGTATCATAGCGAAAAGAAGAATTTACATGAATTATTTAAAAGAAAGTCAAAGGAAAGCTACATTATGGTTGTAGGAAAGTGACTGAAGCCGAGACGCCAATAAGTTAATCTTATGCGAAAGAAGAAACTTTTAGCATAGAACTTACGGTTACATCTAGCCATTTCAACTGTAAAATGATGAGACCTTGCCACCAATCTAGTACTGCACTTAAATTCATAAAGTCTATGAACCATAGTGAAAAGAAGAATTAGCATAAAATTATTTAAAGGAAAGGAAAAAGGAAAGCTACATTATGGTGGTAGGAAAGTGACTGAAGCCGAGATGCCAATGACTGAATCTTAAGTGAGAGAAGAGACTGCTAGCATAGAACTTACGGTTACATCTAGCCATTTCAACTGTAAAATGATGAGACCTTGCCACCAATCTAGTACTGCCCTTAAATTCATAAAGTCTATGTACCATAGTGAAAAGAAGAATTAGCATGAAATTATTTAAAGGAAAGGAAAAAGGAAAGCTACATTATGATGGTAGGAAAGTGACTGAAGCCGAGACGCCAATAAGTTGATCTTATGCGAAAGAAGAAACTTTTAGCATAGAACTTACGGTTACATCTAGCCATTTCAACTGTAAAATGATGAGACCTTGCCACCAATCTAGTACTGCACTTAAATTCATAAAGTCTATGTACCATAGTGAAAAGAAGAATTGGCATGAAATTATTTAAAGGAAACGCAAAGGAAAGCTACATTATGATGATAGGAAAGTGACTGAAGCAGAGATGCCGATAAGTGAATCTTATGTGAGAGAAGAAACTGTTAGCATAGAACTTACGGTTACATCTAGCCATTTCAACTGTAAAATGATGAGACCTTGCCACCAATCTAGTATTGCACTTAAATTCATAAAGTCTATGTACCATAGTGAAAAGAAGAATTTACATGAAATTATTTAAAGGAAAGTCAAAGGAAAGCTATGTTATGGTGGTAGGAAAGTGACTGAAGCCAAGATGCCAATAAGTTAATCTTATGGGATAGAAGAAACTGTTAGTATAGAACTTACGGTTACATCTAGCCATTTCAACTGTAAAATGATGAGGCCTTGCCACCAATCTAGTACTGCACTTAAATTCAAAAGCTCTATGTATCATAGCGAAAAGAAGAATTTACATGAATTATTTAAAAGAAAGTCAAAGGAAAGCTACATTATGGTTGTAGGAAAAAGTGACTGAAGCCGAGACGCCAATAAGTGAATCTTATGCGAGAGAAGAAACTGTTAGTATAGAACTTACGGTTACATCTAGCCATTTCAACTGTAAAATGATGAGACCTTGCCACCAATCTAGTACAGCACATAAATTCAAAAGCTCTATGTATCATAGTGAAAAGAAGAATTTACATGAAATTATTTAAAGGAAAGTCAAAGGAAAGCTACATTATGGTGGTAGGAAAGTGACCGAAGCCGAGACGCCAATAAGTTAATCTTATGCGAAAGAAGGAACTTTTAGCATAGAACTTACGTTTACATCTAGCCATTTCAACTGTAAAATGATGAGACCTTGCCACCAATCTAGTACTGCACTTAAATTCATAAAGTCTATGTACCACCGTGCAACGAAAAATTAGTATGCAATCATTTAAAAGAAAGGCAAAGGAAAGCTACATTATGGTGGTAGGAAAGTGACTGAAGCCGAGATGCCAATAAGTGAATCTTAAGTGAGAGAAGACACTGTTATCATAGAACTTACGGTTACATCTAGACATTTCAACTGTATACTGATCAGACCTAGCTGCCAATCTAGTACTGCACTTAAATTCATAAAGTCTATGTACTATAGTGAAAAGAAGAATTAGCATGAAATTATTTAAAGGAAAGGCAAAGGAAAGCTATGTTATGTTGGTAGGAAAGTGACTGAAGCCAACACGCCAATAAGTTAATCTTATGCGAGAGAAGAAACTGCTAGCATAGAACATACGGTTACATCTAGCCATTTAAACAGTAATATGATGTGACCTTGCCACCATTCTAGTACTGCACTTAAATTCATAAAGTCTATGTACCATAGGGAAAAGAAGAATTAGCATTAAATTATTTAAAGGAAAGGCAAAGGAAAGCTACATTATGGTGGTACGAAAGTGACTGAAGCCGATATTTCAATAAGTGAATCTTATGTGAGAGAAGAAACTGTTAGCATAGAACTTACGGTTACATCTAGCCATTTCAACTGTAAAATGATGAGACCTTGCCACCAATCTAGTTTTGCACTTAAATTCATAAAGTCTATGTACGATAGTGAAAAGAAGAATTTACATGAAATTATTTAAAGGAAACGCAAAGGAAAGCTGCATTATGGTGGTAGGAAAGTGACTGAAGCCGAGACGCCAATAAGTTAATCTTATTGGAGAGAAGAAACAGCTAGCATATATCTTACGGTTATATCTAGCCATTTTAACTGTAAAATGATGAGACCTTGCCACCAATCTAGTACTACACTTAAATTCATAAAGTCTATATACCAGAGTGAAAAGAAGAATTAGCATGCAATTATTTAAAGGAAAGACAAAGGAAAGCTACATTATGGTGGTAGGAAAGTGACTGAAGCTGAGACGCCAATAAGTGAATCTTAAGTGAGAGAAGACACTGTTATCATAGAACTTACGGTTACATCTAGCCATTTCAACTCTAAACTGATGAGACCTAGCTGCCAATCTAGTTCTGCACTTAAATTCATAAAGTCTATGTACCATAGTGAAAAGAAGAATTAGCATGAAATTATTTAAAGGAAAGTCAAAGGAAAGCTATGTTATGGTGGTAGGAAAGTGACTGAAGCCAAGACGCCAATAAGTTAATCTTATGGGAGAGAAGAAACTGCTAGCATAGAACTTACGGTTACATCTGGCCATTTCAACTGTAAAATGATGCGACCTTGCCACCAATCTAGTACTGCACTTAAATTAAAAAGCTCTATGTATCATAGTTAATAGAAGAATTTACATGAAATTATTTAAAGGAAAGGCAAAGGAAAGCTACATTATGTTGTTAGGAAAGTGACTGAAGCTGAGATGCCAATAAGGGAATCTTATCTGTGAGAAGACACTGTTATCATAGAACTTACGGTTACATCCAGCCATTTCAAGTGTAAAATGATGAGACCTTGCCACCAATCTAGTACTGCACTTAAATTCATAAAGTCTATGTACGATAGTGAAAAGAAGAATTTACATGAAACTATTTAAAGGAAATCAAAGGAAAGCTACATTATGGTGGTAGGAAAGTGACTGAAGCCGAGACGCCAATAAGTTAATCTTAAGTGAGAGAAGACACTGTTATCATAGAACTTATGGTTACATCTAGCTATTTCAACTGTAAACTGATGAGACCTAGCTGCCAATCTAGTACTCCACTTAAATTCATAAAGTCTATGTACCATAGTGAAAAGAAGAATTAGCATGAAATTATTTAAAGTAAAGGCAAAGGATAGCTACATTATGGTGGTAGGAAAGTGATTGAAGCCGAGATGCCAATGAGGGAATCTTATGTGAGAGAAGACACTGTTATCATAGAACTTACGGTTACATCTAGCCATTTCAATTGTAAATGATGAGACATTGCCACCAATCTAGTACTGCACTTAAATTCATAAAGTCTATGTAACAAAGTGAAAAGAAGAATTAGCATGAAATTATTTAACGGAATGGAAAAGGAAAGCTACATTATGGTGGTAGGAAAGTGACTGAAGCCAACACGCCAATAAGTTAATCTTATGCGAGAGAACAAACTCCTTGCATAGAACTTACGGTTACATCTAGCCATTTCAACTGTAAAATGATGAGACCTTGCCACCAATCTAGTACTGCAAGTAAATTCATAAAGTCTATGTACCATAGTGAAAAGAAGAATTTACATGAAATTATTTAAAAGAAAGGCAAAGGAAAGCTACATTATGGTGGTAGGAAAGTGACTGAAGCCGAGATGCCAATAATTGAATTTTACGTGAGAGATGAAACTGTTAGCATAGAACTTACGGCTACATCTAGCCATTTCAGCTGTAAAATGATGAGACCTAGCCACCAATCTAGTATTACTCTTAAATTCATAAAGTCTAGGTACCATAGTGAAAAGAAGAATTAGCATGAAATTATTTAAAGGAAAGGCACAGGAAAGCTACTTCATGGTGGTAGGAAAGTGACTGAAGCCGAGACGCCAATAAGTGAATCTTATGCGAGAGAAGAAACTGTTAGCATAGAACTTACGGTTACATCTAGCCATTTTAAGTGTAAAATGATGAGACCTTTCCATCAATCTCGTACCGCACTTTAATTTGTAGAGTCTAGGTGTCATAGTGAAGAGTTCATCAGATTATTTGCCATCAATGTATTTATTGAAAAGATACAGATAATCTATATTATGGCAGTGGGAAAGTGACTGAAGTGGAGATGTCAGGTCAGGACCAATAACATTGGTGATTCTATTTTGGCTTTCATCATCTCTAAATATATAGCAAAACTAAAAAACCATATATAGCTGCAATATTCTAAGCATAGGCAATAATGGTAGACTTATAGATATATTCTTGCACAGTGAGCCAAACCTCCTGACAACAGACTTAGCAATCTCTTTGATATAATCTTTCTGCTTCATGTCAGCAGAAATTGTCTGCCAGTGAAGACGTAAATAATCACTCACCTGGAGGCTACCATCAACCATGGTTATGGAATGCAGAAAGGGTTCTTTAAGATGGTTAATAGAGAGCAGTTTTCTGTTGGAGGTTTTAAAACTAACAAGCAATTCATTACTCCAGGTAACAACAGAATTTAGGTCATTTTATCGACCCTTTTTGAGGTCAGCTGATCTATCTTACTATTAAAACAGGATTAAATGGTTGTGCCATCAGTATAGATACCAAGTTGAGAACTGAATCTATCAGGAAGATCGCTGATGAATATTATGAACAATGTAGCCCTGAGGATAGAACCCTGGGGGATGTCTGCATTAATGTAAAAAGATCTAGAAGAGTGGCCATTAAAGCAACTTTCATTTTGCAATCCAATAAAAGGGACTGAATCAATTAAAAAAAATTGTCCAGAAATACCACAACCATTTAAACTTGTGCAGAATATAAATATGTCAGTTTCTGTTAAATGCCTTCAAGATATCCAAAACAACAAGTAAAGCTTCACTAATCTTATCTAAAACTTGATAGACTCTTTCGGAAATAACCGTTAACTCATCAGTAGCTGATGTAGAGAAGTGAAAACCATATTGCTTATCTGGAAGACAACCCTGCGAAGTAAGGTGAAATTTGACATTTACAGTACTAATAATATTAGATTAAAGAAAGCCATTAAAATATAACAAAGTGTTTCCATTTAAGTGTTACTTGAATTTCTGTAGATATTTCTATTTTAACTGAAAATCATTATTATTTGAAATGCCAATATGTCATTTAAATCCAAATAATGAATGAATGATGCCTTTATTGATTATATCGGCTGATTTGTAAAGAAACATCAGTTGTGGTTGCTCATAAGAGCTTCACACCTTAGCTGAGAAAATACGAGGGATGAAGTAAAATATTAAACCAAACAAAACATACACAGAAAAAAGCCAAATTATGCCATTACAAGCGAAGATAAATAATTTGTAAATCTTTAATTTCATACTAAACAGTTTTATATTTGAAAATAGTAAAAGTAATGAACGTGTATTTTCATAAATGTTCACCCACATTTTACAGGAGAACAGGAAGCACGGCTTAATGAATAGTGAAGCTTCAAGCATAGATTAGATTTTTGAGGTCTACCTCCTTGATTTATTTCTTTGGATAAAGAGAATCAACTGGCATACATTTGTGTGAAGGAGCTGGCATCTTTTAGCTGACTGACTATAACCAATTGCAAAGACTTGACGTTCATGATTTATATTTCAGCAGTGCTTTATATTTCATGGTATTTTGTGCTACTAAATTTCAAATTTTATTTTAAATATATTTTATGACTTTTTTCCTGGAACCTGCTGTCTTGATGCTGATTTTTTTTGTGTAACATTTTTACATTCAGTTTTAATTGTTAAATTTTGAATATTATTACAATGATTCTAGTATTTCTGAGCAGACTTCTTCATTGAAATTATCTTTTTATAAAATAAGTATTATTTATAAAAGCCATCAAACAAATCTTATTTGTTTAAAAATATAAGTATAAGTATAAGTAAAAA
Source organism: Acanthosepion lycidas (assembly GCA_963932145.1). NCBI lineage: Eukaryota > Metazoa > Mollusca > Cephalopoda > Sepiida > Sepiidae > Acanthosepion > Acanthosepion lycidas. The sequence continues at coordinate 104,020,401 of OZ010590.1, read as the reverse complement.
TAAAGGCGTTCGTGTGACATTTGTTTTGTTTGTTTACATATCAACTCCTTATGTATCATTTCATTTTCTTGAGAGTTTTAAAGTAATAAAAATATGTTATTCTACTTTCACAGTTGAGTACATGGTAGATGATACTCAGATTTTGTGCGTATACCTTTGTATATATGTGTAGACAGGATAACTAGAGGAGGTGATATGTGTGTTTTATGTTGTAGCTTTTTTGAAGTTATATTTTGGAATAGAGTTTGATTTCTTTAAGAAATTGTTGGATATTATATGGATTAACATCCTGAAAGAGTTCTTAGTTGTTATATTTAGTAGCCCCCACCATGAGGGATATATGTGGCATAAGGCTGAGTTTAATGTGGGTCATCTGAGCCTGTAGGCTCGACCAAAACATCCCCGTAGAACTCGCATAAACGGCTTCAGGTTTGTCTACCTCCCCAGATGAAACTCCTCATCCAGGTTCCTCTCTGCCCAAGGAAGAGAGTTCAACAGGAGCTGCGAACAGTCACAGCCTCAGTAGAACAGTTTAGATCACTGTTCCAATCTTTGATATTGGTTGTTTGGTTGACTAATTATGTTTAGCAGTATATCAACCTTTATGGGTTATTTAAGGCCGAAATCTAAATATTTTGAACACAACTTTATGCCTTCGACTACAGATAAAATGTATTGTTAGTCATTTTATTATAAATAGATATTGTTGGTAATTTTTATAGAAAATATATTGCTAGTATTTTTACTATAAAAATATATTTTTTTTTGTATTTTCATTGTGTTTTGCTTTGGTTTTGGGGTTCGTTATTTGTCCATAGTTAGTGCCCTAACAGATTCTACCACCCCCAGATTGGAATGGACCTGGGAACAAAAGCAATTAAGAAGTGGTTCTACACTCCTCTAACCCTTACTGCTAGCTGTAGTTGTTATATAATAGAAAAAGGAGCCAAACAAAAAACAAACTTTCACACACATACAACGTGTAACAATTTAATTCACAGAATGTCACTGTGGTAATGACTCAGACATTTGTGCTGAGTGCATCTGGATATATTCAAACTTGTGACATTCTTGAAACACAAACCAGATGAGTCATTTGGTGCTGAGCAGCAGACAAAGTAATACGTGTTCATGTTATAATGTTGGCAAAAAATGAAAGAAAGGCATCTTCTAGCAGATTAACATGAAGTTTTGTGTGAAGATAAATAAAAAATACTAGTGAAACATTAGTCCTGTAAAAACATAATACAATTCAAAATATTAATGCCAAGGGATTGTTGGTAATTTTTTCCAGGTATTGCCGTTACACCCACTTTAAACATCAACCTTTTGTCACATTCAGCATTGACACGGACACGCTGAGAAATAAATGCTTCTCAGCCTTTGTGTAATATTTGTTCTTAGATTAATCTGATTCTCTCTCCCCACTTCTTTGTTTGCTCATTTCTGTCATTTCATCAATTAAATCAAATAGTGTCTTTTCCCACATCTTACCATGCAATTAAAACACAGAATAGTCCATTGTTTATGAGGTATTGACAGGACGTAACGGTCGTGCTAACTAATGAAGGAAGGGTCAGGCACAATTATAATAAGATAGATTAGTGTGTACCAAAAGTATTATCGTTTTTGACAGACTTTTTTTCCAGAGTTTATTGACACCATCTCCCTCACACCAATATAATAATCCTTATCAATTCCATTCCACTTTACTTTTTATGTTCCAGACATCATAATGGCAAATAAAAGCATGTAGATTTGGATGCTTTTGGATTATTAATTATAAACTCAACCTCAAAACTCTTAAAACTTTTCACTCAATTTTGGGAAGCTTTTTTTTTACTGTGAGTTTCACCCTTTTTGTCTTTCTTTCTATTTCAATTTTAAATTATAAATGTATTACTGGTATTTATTTTATTTTTTTTCATCGCCACCGTGTACACTGAGAAGAACCACACTCATTTCCTGCGTATTCCATTAGTAAGGAGTAAGTTTCACTTGGATAGGTTCTTCCCAAGAACTGCTACTTTGGGGAAGAGAATTTCAAGATGATGCTTTTCCATACCATTCCAATCTTAACATCTTTAAGTCTAAATTTAACCATTATTTTTCATGCATATCCACATAAACTGTGCTACTTACTTTCATCATTCCCACAATAATCACCTTCAGTAACCCTCTGCCTTGAGTGGCCCTTGGACCTTATAAAAGGTGAACAAAAAAAGAACTGCTACTTTAATAAGGGGATGTTTCCCCAATAATTACAATCTCTTCAAGTCTAGAGTCAACCATAGTCTACCTTACATATTCTCTAAATATGTAGTTCCTTGTACACTCTTACAGTGACCTCTACCTTGAGTGGCTCTTAGGCCTTTTATGAGTGAACAGTAATATAAAAAACATGATCAACTTCAGTCCCATGACCGGGTGTGGTTGTAGGGTTGCTATGCAGGTGAACATTTGAACAGTTTTGTGTACATATCTGGGTTGAAAGCTATGTATTCATTTATGTGTCACGTATCTTGAGCAAGTAGACTTGGCAGAGACCATGCTTCTTCTGGACAAACCACAGCTGATGTCCTCCAACCTGAAGTTTCATTTTGGCTACAGATGCATGACCGTTCATCCTATCAGGGGGGGGGGGATCCTCCATTTAGTCATTGCTTTCAGTCTAGAAAGCTCTTCTCCCCAGTGATGCTGTTTCGTCACAGCCCTGACTGCATCACAGCTATGTAACCCATTGTACCCCTTTGTGCTACATGACTTTTGACCTTCCAAAAGGTCAACTGATTTATTCACTGATGACTCAACGACATGACTGGTAGTACTGAGTGAGATGGTAACCATAGAACTCATACAGTGACCTAACAGTTCTTTATATTACAGTTAGGTTCATCCCGTACAAGGCCCGAGAGCCAGTCAAGGTAGAGAGTTACAGAGAAAGCGACACAGTTTATGCAGATCGGTGGAAGATAATAGTTATCCCTAGATTTGAACAGGTTGATAGTAGTGATTGAGGAAACATCCTCTTGGGAGTCAGTTCCACTGAACAGTTATTCACAGTAAGAAGCTGCTCAAGTGGAACTCATTCCTCACCAATGAAATATGGTGGTTTGCTACAGTGTGAGTGGCATGGCGGGTACTAGCTGTGAAGGGTAGAACTGGCAGAACCAAACAATGCAGTTCATTCAAGCACTTTCTATATTTTTATTCTATATTTCCATATTTTTCTTTTCTTTTTTGTTTATTAATAATTATACATCTTATGGACACATTATATTGAAACACCTGTTCCCATATGATCAGTGGTGTCAAGCAGCATTGAGCCTAGTTAGTACCTTAGCAGGTGTTTCCTTGGGAATACCAGGCGCTGTAAGCTTGGATGTGTGGCTGGTGTAATGGATAGTGACGTGGAATTGTTAACTGGAGAGACAAGTTCTAAATCCTGTTTTAGAACTTTCAAGCTTACCATCACATAATTTTGAAACACCAGGTCTCATATGATCACAGAAGTTAAGCAACATCAATCCTGGTCAGTATTTAGATGGGTGACCACTTGAGGATATCATGTGCTGAAAGCTTGGATGTGTGGCTGGTGTAATGGATAATGGCTTGGAATTGTTCATTGGAGTGCCAAGTTCTAAATCCAGTTCTAGAACTTTCAAGCTTACGGTCACATCATTTTCAAACACCAGTTCCCGTACGATCGCAGAAGTTAAGCAACATCAATCCTGTTCAGTATTTAGATGGGTGACCACTTAAGAATATCAAATGCTGTCAGCTTGGATGTATGGCTGGTGTAATGGATAATGGCTTGGAATTGTTAATTGGATAGCCAAGTTCTAAAACCTGTTTTAGAACTTTCAAGATTATGGTCACATAATTTTAATACACCAGTTCCCGTAAAATCATGGAAGTTAAGGAACATCAATCCTGGTCAGTATTTAGACAGGTGACCACATGAGATTTTCATTTGCTGTAAGCTTGGATGTGTGGCTGGTGTAATAGATAATAGCTTGGAATTTTTAATCGGAGAGCTCAGTTCCAAATCCAGTCCTTGACCTTTAAAGCTTATGGTCACATCATTTTCAAACACCAGTTCCCGTACGATCGCAGAATTTAAGCAACATCAATCCTGGTCAGTATTTAGATGGGTGACCACTTGAGGATATCAGGTGCTGTAAGCTTGGATGTGTGGCTGGTGTAATGGATAATGGCTTGGAATTTTTAATTGGAGAGACAAGTTCTATATCCAGTTTTAGAACTTTCAAGCTTACGGTCACATCATTTTCAAACACCAGTTCCCGTACGATCGCAGAAGTTAAGCAACATCAATCCTGGTCAGTATTTAGATGGGTGACCACTTGAGGATATCAGGTGCTGTAAGCTTGGATGTGTGGCTGGTGTAATGGATAATGGCTTGGAATTGTTCATTGGAGTGCCAAGTTCTAAATCCAGTTCTAGAACTTTCAAGCTTACGGTCACATCATTTTCAAACACCAGTTCCCGTACGATCCAGAAGTTAAGCAACATCAAACCTGGTCAGTATTTAGATGGGTGACCACTTGAGAATATCAGGTGCTGTAAGCTTGGATGTGTGGCTGGACTAATGGATAATGGCTTGGAATTGTTCATTGGAGTGCCAAGTTCTAAATCAAGTTCTAGAACTTTCAAGCTTACGGTCACATCATTTTCAAACACCAGTTCCCGTACGATCGCAGAAGTTAAGCAACATCAATCCTGGTCAGTATTTAGATGGGTGACCACTTGAGGATATCAGGTGCTGTAAGCTTGGATGTGTGGCTGGTGTAATGGATAATGGCTTGGAATTGTTCATTGGAGTGCCAAGTTCTATATCCAGTTTTAGAACTTTCAAGCTTACGGTCACATCATTTTCAAACACCAGTTCCCGTACGATCGCAGAAGTTAAGCAACATCAATCCTGGTCAGTATTTAGATGGGTGACCACTTGAGGATATCAGGTGCTGAAAGCTTTGATGTGTGGCTGGTGTAATGGATAATGGCTTGGAATTGTTCATTGGAGTGCCAAGTTCTAAATCCAGTTCTAGAACTTTCAAGCTTACGGTCACATCATTTTCAAACACCAGTTCCCGTACGATCCAGAAGTTAAGCAACATCAATCCTGGTCAGTATTTAGATGGGTGACCACTTGAGGATATCAGGTGCTGTAAGCTTGGATGTGTGGCTGGTGTAATGGATAATGGCTTGGAATTGTTCATTGGAGTGCCAAGTTCTAAATCCAGTTCTAGAACTTTCAAGCTTAAGGTCACATCATTTTCAAACACCAGTTCCCGTACGATCCAGAAGTTAAGCAACATCAAACCTGGTCAGTATTTAGATGGGTGACCACTTGAGGATATCAGGTGCTGTAAGCTTGGATGTGTGGCTGGTCTAATGGATAATGGCTTGGAATTGTTCATTGGAGTGCCAAGTTCTAAATCAAGTTCTAGAACTTTCAAGCTTACGGTCACATCATTTTCAAACACCAGTTCCCGTACGATCACAGAAGTTAAGCAACATCAATCCTGTTCAGTATTTAGATGGGTGACCACTTGAGAATATCAAATACTGTCAGCTTGGATGTATGACTGGTATAATGGATAATGGCTTGGAATTGTTAATTAGATAGCCAAGTTCTAAATCCTGTTTTAGAACTTTCAAGCTTATGGTCACATCATTTTAATACACCAGTTCCCGTACGATCGCAGAAGTTAAGGAACATCAAACCTGGTCAGTATTTAGACAGGTGACCACTTGAGATTTTCAGGTGCTGTAAGCTTGGATGTGTGGCTGGTGTAATAGTTAATAGCTTGGAATTTTTAATCGGAGAGCTCAGTTCCAAATCCAGTCCTTGACCTTTAAAGCTTACGGTCACATCATTTTCAAACACCAGTTCCCGTACAATCACAGAAGTTAAGCAACATCAATCCTGGTCAGTATTTAGATGGGTGACCACTTGAGGATATCATGTGCTGAAAGCTTGGATGTGTGGCTGGTGTAATGGATAATGGCTTGAAATTTTCATTGGAGTGCCAAGTTCTAAATCCAGTTCTAGAACTTTCAAGCTTACGGTCACATCATTTTCAAACACCAGTTCCCGTACGATCGCAGAAGTTAAGCAACATCAATCCTGGTCAGTATTTAGATGGGTGACCACTTGAGGATATCAGGTGCTGTAAACTTGGATGTGTGGCTGGTGTAATGGATAATGGCTTGGAATTTTTAATTGGAGAGCTCAGTTCCAAATCCAGTTCTAGAACTTTCAAGCTTACGGTCACATCATTTTCAAACACCAGTTCCCGTACGATCGCAGAAGTTAAGCAACATCAATCCTGGTAAGTATTTAGATGGGTGACCACTTGAGGATATCATGTGCTGAAAGCTTGGATGTGTGGCTGGTGTAATGGATAATGGCTTCGAATTGTTCATTGGAGTGCCAAGTTCTAAATCCAGTTCTAGAACTTTCAAGCTTACGGTCACATCATTTTCAAACACCAGTTCCCGTATGATCGCAGAAGTTAAGCAACATCAATCCTGGTCAGTATTTAGATGGGTGACCACTTGAGGATATCAGGTGCTGTAAGCTTGGATGTATGGCTGGTGTAATGGATAATGGCTTGGAATTTTTAATTGGAGAGCTCAGTTCCAAATCCAGTTCTAGAACTTTCAAGCTTACGGTCACATCATTTTCAAACACCAGTTCCTGTACGATCGCAGAAGTTAAGCAACATCAATCCTGGTCAGTATTTAGATGGGTGAACACTTGAGGATATCAGGTGCTGAAAGCTTTGATGTGTGGCTGGTGTAATGGATAATGGCTTGGAATTTTTAATTGGAGAGCTCAGTTCCAAATCCAGTTCTAGAACTTTCAAGCTTACGGTCACATCATTTTCAAAAACCAGTTCCCGTACGATCGCAGAAGTTAAGCAACATCAATCCTGGTCAGTATTTAGATGGGTGACCACTTGAGGATATCATGTGCTGAAAGCTTGGATGTGTGGCTGGTGTAATGGATAATGGCTTGAAATTTTCATTGGAGTGCCAAGTTCTAAATCCAGTTCTAGAACTTTCAAGCTTACGGTCACATCATTTTCAAACACCAGTTCCCGTACGATCGCAGAAGTTAAGCAACATCAATCCTGGTCAGTATTTAGATGGGTGACCACTTGAGGATATCAGGTGCTGTAAACTTGGATGTGTGGCTGGTGTAATGGATAATGGCTTGGAATTTTTAATTGGAGAGCTCAGTTCCAAATCCAGTTCTAGAACTTTCAAGCTTACGGTCACATCATTTTCAAACACCAGTTCCCGTACGATCGCAGAAGTTAAGCAACATCAATCCTGGTAAGTATTTAGATGGGTGACCACTTGAGGATATCATGTGCTGAAAGCTTGGATGTGTGGCTGGTGTAATGGATAATGGCTTCGAATTGTTCATTGGAGTGCCAAGTTCTAAATCCAGTTCTAGAACTTTCAAGCTTACGGTCACATCATTTTCAAACACCAGTTCCCGTACGATCGCAGAATTTAAGCAACATCAATCCTGGTCAGTATTTAGATGGGTGACCACTTGAGGATATCATGTGCTGAAAGCTTGGATGTGTGGCTGGTGTAATGGATAATGGCTTGGAATTGTTCATTGGAGTGCCAAGTTCTAAATCCAGTTCTAGAACTTTCAAGCTTACGGTCACATCATTTTCAAACACCAGTTCCCGTACGATCGCAGAAGTTAAGCAACATCAATCCTGTTCAGTATTTAGATGGGTGACCACTTGAGGATATCAGGTGCTGTAAGCTTGGATGTGTGGCTGGTGTAATGGAGAATGGCTTGGAATTTTTAATTGGAGAGCTCAGTTCCAAATCCAGTTCTAGAACTTTCAAGCTTACGGTCACATCATTTTCAAACACCAGTTCCCGTACGATCGCAGAAGTTAAGCAACATCAATCCTGGTCAGTATTTAGATGGGTGACCACTTGAAAATATCAGGTGCTGTAAGCTTGGATGTGTGGCTGGTGTAATGGATAATGGCTTGGAATTTTTAATTGGAGAGCTCAGTTCTAAATCCAGTTCTAGAACTTTCAAGCTTACGGTCACATCATTTTCAAACACCAGTTCCCGTACGATCGCAGAATTTAAGCAACATCAATCCTGGTCAGTATTTTAATGGGTGACCACTTGAGGATATCATGTGCTGAAAGCTTGGATGTGTGGCTGGTGTAATGGATAATGGCTTCGAATTGTTCATTGGAGTGCCAAGTTCTAAATCCAGTTCTAGAACTTTCAAGCTTACGGTCACATCATTTTCAAACACCAGTTCCCGTACGATCCAGAAGTTAAGCAACATCAATCCTGGTCAGTATTTAGATGGGTGACCACTTGAGGATATCAGGTGCTGTAAGCTTGGATGTGTGGCTGGTGTAATGGATAATGGCTTGGAAATTTTAATTGGAGAGCTCAGTTCCAAATCCAGTTCTAGAACTTTCAAGCTTATGGTCACATCATTTTCAAAAACCAGTTCCCGTACGATCACAGAAGTTAAGCAACATCAATCCTGGTAAGTATTTAGATGGGTGACCACTTGAGGATATCATGTGCTGAAAGCTTGGATGTGTGGCTGGTGTAATGGATAATGGCTTCGAATTGTTCATTGGAGTGCCAAGTTCTAAATCCAGTTCTAGAACTTTCAAGCTTACGGTCACATCATTTTCAAACACCAGTTCCCGTACGATCGCAGAAGTTAAGCAACATCAATCCTGGTCACTATTTAGATGGGTGACCACTTGAGGATATCAGGTGCTGTAAGCTTGGATGTATGGCTGGTGTAATGGATAATGGCTTGGAATTTTTAATTGGAGAGCTCAGTTCCAAATCCAGTTCTAGAACTTTCAAGCTTACGGTCACATCATTTTCAAACACCAGTTCCTGTACGATCGCAGAAGTTAAGCAACATCAATCCTGGTCAGTATTTAGATGGGTGACCACTTGAGGATATCAGGTGCTGAAAGCTTTGATGTGTGGCTGGTGTAATGGATAATGGCTTGGAATTTTTAATTGGAGAGCTCAGTTCCAAATCCAGTTCTAGAACTTTCAAGCTTACGGTCACATCATTTTCAAAAACCAGTTCCCGTACGATCGCAGAAGTTAAGCAACATCAATCCTGGTCAGTATTTAGATGGGTGACCACTTGAGGATATCATGTGCTGAAAGCTTGGATGTGTGGCTGGTGTAATGGATAATGGCTTGAAATTTTCATTGGAGTGCCAAGTTCTAAATCCAGTTCTAGAACTTTCAAGCTTACGGTCACATCATTTTCAAACACCAGTTCCCGTACGATCGCAGAAGTTAAGCAACATCAATCCTGGTCAGTATTTAGATGGGTGACCACTTGAGGATATCAGGTGCTGTAAACTTGGATGTGTGGCTGGTGTAATGGATAATGGCTTGGAATTTTTAATTGGAGAGCTCAGTTCCAAATCCAGTTCTAGAACTTTCAAGCTTACGGTCACATCATTTTCAAACACCAGTTCCCGTACGATCGCAGAAGTTAAGCAACATCAATCCTGGTAAGTATTTAGATGGGTGACCACTTGAGGATATCATGTGCTGAAAGCTTGGATGTGTGGCTGGTGTAATGGATAATGGCTTCGAATTGTTCATTGGAGTGCCAAGTTCTAAATCCAGTTCTAGAACTTTCAAGCTTACGGTCACATCATTTTCAAACACCAGTTCCCGTACGATCGCAGAATTTAAGCAACATCAATCCTGGTCAGTATTTAGATGGGTGACCACTTGAGGATATCATGTGCTGAAAGCTTGGATGTGTGGCTGGTGTAATGGATAATGGCTTCGAATTGTTCATTGGAGTGCCAAGTTCTAAATCCAGTTCTAGAACTTTCAAGCTTACGGTCACATCATTTTCAAACACCAGTTCCCGTACGATCGCAGAAGTTAAGCAACATCAATCCTGTTCAGTATTTAGATGGGTGACCACTTGAGGATATCAGGTGCTGTAAGCTTGGATGTGTGGCTGGTGTAATGGAGAATGGCTTGGAATTTTTAATTGGAGAGCTCAGTTCCAAATCCAGTTCTAGAACTTTCAAGCTTACGGTCACATCATTTTCAAACACCAGTTCCCGTACGATCGCAGAAGTTAAGCAACATCAATCCTGGTCAGTATTTAGATGGGTGACCACTTGAGGATATCAGGTGCTGTAAGCTTGGATGTGTGGCTGGTGTAATGGATAATGGCTTGGAATTTTTAATTGGAGAGCTCAGTTCTAAATCCAGTTCTAGAACTTTCAAGCTTACGGTCACATCATTTTCAAACACCAGTTCCCGTACGATCTCAGAATTTAAGCAACATCAATCCTGGTCAGTATTTTAATGGGTGACCACTTGAGGATATCATGTGCTGAAAGCTTGGATGTGTGGCTGGTGTAATGGATAATGGCTTCGAATTGTTCATTGGAGTGCCAAGTTCTAAATCCAGTTCTAGAACTTTCAAGCTTACGGTCACATCATTTTCAAACACCAGTTCCCGTACGATCCAGAAGTTAAGCAACATCAATCCTGGTCAGTATTTAGATGGGTGACCACTTGAGGATATCAGGTGCTGTAAGCTTGGATGTGTGGCTGGTGTAATGGATAATGGCTTGGAAATTTTAATTGGAGAGCTCAGTTCCAAATCCAGTTCTAGAACTTTCAAGCTTACGGTCACATCATTTTCAAAAACCAGTTCCTGTACGATCGCAGAAGTTAAGCAACATCAATCCTGGTAAGTATTTAGATGCGTGACCACTTGAGGATATCATGTGCTGAAAGCTTGGATGTGTGGCTGGTGTAATGGATAATGGCTTTGAATTGTTCATTGGAGTGCCAAGTTCTAAATCCAGTTCTAGAACTTTCAAGCTTACGGTCACATCATTTTCAAACACCAGTTCCCGTACGATCGCAGAAGTTAAGCAACATCAATCCTGGTCAGTATTTAGATGGGTGACCACTTGAGGATATCATGTGCTGAAAGCTTGGATGTGTGGCTGGTGTAATGGATAATGGCTTTGAATTGTTCATTGGAGTGCCAAGTTCTAAATCCAGTTCTAGAACTTTCAAGCTTACGGTCACATCATTTTCAAACACCAGTTCCTGTACGATCGCAGAAGTTAAGCAACATCAATCCTGGTCAGTATTTAGATGGGTGACCACTTGAGGATATCATGTGCTGAAAGCTTGGATGTATGGCTGGTGTAATGGATAATGGCTTTGAATTGTTCATTGGAGTGCCAAGTTCTAAATCCAGTTCTAGAACTTTCAAGCTTACGGTCACATCATTTTCAAACACCAGTTCCCGTACGATCGCAGAAGTTAAGCAACATCAATCCTGGTCCGTATTTAGATGGGTGACCACTTGAGGATATCAGGTGCTGAAAGCTTGGATGTGTGGCTGGTGTAATGGATAATGGCTTGGAATTTTTAATTGGAGAGCTCAGTTCCAAATCCAGTTCTAGAACTTTCAAGCTTACGGTCACATCATTTTCAAAAACCAGTTCCCGTACGATCGCAGAAGTTAAGCAACATCAATCCTGGTCAGTATTTAGATGGGTGACCACTTGAGGATATCATGTGCTGAAAGCTTGGATGTGTGGCTGGTGTAATGGATAATGGCTTGAAATTTTCATTGGAGTGCCAAGTTCTAAATCCAGTTCTAGAACTTTCAAGCTTACGGTCACATCATTTTCAAACACCAGTTCCCGTACGATCCAGAAGTTAAGCAACATCAATCCTGGTCAGTATTTAGATGGGTGACCACTTGAGGATATCAGGTGCTGTAAACTTGGATGTGTGGCTGGTGTAATGGATAATGGCTTGGAATTTTTAATTGGAGAGCTCAGTTCCAAATCCAGTTCTAGAACTTTCAAGCTTACGGTCACATCATTTTCAAACACCAGTTCCCGTACGATCGCAGAAGTTAAGCAACATCAATCCTGGTAAGTATTTAGATGGGTGACCACTTGAGGATATCATGTGCTGAAAGCTTGGATGTGTGGCTGGTGTAATGGATAATGGCTTCGAATTGTTCATTGGAGTGCCAAGTTCTAAATCCAGTTCTAGAACTTTCAAGCTTACGGTCACATCATTTTCAAACACCAGTTCCCGTACGATCGCAGAAGTTAAGCAACATCAATCCTGGTCAGTATTTAGATGGGTGACCACTTGAGGATATCATGTGCTGAAAGCTTGGATGTCTGGCTGGTGTAATGGATAATGGCTTGGAATTTTTAATTGGAGAGCTCAGTTCCAAATCCAGTTCTAGAACTTTCAAGCTTACGGTCACATCATTTTCAAACACCAGTTCCCGTACGATCGCAGAAGTTAAGCAACATCAATCCTGGTCAGTATTTAGATGGGTGACCACTTGAGGATATCAGGTGCTGTAAGCTTGGATGTGTGGCTGGTGTAATGGATAATGGCTTGGAATTTTTAATTGGAGAGCTCAGTTCTAAATCCAGTTCTAGAACTTTCAAGCTTACGGTCACATCATTTTCAAACACCAGTTCCCGTATGATCGCAGAATTTAAGCAACATCAATCCTGGTCAGTATTTTAATGGGTGACCACTTGAGGATATCATGTGCTGAAAGCTTGGATGTGTGGCTGGTGTAATGGATAATGGCTTCGAATTGTTCATTGGAGTGCCAAGTTCCAAATCCAGTTCTAGAACTTTCAAGCTTACGGTCACATCATTTTCAAACACCAGTTCCCGTACGATCCAGAAGTTAAGCAACATCAATCCTGGTCAGTATTTAGATGGGTGACCACTTGAGGATATCAGGTGCTGTAAGCTTGGATGTGTGGCTGGTGTAATGGATAATGGCTTGGAAATTTTAATTGGAGAGCTCAGTTCCAAATCCAGTTCTAGAACTTTCAAGCTTACGGTCACATCATTTTCAAAAACCAGTTCCCGTACGATCGCAGAAGTTAAGCAACATCAATCCTGGTAAGTATTTAGATGCGTGACCACTTGAGGATATCATGTGCTGAAAGCTTGGATGTGTGGCTGGTGTAATGGATAATGGCTTTGAATTGTTCATTGGAGTGCCAAGTTCTAAATCCAGTTCTAGAACTTTCAAGCTTACGGTCACATCATTTTCAAACACCAGTTCCCGTACGATCGCAGAAGTTAAGCAACATCAATCCTGGTCAGTATTTAGATGGGTGACCACTTGAGGATATCATGTGCTGAAAGCTTGGATGTGTGGCTGGTGTAATGGATAATGGCTTTGAATTGTTCATTGGAGTGCCAAGTTCTAAATCAAGTTCTAGAACTTTCAAGCTTACGGTCACATCATTTTCAAACACCAGTTCCTGTACGATCGCAGAAGTTAAGCAACATCAATCCTGGTCAGTATTTAGATGGGTGACCACTTGAGGATATCAGGTGCTGAAAGCTTGGATGTATGGCTGGTGTAATGGATAATGGCTTGGAATTTTTAATTGGAGAGCTCAGTTCCAAATCCAGTTCTAGAACTTTCAAGCTTATGGTCACATCATTTTCAAACACCAGTTCCTGTACGATCGCAGAAGTTAAGCAACATCAATCCTGGTCCGTATTTAGATGGGTGACTACTTGAGGATATCAGGTGCTGAAAGCTTGGATGTGTGGCTGGTGTAATGGATAATGGCTTGGAATTTTTAATTGGAGAGCTCAGTTCCAAATCCAGTTCTAGAACTTTCAAGCTTACGGTCACATCATTTTCAAAAACCAGTTCCCGTACGATCGCAGAAGTTAAGCAACATCAATCCTGGTCAGTATTTAGATGGGTGACCACTTGAGGATATCATGTGCTGAAAGCTTGGATGTGTGGCTGGTGTAATGGATAATGGCTTGAAATTTTCATTGGAGTGCCAAGTTCTAAATCCAGTTCTAGAACTTTCAAGCTTACGGTCACATCATTTTCAAACACCAGTTCCCGTACGATCGCAGAAGTTAAGCAACATCAATCCTGGTCAGTATTTAGATGGGTGACCACTTGAGGATATCAGGTGCTGAAAGCTTGGATGTGTGGCTGGTGTAATGGATAATGGCTTGGAATTTTTAATTGGAGAGCTCAGTTCCAAATCCAGTTCTAGAACTTTCAAGCTTACGGTCACATCATTTTCAAAAACCAGTTCCCGTACGATCGCAGAAGTTAAGCAACATCAATCCTGGTCAGTATTTAGATGGGTGACCACTTGAGGATATCATGTGCTGAAAGCTTGGATGTGTGGCTGGTGTAATGGATAATGGCTTGAAATTTTCATTGGAGTGCCAAGTTCTAAATCCAGTTCTAGAACTTTCAAGCTTACGGTCACATCATTTTCAAACACCAGTTCCCGTACGATCGCAGAAGTTAAGCAACATCAATCCTGGTCAGTATTTAGATGGGTGACCACTTGAGGATATCAGGTGCTGTAAACTTGGATGTGTGGCTGGTGTAATGGATAATGGCTTGGAATTTTTAATTGGAGATCTCAGTTCCAAATCCAGTTCTAGAACTTTCAAGCTTACGGTCACATCATTTTCAAACACCAGTTCCCGTACGATCCAGAAGTTAAGCAACATCAATCCTGGTCAGTATTTAGATGGGTGACCACTTGAGGATATCAGGTGCTGTAAGCTTGGATGTGTGGCTGGTGTAATGGATAATGGCTTGGAAATTTTAATTGGAGAGCTCAGTTCCAAATCCAGTTCTAGAACTTTCAAGCTTACGGTCACATCATTTTCAAAAACCAGTTCCCGTACGATCGCAGAAGTTAAGCAACATCAATCCTGGTAAGTATTTAGATGCGTGACCACTTGAGGATATCATGTGCTGAAAGCTTGGATGTGTGGCTGGTGTAATGGATAATGGCTTTGAATTGTTCATTGGAGTGCCAAGTTCTAAATCCAGTTCTAGAACTTTCAAGCTTACGGTCACATCATTTTCAAACACCAGTTCCCGTACGATCGCAGAAGTTAAGCAACATCAATCCTGGTCAGTATTTAGATGGGTGACCACTTGAGGATATCATGTGCTGAAAGCTTGGATGTGTGGCTGGTGTAATGGATAATGGCTTTGAATTGTTCATTGGAGTGCCAAGTTCTAAATCAAGTTCTAGAACTTTCAAGCTTACGGTCACATCATTTTCAAACACCAGTTCCTGTACGATCGCAGAAGTTAAGCAACATCAATCCTGGTCAGTATTTAGATGGGTGACCACTTGAGGATATCAGGTGCTGAAAGCTTGGATGTATGGCTGGTGTAATGGATAATGGCTTGGAATTTTTAATTGGAGAGCTCAGTTCCAAATCCAGTTCTAGAACTTTCAAGCTTATGGTCACATCATTTTCAAACACCAGTTCCTGTACGATCGCAGAAGTTAAGCAACATCAATCCTGGTCCGTATTTAGATGGGTGACTACTTGAGGATATCAGGTGCTGAAAGCTTGGATGTGTGGCTGGTGTAATGGATAATGGCTTGGAATTTTTAATTGGAGAGCTCAGTTCCAAATCCAGTTCTAGAACTTTCAAGCTTACGGTCACATCATTTTCAAAAACCAGTTCCCGTACGATCGCAGAAGTTAAGCAACATCAATCCTGGTCAGTATTTAGATGGGTGACCACTTGAGGATATCATGTGCTGAAAGCTTGGATGTGTGGCTGGTGTAATGGATAATGGCTTGAAATTTTCATTGGAGTGCCAAGTTCTAAATCCAGTTCTAGAACTTTCAAGCTTACGGTCACATCATTTTCAAACACCAGTTCCCGTACGATCGCAGAAGTTAAGCAACATCAATCCTGGTCAGTATTTAGATGGGTGACCACTTGAGGATATCAGGTGCTGAAAGCTTGGATGTGTGGCTGGTGTAATGGATAATGGCTTGGAATTTTTAATTGGAGAGCTCAGTTCCAAATCCAGTTCTAGAACTTTCAAGCTTACGGTCACATCATTTTCAAAAACCAGTTCCCGTACGATCGCAGAAGTTAAGCAACATCAATCCTGGTCAGTATTTAGATGGGTGACCACTTGAGGATATCATGTGCTGAAAGCTTGGATGTCTGGCTGGTGTAATGGATAATGGCTTGGAATTTTTAATTGGAGAGCTCAGTTCCAAATCCAGTTCTAGAACTTTCAAGCTTACGGTCACATCATTTTCAAACACCAGTTCCTGTACGATCGCAGAAGTTAAGTAACATCAATCCTGGTCAGTATTTAGATGGGTGACCACTTGAGGATATCATGTGCTGAAAGCTTGGATGTGTGGCTGGTGTAATGGATAATGGCTTGGAATTTTTAATTGGAGAGCTCAGTTCCAAATCCAGTTCTAGAACTTTCAAGCTTACGGTCACATCATTTTCAAAAACCAGTTCCCGTGCGATCGCAGAAGTTAAGCAACATCAATCCTGGTCAGTATTTAGATGGGTGACCACTTGAGGACATCATGTGCTGAAAGCTTGGATGTGTGGCTGGTGTAATGGATAATGGCTTGAAATTTTCATTGGAGTGCCAAGTTCTAAATCCAGTTCTAGAACTTTCAAGCTTACGGTCACATCATTTTCAAACACCAGTTCCCGTACGATCGCAGAAGTTAAGCAACATCAATCCTGGTCAGTATTTAGATGGGTGACCACTTGAGGATATCAGGTGCTGTAAACTTGGATGTGTGGCTGGTGTAATGGATAATGGCTTGGAATTTTTAATTGGAGAGCTCAGTTCCAAATCCAGTTCTAGAACTTTCAAGCTTACGGTCACATCATTTTCAAACACCAGTTCCCGTACGATCGCAGAAGTTAAGCAACATCAATCCTGGTAAGTATTTAGATGGGTGACCACTTGAGGATATCATGTGCTGAAAGCTTGGATGTGTGGCTGGTGTAATGGATAATGGCTTTGAATTGTTCATTGGAGTGCCAAGTTCTAAATCCAGTTCTAGAACTTTCAAGCTTACGGTCACATCATTTTCAAACACCAGTTCCCGTACGATCGCAGAATTTAAGCAACATCAATCCTGGTCAGTATTTAGATGGGTGACCACTTGAGGATATCATGTGCTGAAAGCTTGGATGTGTGGCTGGTGTAATGGATAATGGCTTCGAATTGTTCATTGGAGTGCCAAGTTCTAAATCCAGTTCTAGAACTTTCAAGCTTACGGTCACATCATTTTCAAACACCAGTTCCCGTACGATCGCAGAAGTTAAGCAACATCAACCCTGTTCAGTATTTAGATGGGTGACCACTTGAGGATATCAGGTGCTGTAAGCTTGGATGTGTGGCTGGTGTAATGGAGAATGGCTTGGAATTTTTAATTGGAGAGCTCAGTTCCAAATCCAGTTCTAGAACTTTCAAGCTTACGGTCACATCATTTTCAAACACCAGTTCCCGTACGATCGCAGAAGTTAAGCAACATCAATCCTGGTCAGTATTTAGATGGGTGACCACTTGAGGATATCAGGTGCTGTAAGCTTGGATGTGTGGCTGGTGTAATGGATAATGGCTTGGAATTTTTAATTGGAGAGCTCAGTTCTAAATCCAGTTCTAGAACTTTCAAGCTTACGGTCACATCATTTTCAAACACCAGTTCCTGTACGATCGCAGAAGTTAAGCAACATCAATCCTGGTCAGTATTTAGATGGGTGACCACTTGAGGATATCATGTGCTGAAAGCTTGGATGTATGGCTGGTGTAATGGATAATGGCTTTGAATTGTTCATTGGAGTGCCAAGTTCTAAATCCAGTTCTAGAACTTTCAAGCTTACGGTCACATCATTTTCAAACACCAGTTCCCGTACGATCGCAGAAGTTAAGCAACATCAATCCTGGTCCGTATTTAGATGGGTGACCACTTGAGGATATCAGGTGCTGAAAGCTTGGATGTGTGGCTGGTGTAATGGATAATGGCTTGGAATTTTTAATTGGAGAGCTCAGTTCCAAATCCAGTTCTAGAACTTTCAAGCTTACGGTCACATCATTTTCAAAAACCAGTTCCCGTACGATCGCAGAAGTTAAGCAACATCAATCCTGGTCAGTATTTAGATGGGTGACCACTTGAGGATATCATGTGCTGAAAGCTTGGATGTGTGGCTGGTGTAATGGATAATGGCTTGAAATTTTCATTGGAGTGCCAAGTTCTAAATCCAGTTCTAGAACTTTCAAGCTTACGGTCACATCATTTTCAAACACCAGTTCCCGTACGATCCAGAAGTTAAGCAACATCAATCCTGGTCAGTATTTAGATGGGTGACCACTTGAGGATATCAGGTGCTGTAAACTTGGATGTGTGGCTGGTGTAATGGATAATGGCTTGGAATTTTTAATTGGAGTGCTCAGTTCCAAATCCAGTTCTAGAACTTTCAAGCTTACGGTCACATCATTTTCAAACACCAGTTCCCGTACGATCGCAGAAGTTAAGCAACATCAATCCTGGTAAGTATTTAGATGGGTGACCACTTGAGGATATCATGTGCTGAAAGCTTGGATGTGTGGCTGGTGTAATGGATAATGGCTTCGAATTGTTCATTGGAGTGCCAAGTTCTAAATCCAGTTCTAGAACTTTCAAGCTTACGGTCACATCATTTTCAAACACCAGTTCCCGTACGATCGCAGAAGTTAAGCAACATCAATCCTGGTCAGTATTTAGATGGGTGACCACTTGAGGATATCATGTGCTGAAAGCTTGGATGTCTGGCTGGTGTAATGGATAATGGCTTGGAATTTTTAATTGGAGAGCTCAGTTCCAAATCCAGTTCTAGAACTTTCAAGCTTACGGTCACATCATTTTCAAACACCAGTTCCCGTACGATCGCAGAAGTTAAGCAACATCAATCCTGGTCAGTATTTAGATGGGTGACCACTTGAGGATATCAGGTGCTGTAAGCTTGGATGTGTGGCTGGTGTAATGGATAATGGCTTGGAATTTTTAATTGGAGAGCTCAGTTCTAAATCCAGTTCTAGAACTTTCAAGCTTACGGTCACATCATTTTCAAACACCAGTTCCCGTATGATCGCAGAATTTAAGCAACATCAATCCTGGTCAGTATTTTAATGGGTGACCACTTGAGGATATCATGTGCTGAAAGCTTGGATGTGTGGCTGGTGTAATGGATAATGGCTTCGAATTGTTCATTGGAGTGCCAAGTTCCAAATCCAGTTCTAGAACTTTCAAGCTTACGGTCACATCATTTTCAAACACCAGTTCCCGTACGATCCAGAAGTTAAGCAACATCAATCCTGGTCAGTATTTAGATGGGTGACCACTTGAGGATATCAGGTGCTGTAAGCTTGGATGTGTGGCTGGTGTAATGGATAATGGCTTGGAAATTTTAATTGGAGAGCTCAGTTCCAAATCCAGTTCTAGAACTTTCAAGCTTACGGTCACATCATTTTCAAAAACCAGTTCCCGTACGATCGCAGAAGTTAAGCAACATCAATCCTGGTAAGTATTTAGATGCGTGACCACTTGAGGATATCATGTGCTGAAAGCTTGGATGTGTGGCTGGTGTAATGGATAATGGCTTTGAATTGTTCATTGGAGTGCCAAGTTCTAAATCCAGTTCTAGAACTTTCAAGCTTACGGTCACATCATTTTCAAACACCAGTTCCCGTACGATCGCAGAAGTTAAGCAACATCAATCCTGGTCAGTATTTAGATGGGTGACCACTTGAGGATATCATGTGCTGAAAGCTTGGATGTGTGGCTGGTGTAATGGATAATGGCTTTGAATTGTTCATTGGAGTGCCAAGTTCTAAATCAAGTTCTAGAACTTTCAAGCTTACGGTCACATCATTTTCAAACACCAGTTCCTGTACGATCGCAGAAGTTAAGCAACATCAATCCTGGTCAGTATTTAGATGGGTGACCACTTGAGGATATCAGGTGCTGAAAGCTTGGATGTATGGCTGGTGTAATGGATAATGGCTTGGAATTTTTAATTGGAGAGCTCAGTTCCAAATCCAGTTCTAGAACTTTCAAGCTTATGGTCACATCATTTTCAAACACCAGTTCCTGTACGATCGCAGAAGTTAAGCAACATCAATCCTGGTCCGTATTTAGATGGGTGACTACTTGAGGATATCAGGTGCTGAAAGCTTGGATGTGTGGCTGGTGTAATGGATAATGGCTTGGAATTTTTAATTGGAGAGCTCAGTTCCAAATCCAGTTCTAGAACTTTCAAGCTTACGGTCACATCATTTTCAAAAACCAGTTCCCGTACGATCGCAGAAGTTAAGCAACATCAATCCTGGTCAGTATTTAGATGGGTGACCACTTGAGGATATCATGTGCTGAAAGCTTGGATGTGTGGCTGGTGTAATGGATAATGGCTTGAAATTTTCATTGGAGTGCCAAGTTCTAAATCCAGTTCTAGAACTTTCAAGCTTACGGTCACATCATTTTCAAACACCAGTTCCCGTACGATCGCAGAAGTTAAGCAACATCAATCCTGGTCAGTATTTAGATGGGTGACCACTTGAGGATATCAGGTGCTGAAAGCTTGGATGTGTGGCTGGTGTAATGGATAATGGCTTGGAATTTTTAATTGGAGAGCTCAGTTCCAAATCCAGTTCTAGAACTTTCAAGCTTACGGTCACATCATTTTCAAAAACCAGTTCCCGTACGATCGCAGAAGTTAAGCAACATCAATCCTGGTCAGTATTTAGATGGGTGACCACTTGAGGATATCATGTGCTGAAAGCTTGGATGTGTGGCTGGTGTAATGGATAATGGCTTGAAATTTTCATTGGAGTGCCAAGTTCTAAATCCAGTTCTAGAACTTTCAAGCTTACGGTCACATCATTTTCAAACACCAGTTCCCGTACGATCGCAGAAGTTAAGCAACATCAATCCTGGTCAGTATTTAGATGGGTGACCACTTGAGGATATCAGGTGCTGTAAACTTGGATGTGTGGCTGGTGTAATGGATAATGGCTTGGAATTTTTAATTGGAGATCTCAGTTCCAAATCCAGTTCTAGAACTTTCAAGCTTACGGTCACATCATTTTCAAACACCAGTTCCCGTACGATCCAGAAGTTAAGCAACATCAATCCTGGTCAGTATTTAGATGGGTGACCACTTGAGGATATCAGGTGCTGTAAGCTTGGATGTGTGGCTGGTGTAATGGATAATGGCTTGGAAATTTTAATTGGAGAGCTCAGTTCCAAATCCAGTTCTAGAACTTTCAAGCTTACGGTCACATCATTTTCAAAAACCAGTTCCCGTACGATCGCAGAAGTTAAGCAACATCAATCCTGGTAAGTATTTAGATGCGTGACCACTTGAGGATATCATGTGCTGAAAGCTTGGATGTGTGGCTGGTGTAATGGATAATGGCTTTGAATTGTTCATTGGAGTGCCAAGTTCTAAATCCAGTTCTAGAACTTTCAAGCTTACGGTCACATCATTTTCAAACACCAGTTCCCGTACGATCGCAGAAGTTAAGCAACATCAATCCTGGTCAGTATTTAGATGGGTGACCACTTGAGGATATCATGTGCTGAAAGCTTGGATGTGTGGCTGGTGTAATGGATAATGGCTTTGAATTGTTCATTGGAGTGCCAAGTTCTAAATCAAGTTCTAGAACTTTCAAGCTTACGGTCACATCATTTTCAAACACCAGTTCCTGTACGATCGCAGAAGTTAAGCAACATCAATCCTGGTCAGTATTTAGATGGGTGACCACTTGAGGATATCAGGTGCTGAAAGCTTGGATGTATGGCTGGTGTAATGGATAATGGCTTGGAATTTTTAATTGGAGAGCTCAGTTCCAAATCCAGTTCTAGAACTTTCAAGCTTATGGTCACATCATTTTCAAACACCAGTTCCTGTACGATCGCAGAAGTTAAGCAACATCAATCCTGGTCCGTATTTAGATGGGTGACTACTTGAGGATATCAGGTGCTGAAAGCTTGGATGTGTGGCTGGTGTAATGGATAATGGCTTGGAATTTTTAATTGGAGAGCTCAGTTCCAAATCCAGTTCTAGAACTTTCAAGCTTACGGTCACATCATTTTCAAAAACCAGTTCCCGTACGATCGCAGAAGTTAAGCAACATCAATCCTGGTCAGTATTTAGATGGGTGACCACTTGAGGATATCATGTGCTGAAAGCTTGGATGTGTGGCTGGTGTAATGGATAATGGCTTGAAATTTTCATTGGAGTGCCAAGTTCTAAATCCAGTTCTAGAACTTTCAAGCTTACGGTCACATCATTTTCAAACACCAGTTCCCGTACGATCGCAGAAGTTAAGCAACATCAATCCTGGTCAGTATTTAGATGGGTGACCACTTGAGGATATCAGGTGCTGAAAGCTTAGATGTGTGGCTGGTGTAATGGATAATGGCTTGGAATTTTTAATTGGAGAGCTCAGTTCCAAATCCAGTTCTA
This sequence comes from Acanthosepion lycidas, assembly GCA_963932145.1. NCBI lineage: Eukaryota > Metazoa > Mollusca > Cephalopoda > Sepiida > Sepiidae > Acanthosepion > Acanthosepion lycidas. The sequence continues at coordinate 103,997,983 of OZ010590.1, read as the reverse complement.
GAACTTTCAAGCTTACGGTCACATCATTTTCAAAAACCAGTTCCCGTACGATCGCAGAAGTTAAGCAACATCAATCCTGGTCAGTATTTAGATGGGTGACCACTTGAGGATATCATGTGCTGAAAGCTTGGATGTGTGGCTGGTGTAATGGATAATGGCTTGAAATTTTCATTGGAGTGCCAAGTTCTAAATCCAGTTCTAGAACTTTCAAGCTTACGGTCACATCATTTTCAAACACCAGTTCCCGTACGATCGCAGAAGTTAAGCAACATCAATCCTGGTCAGTATTTAGATGGGTGACCACTTGAGGATATCAGGTGCTGTAAACTTGGATGTGTGGCTGGTGTAATGGATAATGGCTTGGAATTTTTAATTGGAGATCTCAGTTCCAAATCCAGTTCTAGAACTTTCAAGCTTACGGTCACATCATTTTCAAACACCAGTTCCCGTACGATCGCAGAAGTTAAGCAACATCAATCCTGGTAAGTATTTAGATGGGTGACCACTTGAGGATATCATGTGCTGAAAGCTTGGATGTGTGGCTGGTGTAATGGATAATGGCTTCGAATTGTTCATTGGAGTGCCAAGTTCTAAATCCAGTTCTAGAACTTTCAAGCTTACGGTCACATCATTTTCAAACACCAGTTCCCGTACGATCGCAGAAGTTAAGCAACATCAATCCTGGTCAGTATTTAGATGGGTGACCACTTGAGGATATCATGTGCTGAAAGCTTGGATGTCTGGCTGGTGTAATGGATAATGGCTTGGAATTTTTAATTGGAGAGCTCAGTTCCAAATCCAGTTCTAGAACTTTCAAGCTTACGGTCACATCATTTTCAAACACCAGTTCCTGTACGATCGCAGAAGTTAAGTAACATCAATCCTGGTCAGTATTTAGATGGGTGACCACTTGAGGATATCATGTGCTGAAAGCTTGGATGTGTGGCTGGTGTAATGGATAATGGCTTGGAATTTTTAATTGGAGAGCTCAGTTCCAAATCCAGTTCTAGAACTTTCAAGCTTACGGTCACATCATTTTCAAAAACCAGTTCCCGTGCGATCGCAGAAGTTAAGCAACATCAATCCTGGTCAGTATTTAGATGGGTGACCACTTGAGGACATCATGTGCTGAAAGCTTGGATGTGTGGCTGGTGTAATGGATAATGGCTTGAAATTTTCATTGGAGTGCCAAGTTCTAAATCCAGTTCTAGAACTTTCAAGCTTACGGTCACATCATTTTCAAACACCAGTTCCCGTACGATCGCAGAAGTTAAGCAACATCAATCCTGGTCAGTATTTAGATGGGTGACCACTTGAGGATATCAGGTGCTGTAAACTTGGATGTGTGGCTGGTGTAATGGATAATGGCTTGGAATTTTTAATTGGAGATCTCAGTTCCAAATCCAGTTCTAGAACTTTCAAGCTTACGGTCACATCATTTTCAAACACCAGTTCCCGTACGATCGCAGAAGTTAAGCAACATCAATCCTGGTAAGTATTTAGATGGGTGACCACTTGAGGATATCATGTGCTGAAAGCTTGGATGTGTGGCTGGTGTAATGGATAATGGCTTCGAATTGTTCATTGGAGTGCCAAGTTCTAAATCCAGTTCTAGAACTTTCAAGCTTACGGTCACATCATTTTCAAACACCAGTTCCCGTACGATCGCAGAAGTTAAGCAACATCAATCCTGGTCAGTATTTAGATGGGTGACCACTTGAGGATATCATGTGCTGAAAGCTTGGATGTCTGGCTGGTGTAATGGATAATGGCTTGGAATTTTTAATTGGAGAGCTCAGTTCCAAATCCAGTTCTAGAACTTTCAAGCTTACGGTCACATCATTTTCAAACACCAGTTCCTGTACGATCGCAGAAGTTAAGTAACATCAATCCTGGTCAGTATTTAGATGGGTGACCACTTGAGGATATCATGTGCTGAAAGCTTGGATGTGTGGCTGGTGTAATGGATAATGGCTTGGAATTTTTAATTGGAGAGCTCAGTTCCAAATCCAGTTCTAGAACTTTCAAGCTTACGGTCACATCATTTTCAAAAACCAGTTCCCGTGCGATCGCAGAAGTTAAGCAACATCAATCCTGGTCAGTATTTAGATGGGTGACCACTTGAGGACATCATGTGCTGAAAGCTTGGATGTGTGGCTGGTGTAATGGATAATGGCTTGAAATTTTCATTGGAGTGCCAAGTTCTAAATCCAGTTCTAGAACTTTCAAGCTTACGGTCACATCATTTTCAAACACCAGTTCCCGTACGATCGCAGAAGTTAAGCAACATCAATCCTGGTCAGTATTTAGATGGGTGACCACTTGAGGATATCAGGTGCTGTAAACTTGGATGTGTGGCTGGTGTAATGGATAATGGCTTGGAATTTTTAATTGGAGAGCTCAGTTCCAAATCCAGTTCTAGAACTTTCAAGCTTACGGTCACATCATTTTCAAACACCAGTTCCCGTACGATCGCAGAAGTTAAGCAACATCAATCCTGGTAAGTATTTAGATGGGTGACCACTTGAGGATATCATGTGCTGAAAGCTTGGATGTGTGGCTGGTGTAATGGATAATGGCTTTGAATTGTTCATTGGAGTGCCAAGTTCTAAATCCAGTTCTAGAACTTTCAAGCTTACGGTCACATCATTTTCAAACACCAGTTCCCGTACGATCGCAGAATTTAAGCAACATCAATCCTGGTCAGTATTTAGATGGGTGACCACTTGAGGATATCATGTGCTGAAAGCTTGGATGTGTGGCTGGTGTAATGGATAATGGCTTCGAATTGTTCATTGGAGTGCCAAGTTCTAAATCCAGTTCTAGAACTTTCAAGCTTACGGTCACATCATTTTCAAACACCAGTTCCCGTACGATCGCAGAAGTTAAGCAACATCAACCCTGTTCAGTATTTAGATGGGTGACCACTTGAGGATATCAGGTGCTGTAAGCTTGGATGTGTGGCTGGTGTAATGGAGAATGGCTTGGAATTTTTAATTGGAGAGCTCAGTTCCAAATCCAGTTCTAGAACTTTCAAGCTTACGGTCACATCATTTTCAAACACCAGTTCCCGTACGATCGCAGAAGTTAAGCAACATCAATCCTGGTCAGTATTTAGATGGGTGACCACTTGAGGATATCAGGTGCTGTAAGCTTGGATGTGTGGCTGGTGTAATGGATAATGGCTTGGAATTTTTAATTGGAGAGCTCAGTTCTAAATCCAGTTCTAGAACTTTCAAGCTTACGGTCACATCATTTTCAAACACCAGTTCCTGTACGATCGCAGAAGTTAAGTAACATCAATCCTGGTCAGTATTTAGATGGGTGACCACTTGAGGATATCAGGTGCTGAAAGCTTTGATGTGTGGCTGGTGTAATGGATAATGGCTTGGAATTTTAAATTGGAGAGCTCAGTTCCAAATCCAGTTCTAGAACTTTCAAGCTTACGGTCACATCATTTTCAAAAACCAGTTCCCGTACGATCGCAGAAGTTAAGCAACATCAATCCTGGTCAGTATTTAGATGGGTGACCACTTGAGGACATCATGTGCTGAAAGCTTGGATGTGTGGCTGGTGTAATGGATAATGGCTTGAAATTTTCATTGGAGTGCCAAGTTCTAAATCCAGTTCTAGAACTTTCAAGCTTACGGTCACATCATTTTCAAACACCAGTTCCCGTACGATCGCAGAAGTTAAGCAACATCAATCCTGGTCAGTATTTAGATGGGTGACCACTTGAGGATATCAGGTGCTGTAAGCTTGGATGTGTGGCTGGTGTAATGGATAATGGCTTGGAATTTTTAATTGGAGAGCTCAGTTCTAAATCCAGTTCTAGAACTTTCAAGCTTACGGTCACATCATTTTCAAACACCAGTTCCTGTACGATCGCAGAAGTTAAGTAACATCAATCCTGGTCAGTATTTAGATGGGTGACCACTTGAGGATATCAGGTGCTGAAAGCTTTGATGTGTGGCTGGTGTAATGGATAATGGCTTGGAATTTTAAATTGGAGAGCTCAGTTCCAAATCCAGTTCTAGAACTTTCAAGCTTACGGTCACATCATTTTCAAAAACCAGTTCCCGTACGATCGCAGAAGTTAAGCAACATCAATCCTGGTCAGTATTTAGATGGGTGACCACTTGAGAACATCATGTGCTGAAAGCTTGGATGTGTGGCTGGTGTAATGGATAATGGCTTGAAATTTTCATTGGAGTGCCAAGTTCTAAATCCAGTTCTAGAACTTTCAAGCTTACGGTCACATCATTTTCAAACACCAGTTCCCGTACGATCGCAGAAGTTAAGCAACATCAATCCTGGTCAGTATTTAGATGGGTGACCACTTGAGGATATCAGGTGCTGTAAACTTGGATGTGTGGCTGGTGTAATGGATAATGGCTTGGAATTTTTAATTGGAGAGCTCAGTTCCAAATCCAGTTCTAGAACTTTCAAGCTTACGGTCACATCATTTTCACACACCAGTTCCCGTACGATCGCAGAAGTTAAGCAACATCAATCCTGGTAAGTATTTAGATGGGTGACCACTTGAGGATATCATGTGCTGAAAGCTTGGATGTGTGGCTGGTGTAATGGATAATGGCTTTGAATTGTTCATTGGAGTGCCAAGTTCTAAATCCAGTTCTAGAACTTTCAAGCTTACGGTCACATCATTTTCAAACACCAGTTCCCGTACGATCGCAGAATTTAAGCAACATCAATCCTGGTCAGTATTTAGATGGGTGACCACTTGAGGATATCATGTGCTGAAAGCTTGGATGTGTGGCTGGTGTAATGGATAATGGCTTCGAATTGTTCATTGGAGTGCCAAGTTCTAAATCCAGTTCTAGAACTTTCAAGCTTACGGTCACATCATTTTCAAACACCAGTTCCCGTACGATCGCAGAAGTTAAGCAACATCAATCCTGGTCAGTATTTAGATGGGTGACCACTTGAGGATATCAGGTGCTGTAAGCTTGGATGTGTGGCTGGTGTAATGGATAATGGCTTGGAATTTTTAATTGGAGAGCTCAGTTCTAAATCCAGTTCTAGAACTTTCAAGCTTACGGTCACATCATTTTCAAACACCAGTTCCTGTACGATCGCAGAAGTTAAGTAACATCAATCCTGGTCAGTATTTAGATGGGTGACCACTTGAGGATATCAGGTGCTGAAAGCTTTGATGTGTGGCTGGTGTAATGGATAATGGCTTTGAATTTTTAATTGGAGAGCTCAGTTCCAAATCCAGTTCTAGAACTTTCAAGCTTACGGTCACATCATTTTCAAAAACCAGTTCCCGTACGATCGCAGAAGTTAAGCAACATCAATCCTGGTCAGTATTTAGATGGGTGACCACTTGAGGACATCATGTGCTGAAAGCTTGGATGTGTGGCTGGTGTAATGGATAATGGCTTGAAATTTTCATTGGAGTGCCAAGTTCTAAATCCAGTTCTAGAACTTTCAAGCTTACGGTCACATCATTTTCAAACACCAGTTCCCGTACGATCGCAGAAGTTAAGCAACATCAATCCTGGTCAGTATTTAGATGGGTGACCACTTGAGGATATCAGGTGCTGTAAACTTGGATGTGTGGCTGGTGTAATGGATAATGGCTTGGAATTTTTAATTGGAGAGCTCAGTTCCAAATCCAGTTCTAGAACTTTCAAGCTTACGGTCACATCATTTTCAAACACCAGTTCCCGTACGATCGCAGAAGTTAAGCAACATCAATCCTGGTAAGTATTTAGATGGGTGACCACTTGAGGATATCATGTGCTGAAAGCTTGGATGTGTGGCTGGTGTAATGGATAATGGCTTTGAATTGTTCATTGGAGTGCCAAGTTCTAAATCCAGTTCTAGAACTTTCAAGCTTACGGTCACATCATTTTCAAACACCAGTTCCCGTACGATCGCAGAATTTAAGCAACATCAATCCTGGTCAGTATTTAGATGGGTGACCACTTGAGGATATCATGTGCTGAAAGCTTGGATGTGTGGCTGGTGTAATGGATAATGGCTTCGAATTGTTCATTGGAGTGCCAAGTTCTAAATCCAGTTCTAGAACTTTCAAGCTTACAGTCACATCATTTTCAAACACCAGTTCCCGTACGATCGCAGAAGTTAAGCAACATCAATCCTGTTCAGTATTTAGATGGGTGACCACTTGAGGATATCAGGTGCTGTAAGCTTGGATGTGTGGCTGGTGTAATGGAGAATGGCTTGGAATTTTTAATTGGAGAGCTCAGTTCCAAATCCAGTTCTAGAACTTTCAAGCTTACGGTCACATCATTTTCAAACACCAGTTCCCGTACGATCGCAGAAGTTAAGCAACATCAATCCTGGTCAGTATTTAGATGGGTGACCACTTGAGGATATCAGGTGCTGTAAGCTTGGATGTGTGGCTGGTGTAATGGATAATGGCTTGGAATTTTTAATTGGAGAGCTCAGTTCTAAATCCAGTTCTAGAACTTTCAAGCTTACGGTCACATCATTTTCAAACACCAGTTCCTGTACGATCGCAGAAGTTAAGTAACATCAATCCTGGTCAGTATTTAGATGGGTGACCACTTGAGGATATCAGGTGCTGAAAGCTTTGATGTGTGGCTGGTGTAATGGATAATGGCTTGGAATTTTTAATTGGAGAGCTCAGTTCCAAATCCAGTTCTAGAACTTTCAAGCTTACGGTCACATCATTTTCAAAAACCAGTTCCCGTACGATCGCAGAAGTTAAGCAACATCAATCCTGGTCAGTATTTAGATGGGTGACCACTTGAGGACTTCATGTGCTGAAAGCTTGGATGTGTGGCTGGTGTAATGGATAATGGCTTGAAATTTTCATTGGAGTGCCAAGTTCTAAATCCAGTTCTAGAACTTTCAAGCTTACGGTCACATCATTTTCAAACACCAGTTCCCGTACGATCGCAGAAGTTAAGCAACATCAATCCTGGTCAGTATTTAGATGGGTGACCACTTGAGGATATCAGGTGCTGTAAACTTGGATGTGTGGCTGGTGTAATGGATAATGGCTTGGAATTTTTAATTGGAGAGCTCAGTTCCAAATCCAGTTCTAGAACTTTCAAGCTTACGGTCACATCATTTTACAAACACCAGTTCCCGTACGATCGCAGAAGTTAAGCAACATCAATCCTGGTAAGTATTTAGATGGGTGACCACTTGAGGATATCATGTGCTGAAAGCTTGGATGTGTGGCTGGTGTAATGGATAATGGCTTTGAATTGTTCATTGGAGTGCCAAGTTCTAAATCCAGTTCTAGAACTTTCAAGCTTACGGTCACATCATTTTCAAACACCAGTTCCCGTACGATCGCAGAATTTAAGCAACATCAATCCTGGTCAGTATTTAGATGGGTGACCACTTGAGGATATCATGTGCTGAAAGCTTGGATGTGTGGCTGGTGTAATGGATAATGGCTTCGAATTGTTCATTGGAGTGCCAAGTTCTAAATCCAGTTCTAGAACTTTCAAGCTTACGGTCACATCATTTTCAAACACCAGTTCCCGTACGATCGCAGAAGTTAAGCAACATCAATCCTGTTCAGTATTTAGATGGGTGACCACTTGAGGATATCAGGTGCTGTAAGCTTGGATGTGTGGCTGGTGTAATGGAGAATGGCTTGGAATTTTTAATTGGAGAGCTCAGTTCCAAATCCAGTTCTAGAACTTTCAAGCTTACGGTCACATCATTTTCAAACACCAGTTCCCGTACGATCGCAGAAGTTAAGCAACATCAATCCTGGTCAGTATTTAGATGGGTGACCACTTGAGGATATCAGGTGCTGTAAGCTTGGATGTGTGGCTGGTGTAATGGATAATGGCTTGGAATTTTTAATTGGAGAGCTCAGTTCTAAATCCAGTTCTAGAACTTTCAAGCTTACGGTCACATCATTTTCAAACACCAGTTCCTGTACGATCGCAGAAGTTAAGTAACATCAATCCTGGTCAGTATTTAGATGGGTGACCACTTGAGGATATCAGGTGCTGAAAGCTTTGATGTGTGGCTGGTGTAATGGATAATGGCTTGGAATTTTAAATTGGAGAGCTCAGTTCCAAATCCAGTTCTAGAACTTTCAAGCTTACGGTCACATCATTTTCAAAAACCAGTTCCCGTACGATCGCAGAAGTTAAGCAACATCAATCCTGGTCAGTATTTAGATGGGTGACCACTTGAGGACATCATGTGCTGAAAGCTTGGATGTGTGGCTGGTGTAATGGATAATGGCTTGAAATTTTCATTGGAGTGCCAAGTTCTAAATCCAGTTCTAGAACTTTCAAGCTTACGGTCACATCATTTTCAAACACCAGTTCCCGTACGATCGCAGAAGTTAAGCAACATCAATCCTGGTCAGTATTTAGATGGGTGACCACTTGAGGATATCAGGTGCTGTAAACTTGGATGTGTGGCTGGTGTAATGGATAATGGCTTGGAATTTTTAATTGGAGAGCTCAGTTCCAAATCCAGTTCTAGAACTTTCAAGCTTACGGTCACATCATTTTCAAACACCAGTTCCCGTACGATCGCAGAAGTTAAGCAACATCAATCCTGGTAAGTATTTAGATGGGTGACCACTTGAGGATATCATGTGCTGAAAGCTTGGATGTGTGGCTGGTGTAATGGATAATGGCTTTGAATTGTTCATTGGAGTGCCAAGTTCTAAATCCAGTTCTAGAACTTTCAAGCTTACGGTCACATCATTTTCAAACACCAGTTCCCGTACGATCGCAGAATTTAAGCAACATCAATCCTGGTCAGTATTTAGATGGGTGACCACTTGAGGATATCATGTGCTGAAAGCTTGGATGTGTGGCTGGTGTAATGGATAATGGCTTCGAATTGTTCATTGGAGTGCCAAGTTCTAAATCCAGTTCTAGAACTTTCAAGCTTACGGTCACATCATTTTCAAACACCAGTTCCCGTACGATCGCAGAAGTTAAGCAACATCAATCCTGGTCAGTATTTAGATGGGTGACCACTTGAGGATATCAGGTGCTGTAAGCTTGGATGTGTGGCTGGTGTAATGGATAATGGCTTGGAATTTTTAATTGGAGAGCTCAGTTCTAAATCCAGTTCTAGAACTTTCAAGCTTACGGTCACATCATTTTCAAACACCAGTTCCTGTACGATCGCAGAAGTTAAGTAACATCAATCCTGGTCAGTATTTAGATGGGTGACCACTTGAGGATATCAGGTGCTGAAAGCTTTGATGTGTGGCTGGTGTAATGGATAATGGCTTGGAATTTTTAATTGGAGAGCTCAGTTCCAAATCCAGTTCTAGAACTTTCAAGCTTACGGTCACATCATTTTCAAAAACCAGTTCCCGTACGATCGCAGAAGTTAAGCAACATCAATCCTGGTCAGTATTTAGATGGGTGACCACTTGAGGACATCATGTGCTGAAAGCTTGGATGTGTGGCTGGTGTAATGGATAATGGCTTGAAATTTTCATTGGAGTGCCAAGTTCTAAATCCAGTTCTAGAACTTTCAAGCTTACGGTCACATCATTTTCAAACACCAGTTCCCGTACGATCGCAGAAGTTAAGCAACATCAATCCTGGTCAGTATTTAGATGGGTGACCACTTGAGGATATCAGGTGCTGTAAACTTGGATGTGTGGCTGGTGTAATGGATAATGGCTTGGAATTTTTAATTGGAGAGCTCAGTTCCAAATCCAGTTCTAGAACTTTCAAGCTTACGGTCACATCATTTTCAAACACCAGTTCCCGTACGATCGCAGAAGTTAAGCAACATCAATCCTGGTAAGTATTTAGATGGGTGACCACTTGAGGATATCATGTGCTGAAAGCTTGGATGTGTGGCTGGTGTAATGGATAATGGCTTTGAATTGTTCATTGGAGTGCCAAGTTCTAAATCCAGTTCTAGAACTTTCAAGCTTACGGTCACATCATTTTCAAACACCAGTTCCCGTACGATCGCAGAATTTAAGCAACATCAATCCTGGTCAGTATTTAGATGGGTGACCACTTGAGGATATCATGTGCTGAAAGCTTGGATGTGTGGCTGGTGTAATGGATAATGGCTTCGAATTGTTCATTGGAGTGCCAAGTTCTAAATCCAGTTCTAGAACTTTCAAGCTTACGGTCACATCATTTTCAAACACCAGTTCCCGTACGATCGCAGAAGTTAAGCAACATCAATCCTGTTCAGTATTTAGATGGGTGACCACTTGAGGATATCAGGTGCTGTAAGCTTGGATGTGTGGCTGGTGTAATGGAGAATGGCTTGGAATTTTTAATTGGAGAGCTCAGTTCCAAATCCAGTTCTAGAACTTTCAAGCTTACGGTCACATCATTTTCAAACACCAGTTCCCGTACGATCGCAGAAGTTAAGCAACATCAATCCTGGTCAGTATTTAGATGGGTGACCACTTGAGGATATCAGGTGCTGTAAGCTTGGATGTGTGGCTGGTGTAATGGATAATGGCTTGGAATTTTTAATTGGAGAGCTCAGTTCTAAATCCAGTTCTAGAACTTTCAAGCTTACGGTCACATCATTTTCAAACACCAGTTCCTGTACGATCGCAGAAGTTAAGTAACATCAATCCTGGTCAGTATTTAGATGGGTGACCACTTGAGGATATCAGGTGCTGAAAGCTTTGATGTGTGGCTGGTGTAATGGATAATGGCTTGGAATTTTTAATTGGAGAGCTCAGTTCCAAATCCAGTTCTAGAACTTTCAAGCTTACGGTCACATCATTTTCAAAAACCAGTTCCCGTACGATCGCAGAAGTTAAGCAACATCAATCCTGGTCAGTATTTAGATGGGTGACCACTTGAGGTCTTCATGTGCTGAAAGCTTGGTTGTGTGGCTGGTGTAATGGATAATGGCTTGAAATTTTCATTGGAGTGCCAAGTTCTAAATCCAGTTCTAGAACTTTCAAGCTTACGGTCACATCATTTTCAAACACCAGTTCCCGTACGATCGCAGAAGTTAAGCAACATCAATCCTGGTCAGTATTTAGATGGGTGACCACTTGAGGATATCAGGTGCTGTAAACTTGGATGTGTGGCTGGTGTAATGGATAATGGCTTGGAATTTTTAATTGGAGAGCTCAGTTCCAAATCCAGTTCTAGAACTTTCAAGCTTACGGTCACATCATTTTCAAACACCAGTTCCCGTACGATCGCAGAAGTTAAGCAACATCAATCCTGGTAAGTATTTAGATGGGTGACCACTTGAGGATATCATGTGCTGAAAGCTTGGATGTGTGGCTGGTGTAATGGATAATGGCTTTGAATTGTTCATTGGAGTGCCAAGTTCTAAATCCAGTTCTAGAACTTTCAAGCTTACGGTCACATCATTTTCAAACACCAGTTCCCGTACGATCGCAGAATTTAAGCAACATCAATCCTGGTCAGTATTTAGATGGGTGACCACTTGAGGATATCATGTGCTGAAAGCTTGGATGTGTGGCTGGTGTAATGGATAATGGCTTCGAATTGTTCATTGGAGTGCCAAGTTCTAAATCCAGTTCTAGAACTTTCAAGCTTACGGTCACATCATTTTCAAACACCAGTTCCCGTACGATCGCAGAAGTTAAGCAACATCAATCCTGTTCAGTATTTAGATGGGTGACCACTTGAGGATATCAGGTGCTGTAAGCTTGGATGTGTGGCTGGTGTAATGGAGAATGGCTTGGAATTTTTAATTGGAGAGCTCAGTCCCAAATCCAGTTCTAGAACTTTCAAGCTTACGGTCACATCATTTTCAAACACCAGTTCCCGTACGATCGCAGAATTTAAGCAACATCAATCCTGGTCAGTATTTAGATGGGTGACCACTTGAGGATATCATGTGCTGAAAGCTTGGATGTGTGGCTGGTGTAATGGATAATGGCTTCGAATTGTTCATTGGAGTGCCAAGTTCTAAATCCAGTTCTAGAACTTTCAAGCTTACGGTCACATCATTTTCAAACACCAGTTCCCGTACGATCGCAGAAGTTAAGCAACATCAATCCTGTTCAGTATTTAGATGGGTGACCACTTGAGGATATCAGGTGCTGTAAGCTTGGATGTGTGGCTGGTGTAATGGATAATGGCTTGGAATTTTTAATTGGAGAGCTCAGTTCTAAATCCAGTTCTAGAACTTTCAAGCTTACGGTCACATCATTTTCAAACACCAGTTCCCGTACGATCGCAGAATTTAAGCAACATCAATCCTGGTCAGTATTTTAATGGGTGACCACTTGAGGATATCATGTGCTGAAAGCTTGGATGTGTGGCTGGTGTAATGGATAATGGCTTCGAATTGTTCATTGGAGTGCCAAGTTCTAAATCCAGTTCTAGAACTTTCAAGCTTACGGTCACATCATTTTCAAACACCAGTTCCCGTACGATCCAGAAGTTAAGCAACATCAATCCTGGTCAGTATTTAGATGGGTGACCACTTGAGGATATCAGGTGCTGTAAGCTTGGATGTGTGGCTGGTGTAATGGATAATGGCTTGGAATTTTTAATTGGAGAGCTCAGTTCCAAATCCAGTTCTAGAACTTTCAAGCTTACGGTCACATCATTTTCAAAAACCAGTTCCCGTACGATCGCAGAAGTTAAGCAACATCAATCCTGGTAAGTATTTAGATGCGTGACCACTTGAGGATATCATGTGCTGAAAGCTTGGATGTGTGGCTGGTGTAATGGATAATGGCTTTGAATTGTTCATTGGAGTGCCAAGTTCTAAATCCAGTTCTAGAACTTTCAAGCTTACGGTCACATCATTTTCAAACACCAGTTCCCGTACGATCGCAGAAGTTAAGCAACATCAATCCTGGTCAGTATTTAAATGGGTGACCACTTGAGGATATCATGTGCTGAAAGCTTGGATGTGTGGCTGGTGTAATGGATAATGGCTTTGAATTGTTCATTGGAGTGCCAAGTTCTAAATCCAGTTCTAGAACTTTCAAGCTTACGGTCACATCATTTTCAAACACCAGTTCCTGTACGATCGCAGAAGTTAAGCAACATCAATCCTGGTCAGTATTTAGATGGGTGACCACTTGAGGATATCAGGTGCTGAAAGCTTGGATGTATGGCTGGTGTAATGGATAATGGCTTGGAATTTTTAATTGGAGAGCTCAGTTCCAAATCCAGTTCTAGAACTTTCAAGCTTACGGTCACATCATTTTCAAACACCAGTTCCTGTACGATCGCAGAAGTTAAGCAACATCAATCCTGGTCCGTATTTAGATGGGTGACCACTTGAGGATATCAGGTGCTGAAAGCTTGGATGTGTGGCTGGTGTAATGGATAATGGCTTGGAATTTTTAATTGGAGAGCTCAGTTCCAAATCCAGTTCTAGAACTTTCAAGCTTACGGTCACATCATTTTCAAACACCAGTTCCCGTACGATCGCAGAAGTTAAGCAACATCAATCCTGGTAAGTATTTAGATGGGTAACCACTTGAGGATATCATGTGCTGAAAGCTTGGATGTGTGGCTGGTGTAATGGATAATGGCTTCGAATTGTTCATTGGAGTGCCAAGTTCTAAATCCAGTTCTAGAACTTTCAAGCTTACGGTCACATCATTTTCAAACACCAGTTCCTGTACGATCTCAGAAGTTAAGCAACATCAATCCTGGTCAGTATTTAGATGGGTGACCACTTGAGGATATCAGGTGCTGAAAGCTTGGATGTATGGCTGGTGTAATGGATAATGGCTTGGAATTTTTAATTGGAGAGCTCAGTTCCAAATCCAGTTCTAGAACTTTCAAGCTTACGGTCACATCATTTTCAAACACCAGTTCCTGTACGATCGCAGAAGTTAAGCAACATCAATCCTGGTCAGTATTTTAATGGGTGACCACTTGAGGATATCATGTGCTGAAAGCTTGGATGTGTGGCTGGTGTAATGGATAATGGCTTCGAATTGTTCATTGGAGTGCCAAGTTCTAAATCCAGTTCTAGAACTTTCAAGCTTACGGTCACATCATTTTCAAACACCAGTTCCCGTACGATCCAGAAGTTAAGCAACATCAATCCTGGTCAGTATTTAGATGGGTGACCACTTGAGGATATCAGGTGCTGTAAGCTTGGATGTGTGGCTGGTGTAATGGATAATGGCTTGGAATTTTTAATTGGAGAGCTCAGTTCCAAATCCAGTTCTAGAACTTTCAAGCTTACGGTCACATCATTTTCAAAAACCAGTTCCCGTACGATCGCAGAAGTTAAGCAACATCAATCCTGGTAAGTATTTAGATGCGTGACCACTTGAGGATATCATGTGCTGAAAGCTTGGATGTGTGGCTGGTGTAATGGATAATGGCTTTGAATTGTTCATTGGAGTGCCAAGTTCTAAATCCAGTTCTAGAACTTTCAAGCTTACGGTCACATCATTTTCAAACACCAGTTCCCGTACGATCGCAGAAGTTAAGCAACATCAATCCTGGTCAGTATTTAGATGGGTGACCACTTGAGGATATCATGTGCTGAAAGCTTGGATGTGTGGCTGGTGTAATGGATAATGGCTTTGAATTGTTCATTGGAGTGCCAAGTTCTAAATCCAGTTCTAGAACTTTCAAGCTTACGGTCACATCATTTTCAAACACCAGTTCCTGTACGATCGCAGAAGTTAAGCAACATCAATCCTGGTCAGTATTTAGATGGGTGACCACTTGAGGATATCAGGTGCTGAAAGCTTGGATGTATGGCTGGTGTAATGGATAATGGCTTGGAATTTTTAATTGGAGAGCTCAGTTCCAAATCCAGTTCTAGAACTTTCAAGCTTAGGGTCACATCATTTTCAAACACCAGTTCCTGTACGATCGCAGAAGTTAAGCAACATCAATCCTGGTCCATATTTAGATGGGTGACCACTTGAGGATATCAGGTGCTGAAAGCTTGGATGTGTGGCTGGTGTAATGGATAATGGCTTGGAATTTTTAATTGGAGAGCTCAGTTCCAAATCCAGTTCTAGAACTTTCAAGCTTACGGTCACATCATTTTCAAACACCAGTTCCCGTACGATCGCAGAAGTTAAGCAACATCAATCCTGGTAAGTATTTAGATGGGTAACCACTTGAGGATATCATGTGCTGAAAGCTTGGATGTGTGGCTGGTGTAATGGATAATGGCTTCGAATTGTTCATTGGAGTGCCAAGTTCTAAATCCAGTTCTAGAACTTTCAAGCTTACGGTCACATCATTTTCAAACACCAGTTCCTGTACGATCTCAGAAGTTAAGCAACATCAATCCTGGTCAGTATTTAGATGGGTGACCACTTGAGGATATCAGGTGCTGAAAGCTTGGATGTATGGCTGGTGTAATGGATAATGGCTTGGAATTTTTAATTGGAGAGCTCAGTTCCAAATCCAGTTCTAGAACTTTCAAGCTTACGGTCACATCATTTTCAAACACCAGTTCCTGTACGATCGCAGAAGTTAAGCAACATCAATCCTGGTCAGTATTTAGATGGGTGACCACTTGAGGATATCAGGTGCTGAAAGCTTGGATGTGTGGCTGGTGTAATGGATAATGGCTTGGAATTTTTAATTGGAGAGCTCAGTTCCAAATCCAGTTCTAGAACTTTCAAGCTTACGGTCACATCATTTTCAAACACCAGTTCCCGTACGATCGCAGAAGTTAAGCAACATCAATCCTGGTAAGTATTTAGATGGGTAACCACTTGAGGATATCATGTGCTGAAAGCTTGGATGTGTGGCTGGTGTAATGGATAATGGCTTCGAATTGTTCATTGGAGTGCCAAGTTCTAAATCCAGTTCTAGAACTTTCAAGCTTACGGTCACATCATTTTCAAAGACCAGTTCCCGTACGATCACAGAAGTTAAGCAACATCAATCCTGTTCAGTATTTAGATGGGTGACCACTTGAGGATATCAGGTGCTGTAAGCTTGGATGTGTGGCTGGTGTAATGGATAATGGCTTGGAATTTTTAATTGGAGAGCTCAGTTCCAAATCCAGTTCTAGAACTTTCAAGCTTACGGTCACATCATTTTCAAACACCTGTTCCCGTACGATCGCAGAAGTTAAGCAACATCAATCCTGGTCAGTATTTAGATGGGTGACCACTTGAGGATATCAGGTGCTGTAAGCTTGGATGTGTGGCTGGTGTAATGGATAATGGCTTGGAATTTTTAATTGGAGAGCTCAGTTCTAAATCCAGTTCTAGAACTTTCAAGCTTACGGTCACATCATTTTCAAACACCAGTTCCCGTACGATCGCAGAATTTAAGCAACATCAATCCTGGTCAGTATTTTGATGGGTGACCACTTGAGGATATCATGTGCTGAAAGCTTGGATGTGTGGCTGGTGTAATGGATAATGGCTTCGAATTGTTCATTGGAGTGCCAAGTTCTAAATCCAGTTCTAGAACTTTCAAGCTTACGGTCACATCATTTTCAAACACCAGTTCCCGTACGATCGCAGAAGTTAAGCAACATCAATCCTGGTCAGTATTTAGATGGGTGACCACTTGAGGATATCAGGTGCTGTAAGCTTGGATGTGTGGCTGGTGTAATGGATAATGGCTTGGAATTTTTAATTGGAGAGCTCAGTTCCAAATCCAGTTCTAGAACTTTCAAGCTTACGGTCACATCATTTTCAAACACCAGTTCCTGTATGATCGCAGAAGTTAAGCAACATCAATCCTGGTCAGTATTTAGATGGGTGACCACTTGAGGATATCAGGTGCTGTAAGCTTGGATGTGTGGCTGGTGTAATGGATAATGGCTTGGAATTTTTAATTGGAGATCTCAGTTCTAAATCCAGTTCTAGAACTTTCAAGCTTACGGTCACATCATTTTCAAACACCAGTTCCCGTACGATCGCAGAATTTAAGCAACATCAATCCTGGTCAGTATTTTGATGGGTGACCACTTGAGGATATCATGTGCTGAAAGCTTGGATGTGTGGCTGGTGTAATGGATAATGGCTTCGAATTGTTCATTGGAGTGCCAAGTTCTAAATCCAGTTCTAGAACTTTCAAGCTTACGGTCACATCATTTTCAAACACCAGTTCCCGTACGATCGCAGAAGTTAAGCAACATCAATCCTGGTCAGTATTTAGATGGGTGACCACTTGAGGATATCAGGTGCTGTAAGCTTGGATGTGTGGCTGGTGTAATGGATAATGGCTTGGAATTTTTAATTGGAGAGCTCAGTTCCAAATCCAGTTCTAGAACTTTCAAGCTTACGGTCACATCATTTTCAAACACCAGTTCCTGTACGATCGCAGAAGTTAAGCAACATCAATCCTGGTCAGTATTTAGATGGGTGACCACTTGAGGATATCAGGTGCTGAAAGCTTTGATGTGTGGCTGGTGTAATGGATAATGGCTTGGAATTTTTAATTGGAGAGCTCAGTTCCAAATCCAGTTCTAGAACTTTCAAGCTTACGGTCACATCATTTTCAAAAACCAGTTCCCGTACGATCGCAGAAGTTAAGCAACATCAATCCTGGTAAGTATTTAGATGGGTGACCACTTGAGGATATCAGGTGCTGAAAGCTTCGATGTGTGGCTGGTGTAATGGATAATGGCTTTGAATTGTTAATTGGAGTGCCAAGTTCTAAATCCAGTTCTAGAACTTTCAAGCTTACGGTCACATCATTTTCAAACACCAGTTCCCGTACGATCGCAGAAGTTAAGCAACATCAATCCTGGTCAGTATTTAGATGGGTGACCACTTGAGGATATCATGTGCTGAAAGCTTGGATGTGTGGCTGGTGTAATGGATAATGGCTTTGAATTTTTCATTGGAGTGCCAAGTTCTAAATCCAGTTCTAGAACTTTCAAGCTTACGGTCACATCATTTTCAAACACCAGTTCCTGTACGATCGCAGAAGTTAAGCAACATCAATCATGGTCAGTATTTAGATGGGTGACCACTTGAGGATATCAGGTGCTGAAAGCTTGGATGTATGGCTGGTGTAATGGATAATGGCTTGGAATTTTTAATTGGAGAGCTCAGTTCCAAATCCAGTTCTAGAACTTTCAAGCTTACGGTCACATCATTTTCAAACACCAGTTCCCGTACGATCACAGAAGTTAAGCAACATCAATCCTGTTCAGTATTTAGATGGGTGACCACTTGAGAATATAAAATGCTGTCAGCTTGGATGTATGACTGGTATAATCGATAATGGCTTGGAATTGTTAATTAGATAGCCAAGTTCTAAATCCTGTTTTAGAACTTTCAAGCTTATGGTCACATCATTTTAATACACCAGTTCCCGTAAAATCATGGAAGTTAAGGAACATCAATCCTGGTCAGTATTTAGACAGGTGACCACTTGAGATTTTCAGGTGCTTTAAGCTTGGATGTGTGGCTGGTGTAATAGATAATGGCTTGGAATTTTTAATCGGAGTGCTCAGTTCCAAATCCAGTCCTTGACCTTTAAAGCTTACGGTCACATCATTTTGAAAAACCAGATCCTGTACGATCACAGAAGTTAAGCAACATCAATCCTGGTCAGTATTTAGATGGGTGGCCACTTGAGGATATCAGGTGCTGAAAGCTTCGATGTGTGGCTGGTGTAATGGATAATGGCTTTGAATTGTTAATTGGAGAGACAAGTTCTATATCCAGTTTTAGAACTTTCAAGCTTACGGTCACATCATTTTCAAACACCAGTTCCCGTATGATCACATAAGTTAAGCAACATCAATCCTGGTCAGTATTTAGATGGGTGACCACTTGAGGATATCACATGCCGTAAGCTTCGATGTGTGGCTGGTGTAATGGATAATGGCTTTGAATTGTTCATTGGAGTGCCAAGTTCTAAATCCAGTTCTAGAACTTTCAAGCTTACGGTCACATCATTTTCAAACACCAGTTCCTGTACGATCGCAGAAGTTAAGCAACATCAATCCTGGTCAGTATTTAGATGGGTGACCACTTGAGGATATCAGGTGCTGAAAGCTTGGATGTATGGCTGGTGTAATGGATAATGGCTTGGAATTTTTAATTGGAGAGCTCAGTTCCAAATCCAGTTCTAGAACTTTCAAGCTTACGGTCACATCATTTTCAAACACCAGTTCCTGTACGATCGCAGAAGTTAAGCAACATCAATCCTGGTCCGTATTTTGATGGGTGACCACTTGAGGATATCAGGTGCTGAAAGCTTGGATGTGTGGCTGGTGTAATGGATAATGGCTTGGAATTGTTAATTGGATAGCCATTATCATTGGTTTTGTTATATTTACATACATGCAGATAGGCTTCAGAAAGCTATGAATCCTTCTCTTCTCCTCCAACCAATGGATTAATTAGTAAGAATTATATGAGCAAACTATTATTACCTAAAAAACTCGTATATTCTAAAGATATTTCTGGCTTTAAATAATCTTCAAAGGGTTGATAAGCTGTAAAAACAAATCCATTAATCAATCCATCTTAATAATGACGTTTGTATTTTGTATATCTCTTTGCAGCTTTGATTGAGGAATCAGAGTCCCAAGTTCAAATTCCTGTCAAGTTCACTAACATGCTAATAACCTTGGGAAATGTATGAATCCAAC
The DNA here is from genome assembly GCA_963932145.1 of Acanthosepion lycidas. Lineage (NCBI taxonomy): Eukaryota > Metazoa > Mollusca > Cephalopoda > Sepiida > Sepiidae > Acanthosepion > Acanthosepion lycidas. Next base: position 103,978,483 of record OZ010590.1, on the reverse strand, counting down.
TTTTCTACCCCCATCTATGGGTAAATAGTAGGACAGAGTAGGTTCTAGACAACCAGCCTAGGAGAAAGAAAACTCTGAATTCAAACCAGCCAGGAGAGGATTAACCTCCATCAGAATATCTTGCCCAGGACACATCACTTCTACTGCAGCTGCAGTACATGTGGTGCCCCTAAAATGCTAATGGGCTATGGGGTTTGTGATCATGATCATGATTGTGTGATAGCTAGTTTATATTATTTCGATTACATGAAATATCTGATAAATGTGATCCTTTTTTGTGCATTAACTGAAAACAACAAAAATTATTATATTTCTACTTGTCCCCCACCCACCTTTATTATTTAGTTATTTGGTACAATGGACCCACTCTATACGGTGCCCACTTGCTATCAGACAAGATGAAATTCTGAGCAGTTCACCAGTGACCTTTGGTATAATTTTTAAAAGTATAATCTCTATCATTATTCTGCTTGTCCCTCTTTTCAGTAGTTCCTTATTTCGTTTGCACGTCCGTTACGCCTTGCCAATAACTCATAAATAATGGACTATTCCATTTTGACCATGTATAAACATGAAACTGACATATTTGTGAGGCTACTTGGTTTCAGTGAGAAAATAAAAAGGTGTTTAGTGTCTGTTTCAATGAAATGAAAATAATTGTCAATTTCAAATCTTTTTATTTGTACCCCCCTTATAAATAAATTTATTAATAAAAATGTTTGCAAGACAGTTTTTCAGCCTCTTCTTTATGTGCCATGAACCCTCAGAACATAGGCGATCATAGCTCTCCACAACTTCCTGTCCATTGTAGTTCTTAATAAATTTTGGCTGTTATTTCTCCTAAACCCTGTTCCACCATCCACTTACTCAAGCTCACTAAGTATGTTATGCAGTGTTTTCATCTGTCCCATTTGTCCTTGATTTGTCCTGTGAGTATAAGATTCTCCAAGCCCTCCTTCCTCAAAATATGCCCCAGAAACCTCAAGTGTCTCTTCCTAATGTTAAGTATTAGTTTCCTTTTTGTTTTCATTTTCTCCAAAACTTTGTCATTACTCACATGTTAGGTCGACATTATCCTCAGCATCAGTAAAACCACATTTCTTTTGCTTCAAGTTTCCTCCAGCTTACATAAAAGAAAACCAATTCCATATGTCTCCATCATCTTTTTCCAAGTTATCAAAGGTTAATGCAAAATAATTTTCTTTTCCATAAAATAAATTTTCTATTCTGTTCTGAATAGATTTATTCCTGTGAAAGAAACCATTCAAAACTATTTGTGCAGTCAAAACTTTGAAACAGCAATATGTTGAATCTAATCCTGAACTGGAATATCACTGCCAAATATTGCTACGCTATTTATTCAAGCTCTACAGCAAAGCAATTCTCAGATGATTAGAAGTCTTAATAAGATTCATCGTTACCCACCACAATTTTAACAATATAAGTTATGCAGATGACTCAGTGTTGATAACAGACACAGAAAACTACAATAGTTCCTATAGAAGGTAGGGAAGGAAAGCAAGAAGAAAGGACTATGTATAAGCTACGAGAAGACATAATACATGGTTATGAACAAAAGGATGCGCTCAAAATACAAATTACAAATCGGAGATACTAAAATCAAATAAATACAGAAATACTAGGTTGATGCAAAAATAATGACGTAATAATACGTAATAATGTCGTTTTTTGACACTAAAAATACGTCAAAAAACGACATTATTACGTCATTATTTTTGCACCAACATAATATAAATATCTGGGAAGTGTTCTAACAGAGGATGGAAAGTGCAACACTGAGAACCGAAGACATATTGGGATGGTCAAATTTGCATTCCAAAAGCTAAGCAGAATATTAAGAAACAAAAACTTTTTTTAGAAACAAAGTAGAGTACTGGACTGCTATGTGATAACTTTTCTCTTGTATATTTAACAATATCCTCAAAGATGAAGAGGAAACTTGATACAACAGAAATATGGTTCTACAAAAAGATGCTGAGGATACTATAGAATAAACAGGTGAGCAACAACAAGTTTTTGGAGAAAATGCAAACAAAAAGAAAACTTATACTTAACATCAGGAAGAGGAAGTTAAAATTTATGCATTCTGTTTAGTAAAATCTCTTACCAAGTGATTACTCCAGACCTAGAGTAAGGCAAGGCAGTAAATATCTACCTTCTGTTTGCACAGAATCTGATGTAAAGTGCTACTTAACATATCCAATGTTTGTATTTTCTTTACATTCATAATACTCTACTGATAAGATGTGCAGTTCAAGTCAGTACAAATGTTTCAATTTCTCAAAAATTCTTTTACTCAGGGCTCCAATTATTATAAGTATATTCCTAGTTTTAAGGCACCAAATTTAATGTCTTTCAATAGATGGGACTTCAAAGTATATTAGAGTTTTAAGGCACCAAGTCTATTATTTTTCAATTTCGAGATTCTTATTTTTGCTTATTTTAACATATTCAAGTATATTTTTGTCTGATGGAACTGACATATATATTTGAAGGCATTTTTTTCTTTTTATTTCTTAATTACAGTGTCGGGTCTGTTAGCTTTTAAGTCTGTCAATATGGACGATAAAGTAACAGAAATAGTGACCTGATGGCTTTCAATGATTGGTCATACCATTTTTAGTATATGGTACACTTCTATGTTCCTTTAGGACAGTATTAGGATTGGGCCTGGTGTTTTTTCACAGTTTCTTTAAACTTGGTCAAACGTCAGATAAGTAAGCCTCGTTTCATTTTCAGTTGAGTGTAGTCTTTCTTGCTTCTGGTTTTTAAGAAGCCTAATTCACATAAATAAGAAGTAGAAAATTACAATAAAATTGATAAAGCCTTTTTAACTAATATGGGATATTCCTTTTGTATTGAAATCCAAAATGTATCAGTGGGTACTGTGGAATGTTTTATTTGGAGCCCTTGATCACTAGAAATGGCAGTCAATTCTTCTTCACATAAATGAAGTCCAATATTAGAAGGAAAATAGTGAAAAGAATTGTTTGAAAAAGTTTAATACTTATTCATTTATTCAAATACTTACAATGGATCATTACTACTTACACACACATATATATGATCTTATTTTATTTCAATGTTTCTATTCAAATATTTGTGCAGCTCATTTAGTGTGAAACCTGTGTCTTGTGGGGTTTTTTTTTGCCATTTCTTCAATCTTTGGTCGAATGTGCAATAAGAATTACATAAATAGCTAAACTGAAAAGATTTTTTTCATATTGATCTGAGAATGCAGCTGTATGCAACTGACAGTTTAGATATTTCTGAAACAGGTTTAGCACAATGCTCGACATCCATGCTAAGCAAAAAGGTCTTAATCAAACTTGAAAATTGTTATATCCTTAAAAAGGTTACAAACAGACAAAGGTGGTACTCGAGTGGAAGGAACAGCAACACGGCTATAGATAGAAGAAAGAGAGGTTTATTATAAAAGAGGGGAGTCAACTAACACTTCCCGAAGCCAGTCAGACGGATAGACAGACAGACCTTGGCATGTCCTGTGTACACTACATATATTACTGATATAGTCAGTCCACAATAGGTAATAGGGAGAGTGGAACATTCCATTACAACAATATAGCGGTTGCTATGTTTTTCTCACCCAAATACACTCCAAGTCATTTTATTCGCCTGCGATTGGCTAATAAATTACTACTACCTTTGTATAGGACAATTTAGCCATCACAGTCTTTCCTTTGAATCTTTTGGTTCTGAGCATACTTACCTATTCTGTTTAGTATGAGTGTAGTGATTGGTTAATTTTTAACCAATCACATATTCTTAATGTAAGATCAAGTTTTCCCGCATTTCCGTGGGAGCCTACCTCTTTTCCTTAAATAGGGTGACTTTTTGCCAGTAAGATCCAGTAAGATCCCAGCCGTCAACACAAATCCACGATCTTGCTCATCACACTCTAACGCACAAACAGACACAGAATTTCGTAACTACAAACTTACATTTTCTCTCTGTAACTTTCGTCAAGAACAATCAACCAGAACTTTATTCACAACACATTTCAAGCAATTGTATTATTGGTGTTATTCATTCTTCACATGCAAACTTTGCTCTAACAATTATTTCGGAACATTTAAATCACAAGAGAACTTTCTTCAAACAGTTGATTACAATCAATCTACAGTCAAAGGGAAAGAACTTCCTTCTCTTTAATCTACATTGTGAATACAATTTTATTTCATGCTTGTTGTATTTTATTCAATATATATGTGTTGGTCAACACATAGGAGTTGTTGTTATTATTTCTTGAATCCTGTACATGGAAGTATCATTAATATAAATAGTAGTAGTACCTATATATTTTGGTGTTCCTGCTACATTTAGTGAATCAACCCGACGCTATATTTAATACATATGCTACAACACCTCCCCGAGCTAATTCTCCCATGAAAATTTGTGGATTGAGACCCGGAAAGAAATGAAAGGAAATAATGATGATGTCATAGCATCAGTGAAATACCTAACGGACACAACCATTTAAGGAAGTTATTTTAATACAGATCATAAGAAGAAAGTCACCAGGATTTTGGAGAAAGTGTATTAGTTAAAATATTGGCCCATTTGTTTGGAAACACTTTCAACAACCTCTCTGCTATCCCGTATCGACAGCATTGGCGTTTCATCCTTCCAACAAGACAACAACACTACGAAAACGACCTCAAAATGGAGAATAAATTTAGTATAATGGAATAGCATTCTAAATCCACGTCATCAAGCTAAGTGACTGTTGTATCCCTGAAAAGGTTACAAACAGACAAAGGTGGTACTCGAGTGGAAGGAACAGCAACACGGGCGTAGATGAAAGAGAGTTTATTGTAAAAGAGAATATAAACTACTGAAAGACAGGGAGTCAACTAACACTTCCCGAAGCCAGTCAGAGACAGTCTCTGGTATGTCCTGTGTACACTACATATATTACTGATATAGTCGGTCCTCGATAGGTAATAGGGAGAGTGGAACATTCCATTACAACAAAAATATATAGGAAATAAAAGAATTAATACTGTACCTCAAATTTTCAAAAAATTTAAAGAAAAATATATAACCTATAATAGCAAAAGAAACAACAACAACAACAATAATAATAATAATGATAATAATAATAATAATAATAATAATAATAATAATGGTCGGAACAATGACTCTAAGACATGTTTAAATAATTAAAAGCATGGTGGAACAAAAGACCTTTATGGTGCGAAATAATAAGAACAAAGGAGAAACATTCTTAAGGACTGAAAACAATTAAAGAGTAGATAACAAATGACAATTGACTTTTAAATTCTTGAAGATAAAAGTTGGCTTGGAAGCAAGAAGACAGAAGAGAGTTTCACAAGCAAGAAGTGCAAGAAGAGAAACTGTTAGAATATTCCAATATGAATATTGAACAGTTTATCCATAATTTTGATCACAATACACAAAACCTTACTCAGATATTGGAAAATACAATAAAAAAATTAAGCAAACACACTTTGTTGGTTCTTTCAAATCAACTTGTTTTTATATATATATATATATATATATATATATATATACGTGTGAGTGTGTGTGTGTGTGTGTGCATATCATAATTAATTAATTCATTGAGACTAGAAGAAGCCTCAAGTGAGTGGTCAGAGAAGAAAGGAAGAGAAAAGGGGGAGAAAAAGATAGAAGAAATGACATATTTATTTTATACACAGTTACAATCAGAAGGTAGTATAGGAATAAAGAAATCCTTCTTAAATCTATAAACAAAAATAATATTATATTAAAAAGATAAACCCATTTATATGAAAGGGAGATAATTCAGAATTAAAGATATATTAAAATAAACAATATATCAGAAAAATAATCCGCAAAATATAAAAATTAATATTAAAATGAATATATTGAAATGAATATATGTAAATGAATATATGTAAATGAATATATTGAAATGAATATATTGAAATGAATATATTGATATATTCTTAGGAAGAAGTATCTAATTTAATATTTACATTTAAATCAGCATATTTTAAATTAAACCTATATTAAATAACTCCCATCTACAAGGAAAAAAGTTAATATTTCAAATACCACATCATCAAACCAAATAATACATATATATATATATATATATATATATATATATATATATATATATATATATCAGTAAGATACACTTCAATACTATATGTTAATATTATGTATTGATGTATACGTGACATATATGCTAAAACTCAAGAATGTCTTTTTAGTTTGACTTCTTAATTTTATCACAATAAAATAAAGCATTTGCAACAGTTTTCTTTTTAGAATTAATATTGACTCAGATTATTTGCTATGTTGTCATGAACTGTATAACTCCTTAGCACTGAGATTTTCAAATATTTCATGGTAATTGTTCTGATGAGCCTTCCTCTTTAGCAAATTGAATTAAGCATACTTCTAGATTGACAGCAAGGTCTCATCATTTTACAGTTGAAATGCTTGCCAGATGGAACCATAAGTTCTATGCTAACAGTTTCTTCTTTCATACTTTTTATCTGTGGAACTCTTTTCCGGTTTCATTCTTGCCAGTCAAGTTTGATGCTCAAAAATTGAAATGCAATGTCAATCATTCTCTGCTGTCTTTCTGATTACTCTTCGATTTTTCTCACTCAATTTTTGCTTGTGGAACTCTCTTCCACCTTCTTGCTTTCCAGTCAACTTTGGTGTACAAAAATTTAAATGCAATGTCAATCATTCTCTGCCGTCTTTCTGATTACTCTTCGATTTTTCTCACTCAATTTTTGCTTGTGGAACTCTCTTCCACCTTCTTGCTTTCCAGTCAACTTTGGTGTACAAAAATTTAAATGCAATGTCAATCATTATCTACTGTCATCCTGATTACTCTTCGATTTTTCTCACTCAATTTTTGCTTGTGGAACTCTCTTCCACCTTCTTGCTTTCCAGTCAACTTTGGTGTACAAAAATTGAAATGCAATGTCAATCATAATCTACTGTCATCCTGATTACTCTTCTATTGTTCTTGCCCCTCATATATCTTTCTTTTTTAATTCTTTCACACCCAGTAATCCATTGTCTCTTAGTAAATTTACTGCCTTGCATGGAATGAATTTGATTAAAAAAAGAAAAAAAAAGATTTCTTTAAATTTCAACTAACATTTTCTTCTCCATTCACTTGTGGAACTCACTTCTGGCTTTGTGCTTCCAAGTCAAGTTTGATCTTCAAAAATTTAAATGCAATATCAACCATTATTGTCTGTCTTCTTAATCCCTGTTCTTTTATTGTTCTCTTTCCTTAATAATGTTTTCTTAATATTATATTCTATCATCCTTCAATTTTAATGGTATATAACCTTGCTTGAAATGATTAAACCAAACTATGGTTGAGTCATCAGTAATATCCATTTTTATTTCTCAATGTTAATGTTCAATAAATAAAGCATGTTTACATTTTAGTCAATTACAATTTTGACATTATTTGCAATTAATTGTTGCTATTTATCAGGCAGCTCTTTGATGACATTCGAGAAAAATTTTGTAGGTTTTAATATGAACAAGTTTTCGTTGAATACTTGAATCTGTCTTTAATTAGAGAGAATTTTCCTCATAGAGCATTTTGCAGCAATCAGCAATGATAATAATTGCTTGGTGCATGATCAGGCAAATATGGGGGTGGGGGCAAGTAGAACAGATCAATATTTCGAATAGCAATATTCAATGTACAGTAAAATGGTAGATTTATAAATGTGTAAGATAGATTGTAGTGGGAAAAAATGTCTGACATGAAACATTGAACCAACTTTACTAACAGCAGGCCTAGCGACTTTAATATAATCTTTCCACTTCATGTCAGTGCAAAAAATGAAACCAGGAAGGCACCATGAGTTGCTCTCCTGGTGGTGAGCATCAGCCATGCTGATAGACCCAAAAAATTCCATATTTATTGATGTCCATTTGATTAATATTTTGGGCAAAATATTGTATTGACTGTGCATGTATGTATATATGTATCTCTCTGTATCTCTCTCTCTCTCTCTCTCTCTCTCTCTCTCTCTCTCTCTCTCTCTCTCTATACACATATATATATATATATATATATAGACAGTACAATATTTTGACCAACAGAATCATCATATATAAATATATATATATATATATATATATATATATATATAATGACTGTGTGTGTGTATATATATATATATATATATATATATATATATATATATATATATATACACACACACACACACAGTCAGTACAATATTTTGACCCCAAAAATCATCAAATGGACATCAATAAACAACAATAGAATAGAAATCAAACCAAAGATAAGACAGAGTGACAAGCTAATGCTCAACATGTCTAATATAGACAAATCTGTAATAAAATATAAGATAGCTTCCTTCTTTGGGGAAGGATATATACATATACATATATATACATATATATATATATATATATATATATATATATATATATATATATATACAGACACACACGAATATATATATATGTATATATATATATATATATATACACACACACATATATATATAAACACATATATATATATACACACAAATATATATATATATATATACATATATATATACACACACATAAATATATATATATATATATATATATATATATATATATATACAAATATATATACAGAAATATATATATACAGATATCTATTTACAGATATATATATATATATATATATTTATACATACATACACACAAATATATATATATATATAAATATATATATATATATATATACACAAATATATTTATTTATATGTATATATATATATATATATATATACAGAAATAAATATATATATATATATATACATATATATATACACACACAATATATATATATATATATATATATATATATATATATATATATATATATATATATATATGTATATATATATATATATATTAATAAATATACATATTATCCTTCACCATTAACATCACCCAGAGTTTCATGCAAAACTCCATTATCTGGTGCTGAGTATGTATTTATTAATATTTATTTAATAGCTCTGTTGTATAATATCGAGCACTGTTTTATTAACAATTTACGTACAATTCATATATTTATACTTTTGGCAATCAGTGTGTTAAAGAAACTTGTTTGAATGAAACAATATATATATATATATATATATATATGTATATATATTATGAAATGGACAAAGTCCAACAATTATTTGAAGACATTTTTATGTTTATACATTCTTTTTATAGATACAAATATTTAGGTAAGAAATTTTCATAGAAAATATTCGTTCTCCATCAGGAATCGAACCTGTATCCTATATGGAACCATCATTTAGCTTGACATGCCTTAACAGATTGAGCCACAGAGAATCGTTCAATTAACAAGGTCGATTTTTTACTTCCATGAATCTTTCACGTACATTCATATCTGCTCAAAGCATATCCAAATGTAAACATATGACATTACACATTATGAAATGGCCAAAGTCCGAAAATTATTTTAAGACATTTTAATGTTTATACATTCTTTTAAAGATACAAATATTTAAGTAAATGCACTGTTTATAATAAACAGTATTAATAACATTTACAAGCCTGAATGCCTGAGAAAGTTTCATAGAAAATATTCATTTTCTGACAGGAATTGAACATGTATTCTATATATTCTATGTATACCTGTATTCTATATGTATGTATATATATATATATATATATATATATATATATATATATATATATATATATATATATATATATATATATATATATATATATATAACTACAATATACTATTACTATATACTACTACTATATATATATATGTAACAACTACAAAAAACATTTTAGTAAGGGCCTTGCTAGTAACATCCAGTAACTAGTTAATTAGTAACTCTTCATATTATTTGGAAGTTACTTACAATTATAACAATTATTGACTTATTTCAATAAATGTAAATGTACTAAAAAAAGAACAAAACCAAGCTACTCTACTAACTAAATGCACCAAAAATCACTTTATTTACCACAAATTGGGAACATTTCAGTACAGCATGCCATTTCAAAATTTCAGACAGTGTGAATTGCATCATGCTGCTTTTTTTTCTTACAGACGGTGCCCAACTGACCCTACTACACTGTGCAGTTGGCAAAATCAAAAACAAACACTGTGCATGCCCAAAATTTAAAATATAAAATAGTGACAATTTATCCATCGCACCCCCTATATTATATTATATGTATTATATTATATTATAGATATTATATTTATTATATTATGTATATTATATTATGTATATTATATGTATTATATTATATATATTATATCATATAGATCTGGTTGCTTTTGCCAAATGTTCTCCTTTAAATGCCTCAAAACTTTGCAGAAGAACACTAGATTGACAGTCTGGCCCTGGTGGACAAATTCTTGATGTGCAATATTGCAGAAAAAAAAATGATGAGCTGCAGCTCTTTTGTGCCTTCTTCGGTGGTCGAGATGGGCTCTTCCACTATGTTGACCGCTGCTTTATCTCAGGGTCATACTCAGAGACCCAACTCTTATCACCGGAGATGATCCTATACATATAGAATGTGTCATCAGTGGCTTACTGACAGAGATCTTGACAGACTTCAACATAATATTCTTTTCTGCTCTGTGGTCAACAGGCAGTGGACAAACTTGGCAGCTACACACAGTACAGACCCATACAACAGAACAAACATGTCAGCAATATCATCGATTGGCCTCTGACAATTCTCAAGCACAAGATGATTAATTTTATCCATATTTCCAGAAGTGATACTTTTGGCAAGTCTTTCACATTTTCACATTTAGTGACGTTCTTCCACTTTTGAAACCATCTGTTCGCACTCTACAGGTCTAGTTCAGAAACCTTTTGATGCCTCTTAGCATATTACATTATATATATTATATTTATTAAAATAATAGTTTATTCATGAATATGAGCTATTCCTATGTTTTTTTTGTATTTCGTTATAAACATTTAGTATATTTATTCGCATAAAACTAGCTACCTAGAAACAAGTTTTATCGGTATTCCTAATAATGTTTGGTATGATAAGCTGCAATTCAGAATACTTATTCATAATTTTTTTTTTTTACAAAAGTTCAAGAGCCACTGGAGTTAGAGGGTTACACAGTAAGAAACATCACCACCAGCAAGGTGATAAAAGATTCAGAGATCTAGACAGGGAAATTAGAAATACAAAGTTGAAGTAAACTTTAGAAGGAATGAGAAACCCAATCCTAAACAGGGAAACAAGGGATAAACCTCTACTCCTGTTCAAAAGATCAAACAAGAATATGAACTGGACAATAGGTAAGTAGAAAACTGATCCCCACTTTATTACCAGTAAAATCTTATATTAATATTTAACATCAATATATCCAGAAATGTCTGCTAACATCAGTTATCAGACATAATATTCTTGATTCTTTCTTTTGGTTTTCATCGAAGCGACTGAGAAGAAATATGCAAGTAATACTTTTGCCAAATGCAGTCATTTAAAACTCTTTGGCATGGCCTTTTGATTTGATCAGAACAAAATCAATAAACTAATATTCTTTGACATATTAATATATTAGAAAAATATCATAAAAACTTGCATCTACATAATAAGATCTGATTTAGTGTAGTGGATCAGTTCATTATTTAACAAGAATAGAAAAATTTCCCTGCTACATACAATCATCAGAAATTAAAATACAACATCAATCACCATTGTTTAATTTTCTGAAGCCCGTTCCTTTATTTTCCTTTCTTCACTTCTCACTAAAGTCTTCTCATTCTCTTTCACTCCCTCTAATGCCTGGCATCCTAGTGGCCTTACTTGGGGGGAAATGGTTAAAAAAAAAAGATGATGATGCCCCACTTTATGTCGAGTAGAAACTAATATTTAATGTAAATATATCTTGAAAATTTTTCCAACCTCCATTGGTTAATACCAGTTTTAATGCAAAAACATTGACCTAGAAAATAAAGTCTAACCTGACATAAACTTCAGTCTAATGCTTCAATCTCCAAGTCATTTCTTCTTGTCTTAGATTTGCATAGATCATCCCAAAGCCATTTTTCCCAAATTCTTCACCTCCTGAAATTGGTGGCACTCCAAGAGTCAAAGAATATTAGTTTATTGATTTTGTTCTGATCAAATCAAAAGGCCATGCCAAAGAGTTTTAAATGACAGGATTTGGCAAAAGTATTACTTGCATATTTCTTCTCAGTCTCTTCAATGAAAACCAAAAGAAAGAATCAAGAATTCTTTCATGTGTTCTTGTTCTTTGGTTATTTTCTTGTGCAAAGGAGAAAATTAGGCAAGTTACGACATAAAATTCACAAATCAAGAAAGAAGATTACAAAGGAAAAGAAAAACAATGGTGAAAAAGATTTTGTTGAGAAAGAAAATCGATAGAAAGCAGAAAAGAGAAAGAGAGAAAAATGAAAGAGAAAACAAGAGAAGGATGAGAGAAAAGGCGAAAAAAATTAAAAAGAGAAAAAGAAAGAGTAAGAAATTGAAAGAGTGACAAAAAAGAAAGAATGAGAAAAAGAAAAAGAAAAACTTTGAAAAGAATTGGTAGTGACTGAGAGAAGAAGAAAAAGGGATGAAAGTCAGGAAAAAGAAGGAGTTAAAGAGGAAGACATAAAAAAAATAAAAAGGAAAAAAGCATAATACATGGAGAGAAGGGGAGAGACAGACAGAGAGAGACAGTGGGAGTGAACACAAAGAGTTAAAAGAAGGTGTTGAAAGAAAGATATGGAGAAAAGAAGAAGCAATAAGCAGAGAAAAAGAAAGTGAAAAATACAAGAGAAGATAATGGGAGAGAAATGATAGAAAATTTTACAAAGAGAAAAAAGAAAGAGTAAAAAGAAAGAGAGAGGCTTTGGCAGAGAGTGGGCAAAAGAGAGAGGAAGAGAAAAAAAACAAAGAAAAGTAAGACAGGAAAATAGAGAATACAAAAAGAGGGATTTAAAGAGGAAGGTATAAAGTAATAAAGAGAGAAAAAGAGAAACATAATAGAGTGAAACAGAAAGAGAAGGAGGTGGAAATGGAAGTGAACAAACTAGATAAAAAAAAAGGAAGGTGTCAAAATGGAGGAAAGAAGAAGTAATAAGTAGAGTGAGAGAAAGTAAAAGAAGTAAGAGATAATAACAGGAAGAGGGAAAACTTTAGAAAGAGAAGGATTTTCAAAGAACAACTAGAAGATAGTCAAAAGAGAGTGGAAGAGAAAGAGGTTATCTTATAAACAAGGAGAAAAGAAATTGTGGGTAGATAAATTGGAGATACATTCACGTACAGGCTAATACCCTTGGAAAAGGTATGAATCCTCTTCTTCTCCCCCCAGCTATGGGTAAATAACATTGAATGACAACTGGTCTACCACAGAAAGAAATGACAACCCACTGCATGAAAAAATCTGACTTTCCAGTCATGTATCAAAAGATACATGTTTGCCTAAGCATCTATCACGCATGGCAGATAACAGATACTTCAGCCTTCTTCAGGTGATATACGTAGGAATTTCAAACCAAGCCCTATATCTAGTCCACTGGGGTAGATTTTTATCATTCCATGTGCCACGCCTTTTTTTGGGATATCTCCGTTTTACTTAATTCAGTGTAAATAGTTACAATAACTCATCTCGGAAATATAGACAGATGATAAAAAGAGGAAGTTAAAAAGAGAGAAATTAATAAAGAGGGAAAAAAAGAAGTGAAATACAAAGTAAGGGAGAGAGAGAGAGAGAGAGAGAAGAAAAATGGAAGGGAACGAAAAGGGAGGTAGCAAAAGAAACTGGAAAAAGAATTAAGTAGAGAGAGAGAGGATGAAATCAAGTGAGACGTTAAAACAAAACAAGTGAAGAATGACAGTGGCAAAAAGTAGAAAAAACAGACAGAAAAGATTTAAATAGTCCCATTATTATTTTTTCGTATTTCAAATATATTCAAAAAGAAACCATTTTCTGAATTATATCTAATATATGGTAGGCCAACCCCACCAAATTGTATCAATTTGAATTGCCCTGCTTCTTTCATTTTAAGTCTGCAAGAAGATTGATAATCTCATTGACAAAGGCAGAATGACTGGTCAACATTTCTTTCACAGAGTTCTAAGGACAGAATTATGTTTCAGCAAAAAAATAATTGTCATTATTATCATCGTTTTGGAATCGGGTTTTACAGTTCTACCATCAGATTATGCATTATGATTGACCAATGGAGTCAGACAAGTATGAACAGTTTGAGATCAATCAACAGATATATTCTTGTTTACTAAATACAAATGCTGGAAGAATTAAATCATTTCTTTCAATTTCTTCACCTTAGGCAAAATGTCTCTTTTTTTTTTAATCGTTTTTAATCCAAACAAGGCAGTAAAACCCCACTTTGACACAGAGGGTTACTGATTGTGAAAGAATAAAAAAAAGAACATTATTAAAGAGCAAAAACAATGAAAGAACAGGAATTAAGAAGACAGCAGATAAAAATTGGCAGTGGATTTAAATTTTTGAAAATCAAAGTTGGCTGGAAAGTAAAAAGCCAGAAGAAAGTTCCACAAGTAAGGCATGCAAGAAACTGTTAACAGAGACGTTACAGTTATGTTGGTTGATTGGTTTTGCTTAACAGTAAAAACACAATCTGATTAAGTTTTGTTTTTAATTTTTCTTGTTTTTGTATAATATTCTTCTTTTCTGGACATAAATTATGTAGAAATTTCCCAAATGTTTTTTTATGTCTATCTGCAACATACTCGTTGATAATACAAATATAATCTCATCCACGTGTAAAAAAGGTTAAAAATTATGAAAGCATTATTAATAACAAAAAAGAAAGCCAGCACTCAATAACATCAACTATGAACACAGCCAAAATGTGCTGACCATGTTTAGAACATAAAATACATTCAGTTAAAAGTAAAAATAAAATCATCCTTGATAATGACTAAAAGTCCTGTACATAAAAACATTTGGGTAATTTCTAAATAATTTATGTCCAGAAACAAAGAAAATTATAAAAACAGAGGGAAATTTAAATAAAAAACTTAACCACAGTACCTTGTCAGTCATTTTTAATGAAACTTGTATATATATATATATATATATATATATATATATATATATATATATATATATATGAAAATACTAATGATCAAAATGAAAATGAAGATTGCATTGAACATGAAACTCATACTTTCAATGTAAGGTAAGGTAATATAATATGGAACTTTAGATGATGAAATCATGCATAGGATTGCTAAGGCTATCAGTGCTTTCATCAAACCACCATCACTTGTGGAATGTGCGGGCTATTCAATTGGATATGAAAATTCTGATTTACAGAGCTGTTGCACTTGCCATTCTTTTGTACAGCTCAGAGTCGTGGACTCCATACAGATATCATATATGCCAGCTGGATGTTTTCCATAAAAGCTGTCTGTGTGCAATCTGTGGGGTTAAGCTTCAAGATAGGACATCTAACATAGACCTGTTTAACAGGTGTAATATTGGAGGAATCAAGACTTTTATCATACAGTCTCAGTTACGGTGGACTGGTCATGTCTTGAGAATGTCTGATGACAGGATACCCAAGATCCTAATGTACAGCCAGTTAGATCAGGGCTACAGGAATGTAGGATGCCCATGGCTAAGATACAAAGACAAGCTGTAAACAACTTGTCAGCAGTCAATATACCACATAACACCCTTGAGTGCGTAGCCTTGGAGCGGGTAGAATGGAGATCAACGTGTTTTAGTGGACTCAGCAATTTTCAATCTGCTTGTCTGAATCATCTTCAAGGATCTAGAGCAATATCTAAAAGGTCAGCCAATCTAACAGTGATCTCATCTCACAATCCTCACTCTTGCTGCATATGTGGCCTCCTTTGTAAATCACTAGTAAATGCCACTTAAGATTATCGCATAAAATTTCATAACTGAATCAATAAATCTGTCAGATCCTCATACATCAAAACTGACGGGAGAGTCCATTATATTATATATATATATATATATATATATATATATATATATATATATGTGTGTGTGTGTGTGAAGAAATATAGTCTTAAGATGTGCTATATTTATGGGATAAAGTGCTATTTGTGGGTAGTCTATTTTAGAATTAGAATAGACTGCACTATGGGTAGTTTAACTCAACACTGCAATTTGCTACAAAACCCGTGTATTAAACTGGAAACTTAAGTCATGTTCTTAAATAACCTTGTCAAATCAAGACTTTTATATGGATGATCAGCATGGTGCCAAACTCATTCAGTAATTTCTAACTAATCAGCTGTATGGAACTGTATGTTTCACAGATCAATGATTAAAAATGGCTTAGAGGGAGTGAACCTGGTGCCCTGCAGAATCACAAACAAAGGACAATAAGATATAACCCAAACCACATCACTCAAAGACTTTCAACAGCGGCAACAATTAAAATGTAACTCAAAGAGAAAATAATAACATAATCAAGATATTGACATCCCACACTACTTCCAATAGAAGGTTAGGAAGGAAATCCTTACTAAATACAGGAAAAGCAATAAGAGCTACTGGACTTGCAAAACATATTTTGTTGAATAGCTGTTTTAACTCCTACCTTGCCAATTATTTTGGGAAAAACGTTTCATTTTCAGAGAAATGTTTTTTATTTTGTTTTTAATATAGTAACTAAGAAACTAAGGCACTTTGATGTATGTAAGCATTGACAAACACCTCTACTAGACATATGAGATGATAATTTGACTTGTTTCAAGCTCAGAAGGAAATAAAAAGAATCAACATGGATGTATAAACACGTCTCTAGTTGGTTTTTGAAAATTCTGTTTTGGATGTGTTTATCTGTCCATGTGTGAAGACACTTTCAGTAAAAACATATATACACATCTACACTGGGGAAGGTGCTGATAGAAAAATTTTATGAATTTCAACTGCAAAAAGTGTAACTCAAGTAGCACTGTCTGCTCGGTCAATAAATGCTGAACGTTTCCATATAAGGAAATGGTTAATATTACTATTAGCATTAGAGATGAGGAGAACAGATACTACACTTTGATCCCAGCCTGATGAACAAAGAGTAAAGAAAAGCTTAAACCGAATAGCACTGCCTGCTAGGTCAATGAATGCCCAATGTTTTCATATAAGGAAATGGCTAATATTACTATTAGAGATGAGGAGAAGAGACATTACACTTTGATCCCAGCCTGATGACCAAGGAGTAAAGAAAAGCTTAACTCGAATAGCACTGCCTGCTAGGTCAATGAATGCCGGATGTTTTCATATAAGGAAATGGCTAATATTACTATTAGAGATGAGGAGAACAGATACTACACTTTGATCCCATGACAATGACCAAGGAGTGAAGAAAAGCATAACTGCTAGGTCAGTGAATGCCGAATATTTTTATATAAGGAAATGGCTAATATTACCATAAGCATTAGAGTCATCTCTAATGCTTATGGAGAACAGATACAACACTTGTTATTTATTCATTCCCCACGCTCACAGTGATGGGTTTGGCCAAAAACAGTTTAAAGTGAGGATTCCAAGCATGTGCTTCTGATCTAAGGCCCAAGATTGCTCAGATGCCACAACCAATATTGTGTTGGTATCGGTATTCCTCTGACCCTCCCTCTTTGAAGCAATGAGTTGAGTGCAGCTGCAGGGTCAGAATACCAGGGACCAGGTATCCCACATTTATTTCTTGTGTTTTACTTGAAGTTAGAAATACAACTGAGAGATAAAATGTAATTTGTCACCCCGAAAGACAGCTAGTATTTACTTGCCACCTCATGCTGGCAGGATGTGACACAAGGTTAGTTTAAATGTAGAGGAACCTGAATTCGTACACCCAAGTCAGGTTAAAAAATAGCCCAGCTCCTGTAGCCATCAGTATTACTCCTCTTTACTGCAATGATGAAACTAGTGCTGCAAACAGATATTCCTAGAGACTGGGTACCTTTCAATAATATTTTCAGTTGCACTCTACCCATAGACCAAAACTGAATTGTGCTTTGTCTGAAGAGAGAAATACAAATGAGAGTATGTCTGCCTAAGGGCAAGTACAAAACTTAGCAAATATGTGCCTCTCTAAGATGACAGATTGACACAAAGTCAATTTAATGTGGGGAGTACCCCAAGGTTAAAATTAACCCGGCCACCACAAACATTGGTTGTATTGACAGCGATCATTTTAGTGAAATGTGGGAGATACTGCTGCACACTCTATCCAAAGATAGAAACACATTTGGGAGATAAAATGTAGTTCATCCACCTGAGAGCTCATACTACGCTTTGATCTCAGCCTAATGACCAGAAAGAGAAGAAAAGCTAAACTTGAATAGCACTGGCTGTTTGGTCAATGAATGCTGGAAATTTCCTTATAAGGAAGTGGCCATTATTAATAATACCATTGTGATTAGTAAAAAAAGATGCCTGAAACCTACTTTGACAAACACTTATAATCTGAATATATACTGCTATTTTTCATTTTTTTTGTCCTATCATGTGTACAAAAATAAAAAAAGATATTTTAAAATAATTGGGCGATATGGTTTTCTTGATGGAAAGAATTAATTGTTATATGCATAATGACAAGAGGCAGATATGAGGTCATGTAGAAATTAGGTAGCATCCCATAATACTCTCTAGATTTCTTTCCTTTACAATATCAGTTATTTTATTTCTTTTTTCATGTCTCATTATTTTCAACACTTCAGAAAACATTGTTTTGTTAGTTCCCTCTTCCTTGTTTTTTGTTTTAAGTTTCATTCATTGTTTTTTCTTTCTTGTTATTTATGTCACTCATTTGCTCCATCCTCTTTTATTGTAATAGAAATGGTTTTCTTTCCTTGACATCATTTTTACTCTTCCTGTTTTATTTGGATATTCTGGATAAGAGAAACTCACAGACATCATAAATCTGGTTGAATTCCTGTAGCTGACCTTTAGCCAAACAATTAATTTGGTAATTTCTGCAAGCTCTATTACATTTATTTACCTGACCTCCACACTAAATCAGAATGTTACACAACGTTGTCTTTAAGATGGAGAGCTATGCATGCAGGCCAAGGACAAAGATTGTACAGTCCCTGCAGCCACTTTCATGCTGGCATCTATATTATTATAGTATCTATGTTGATGATACAACCATTTACTCTTGTCTTAATAGTAAGTGTGACCAGTTTCATGCAGTCAAATTGACAGCTGATCTAAAAAATTACCTACAATCTGGTGTTAACTAACAAAATGGACTACCCAGAATTATTAAAATAACTGCCAAAATAGACTACCCACAATGCACCACTAACCCGTATATATAAAAAGCCAAGAAAAATAACAGCACTTGTGTCCTGACAATTGCATCTTGCATGAAACAGACTGTCACCTCCAAGTGTTGACTTCTATGTTCACTTTTATATATATATATGTATGTATGTATGTATATATATATATATATATATATATATATATATATATATATATATATATATATATATAATTATTTATTTAAAAATATGATTCCAACACGCTACATATTATGTAGCGTGTTGGAATCATATTTTTAAATAAATAATTATATTTATGTTCTACTTTTGTATCGAGCACTATCTTTTAAAAATAATAACAAAAATACTAAAGAACTTTGCATTATTTACCTAACCAGTTCTTTCCTATTTTCTATATATTTTCACATATATATATATATAAAACAAAATAATTTATGGGGAATTAACGGATTTTACTTACAATCTGATCAGAGGCCTTGTTAGTGGATGTAGCTTATTGTCTTACCCAAGACTCAAGTTAGAGGAGTAACTATCAAACTAGATATTATGAATGAAGTGTATGATTGGAATAAAAGGAGGGGGTGATAGGAATTGAAGATATTGAGGATAAAGATAAATAATGGCTCACTCTTGACTTGAAGAAATTAAAGATTGTAGTGTTCAAGGTAGCATCCATGCATGAAAATGCTGCACAAAATAACAGATCTTAGTAAAAACTCTCTGAGTGGAATCTTTTGCTTATATTTGAAATACAGAAGAAATGAGAGAGAGAGAGAGAGAGAGAGAGAGAGAGAGAGAGAGAGAGAGAGAGAGAGAGAGAGAGAGAGAGAGAGAGAGAGAGAGAGAGAGAGAGTAGCATTGTGTGGCCTCACAGTAAAGGTTTGAACTGGTCGAACTGTTGTTGGTGCTCATCTGTACATTAACCAAGGAAATAGTAATAAAATAATGGCATCTTTGCAACATTGCACTTTTCAGAAAGAATGGAAAATAAATCATTTCTACATGATTCAAATGATTTTGAAGTCTATCAGGTCTGGAAAGTGAGGATTGTGCAGCTCCAGCCAAGATGTTTCATTTTGGCCAAATCAGACTATTGTAAATATACAGCATCTGAGAAGATGCCATAAACTTTCTGGAGCAATAGAGTGAGCCTAAAATAGCTTCTTTAGCTATGGATTTTATGCATGAATTCCACTTGAGGTCTCTGTGAACTTGAAATCTGTTGCATCGCAAGGTGGTTGAGATGCACAAAAACAAATGGAAGTAAAAGACAAGTGTATATTAAAACACAAACAAACAACTTTTATTCATTCACTAAGTAGAGCAGGGATTGTGCGGACTGTAAAAATGTGCATATCAGCAGATTGCCATGTTCATTTCAGAAGTTGCACCCTTGTCTTGACAAAAAAGGGAAGTAACTCAATTGTATTTTGTGTTATCATCCTTTTTAGAGGAAGGAATTTAGCTTCTGCTAACAAAACCCAATTGGCATTCAAAGCAGGAAGATTTATTTTTTTGGAAAGCACCCATGAGGACATCTGTTCAAAAAAGTTATTCTTGAGAACTTCCTCCTTACAAATAGAATATAGAGGAAATGCAGGTAATTTGACTCCACAGACATAGTATGGCATGTCCCAGATGTAAAGGTGGAAATTAGAACTGGCCTTTATCTGAACATTTTCTATAGAAATGGAGACAGAGTAGTGATCAGCTTGCAATGTTGCATTCATAGGAAAGATTTGAAAATAAGTCATCCTTCCAAATAAGACAACACAAATGATTTTGAACTCTGTCAAAGAAAGAAAGGGAAGACTGTGCAGCTCCAGCCCAGGTATGGTAGCAATATATTTTTGGTTTAATCTGGCTCTTGTTAATATATGGCATGGTGGTAGACATTGTATAGTTCCTGGAGCAAAAACCAGAGCGAGTCAAACAATTTTCCAGCATCTTTATCTATGGATTTTATATATTAATTCCCCTTGGGGTCTGGAGTGAATTTGAAACTAAATAAGAGTTCAAAGCATGTAAATTTATTGTGCGTGCAACTGTTCATCATGACTTGAGAAAACACAGGATTTGAACTTAGGGATGTTGAAATGATATGAGCTTTGTTTTTTTCTATTGTGACAGACAAACAGATAGATAGATAGATAGATAGATAGATAGATAGAATGAGACAGACAGACAGAGAGAGAGAGAGATAGATAGATATAAGCAAATTGAAAGAGAGAAAAAAAGAGATGGAGAGACTGAGATAGATAGATAGATAGATAGATAATGAACAGAGATACATAGATAAATAGGCAGATAATGAACATAGATAAATAATGAAAAGAGATAGATAGATAGATAGATAGAATGAGACTGACTGACAGAGAGAGAGATAGATAGATAGATATAAGCAAATTGAAAGAGAGAAAGAAAGAGATGGAGAGACTGAGATCGATAGATAGATAGATAGATAGATAGATAGATAGATAGATCGATAATGAACAGAGATCCATAGATAAATAGGCAGATAATGAACAAAGATAGATAAATAATGAAAAGAGATAGATAGATAGATAGATAGATAGATAGATAGGCAATGAAAAGAGATAGATAATGAAAATAAATAGATAGATACATAGGTAGATAGATAGAAAATGAACATAGATAAACAGTGAAATCAAAATTATAGTTTCCAATGGAAAAATTATATTGTTTGCATCGTTTTTGCTGTTTCAAAATGGCTGCCCCTATGGCCACATGTAGAAAGCAAAGAAATGATGGTAATAATCAGGTTATTCATTGACTGATTTCTTTTTATGGTTTAACAACCTTTTTCAGGTTATTTAATGCCAGATATAAATATTTTATAGATAGTAACATTTTTGGAGGGAGATAATAATAATTAATTGATACAAGTCCTAATAATTAACCCATAGTTGTGGGGAGAAGAGGTGGATTCATACCTTTCCCAAGGACAGGGATCAAGATCAAGGCATCAGAAGATATATATATATATATATATATATATATATATATATATATATATGTGTGTGTGTGTGTGTGTGTGTGTGAAGAAATATAATCTTAAGATGTGCTATATATATGGGATAAAGTGCTCAATATCAGAGATAGAGCATATGTAAATATAAAAGTGAATATAAGAAGTCAACAGTTAGAGGCGACAGTCTGTTTCATGTAATTAAGTATCCATAGCAAATTGGTTGATATATATTTAAATTTGTTGGGTTTATATTTAAATGTGTGGGAACTATATTTAAATT
>OZ010590.1:103945864-103950864 GCA_963932145.1 Acanthosepion lycidas | reverse complement strand
AGTTGCATCTAAAGCATTTGGTCTTGCACTTAGCATAAAGAAAACTGAAGTTGTGCACCAACCTTGTCCTACTCCGAAGCAATTGCGTGGTGAGAAACAAAAACCACCAGTCTACAAATTTCTAGAGTGACCATTGAAAGTAGAAGACAAAACCCTGAACTATGTGAGGTCTTTCACCTATCTTGGTAGCAAAGTCAATTACATTGGAACTTTAGATGATGAAATCATGCATCGGATTGCTAAGGCTACCAGTGCTTTTGGCAAACTTAGCCATCACTTGTGGAATGAGCGGGGGGTATTCAACTGAATACGAAAATTCGGGTTTACAGAGCTATTGTACTTGCCATCCTTTTGTATGGCTCAGAGTCATGGACTCTATACAGGTACCATATACGCCAGCTAGATGTTTTCCATAAAAGCTGTCTGTGTGCAATCTGTGGAGTTAAGCTTCAAGATAGGACATCTAACATAGACCTGTTTAACAGGTGTAATATTGGAGGAATTGAGACTTTTATCATACAGTCTCACTTACGGTGGACTGGTCATGTCTCAAGAATGTCTGATGACAGGATACACAAGATCCTAATGTACAACCAGTTAGATCAGGGCTACAGGAATGTAGGGCACCCATGGCTAAGATATAAAGACAAGCTGAAGAGCAACTTGTCAGCAGTTAATATACCACATAACACCCTTGAACGCTTAGCTTTGGAGCTGGTAGAATGGAGATCAACGTGTTTTAGTGGACTCAGCAATTTTCAATCTGCTTGTATGAATCATCTTCAAGAAGCGAGAGCAAGATCTAAAAGGTCAGCCAATCTAACAGTGATCTCATCTCACAATTCTCACACCTGCTCCATATGTGGCCTCTTTTGTAAATCACCTAGCAACTTTGCATCCTGGGTATGGTGATAAACTACATCTGCATCCTGGGTAAGAGGATAAACTACACCTGACTGTAAGGCCTCTGATCAGGAGGTTTTGAGGAGCTTGGAACCACCTCTTAATTGCTGGTGTTCCCAGGTCCACCCTGACCCAGAGTGGTAGCACCTGTTAGGATCCTAGCTGTGGGATAATAGTTGACCCCCAAAGTGGGGTCAAAACACTGTGAAAGTGTAAAAATGTTTTAATACCAGAAATACTTTTTTGGAAAAAAACTATTACCAGCAATAAATTTTTGAAGGAAAACATATTACAAGCTATACATTTTTGAAGAAAGGAAAGTATTACCAGCATGCATTTTTGAAGAAAGGAAAGTATTACTGGCCATACATTTTTAAATAAAGGAAAGTATTACCAGCATACATTTTTGAAGAAAGGAAAGCATTAGCAGCAATACATTTTTGAAGAATGGAAAGTATTACAAGCAATGCATTTTTGAAGAAAAGAAAGTATTATCAGCCATACATTTTTGAAGCAAGGAAAGTATTACCAGTCATACATTTTTGAAGAAAGGAAAGTATTACCAGCAATATATTTTTGGAAAAAAATATTACCAGCAACAAAAATTTTGTCATCATTAAATAACTCCTTGAGGTTGATATGCTGTAAAACAAAACAAAACAAAACAAATTAGTAAATTTCTGACTAGATGATTTACATATTTTTAACTTCAAAGTGAAAGCAGGGCATATGTATGTTAGAATTTCACTAGGTGAACACATGAGCACAGTGTAACTAACATTTTATTTAGACCATTGACTATTAATATATTAGATTATTTTCAAATAATCCAACATTTGGTTCTCTAAATTTTTATAATTTTAAGAATCATTTTACACAAACCAGTGTGAACTGGTAGGATGCCACCACTGATTTTAAGGAAAAATTACTATACAATATTATGTTTTTACAGCACAAAAATACTTTTCTTATTTTGATATTAATTATTAAAGAGAAAATATTATAATCTTATGTCAAATGGTTACAAACTGTATCTGTTACAAAGAAGGATTTTCTAGATAACAGAAAAGAATTAGATACCTACTTTCAAAATGTTGTATTCAGGTTTCATTTTTATCTTAAAATCTTCCCTTGAACACCATTAAGTATCCATAGCAAATTTGTTGGGCCTATATTTAAATTTGTAGGATCTATATTTAAATTTGTGGGATCTATATTTAAATTTGTAGAATCTGTATATAAATTTGTAAGATCTATATTTAATTTTGTAGGATCAATATTTAAATTTGTTGGGCCTATATTTAAATTTGTAGGATCAATATTTAAATTTGCTGGGTCTGTATTTAAATTTGTAGGATCTATATTTAAATTTGTGGGATCGATATTTAAATTTGTAGGATCTATATTTAAATTTATGGGATCTATATTTAAATTTGTAGAATCTGTATTTAAATTTGTAGGATCAATATTTAAATTTGTTGGGTCTATATTTAAATTTGTAGGAACTATATTTAAATTTGTAGGGTCTGGTCTATATTTAAATTTGTAGATTCCATATTTAAATTTTTAGGATCTATATTTAAATTTGTACAGTGCACCAAGAGACCAACAGACTTTATAGAGAAACCATAAATGGTGTGACGGGTAATTTGTCACCATTTTATATTTTTAATTTTGTGCATGTGCTTTGTTTCAGATTTTGTCAACTGTAACGTATAGTAGGATGATTTGGCCATTGCCGGTGCGAAAAAGAGCAACATGACCCAATTCACGCCACCAGAAATTTGTAAACAGCATGCTGTAATGTGTGACATTCATGCCGGAATGTCCAGTATAAACACTTTAGAGTGTCTGGGTGCCAATCTGAGGACAGTACAGAGTATTTGGATAGAGTTGGATGAGTCTAATGCTGATCACAAAGGTATGGCATCTCACGGAACTCACTCTGAGCATTCTGCTAAGAAAAGAACTGCCAAATCTTTTGTGAGGGCCTCACACTCATCTCAGAGGACTACATTAAGAAAAAAACATTACAATTGCCATAGAGCAATATTATTTCATAATTTCCATAAAGTGGGGGGGGGTTAATAATTTTGGAATACATCAATTTTTTAAAAATCTATAACTATGAATATAATAGATGGAAAATTGAAAAAATTTCATGAAAAATTCAAAACTAAATACGGAATCAACTACAGTGGCTTCCAAAAGTCTACGCCCACTTTGAAAATTTATATATTTTGTATAATTTAACAGGGAAGAACACATTTTTTCAATTCCAATGATTGTTAAATAATAAGCAGATCCATCACACTTTCCTTACATTTTAAAAATTTCACACTGATTCTTAAAATCATATAACTTAGAAAAATGTCTTTGCAAAAGTCTACACACCCCAGATATACTGTGTTGTCACGTAGTTTATCATTGATGTATACAATCCAGAACAATCAAAAGTGACATATGTGTTCTACCATAACAAAAAAACTTGGTCAGTCTATTACTTTGCTATATAAGGTGATTTAACTGCCTATAAAATCATCCACCACATGGTTTCTTGGTATGTTGGCCTTTGGACTCTGACTGTAAACACAAGGTGTCCAACTTGTGAAAGAAGATGGGCAAACCTCTGCCACAGGAACTTAAAAACCTTATAATTCAAAAGTACAATGAAAATAATTGCTATAAAAAGATTAGAAAACTTTAGAATTTCCCCTAAGCACTGTTAAAACTGTAGTTAAGAAGTGGTTAGTGCACAAAACTACTGCTACCCTACCAAGATCTGGGAGACCGAGCAAACTTACCAGAAGAGCAAAATCAAAACTGGTCCAAGAGGCAACCTCCAACCCTAGTGCAACACTGGAAGACTTGAAAGCTTCAGTTTCCAGTACTGGGACAGATGTCCATGCATCTACAATTTCCAGAGTATTGCACCAGTCTGGCCTGCAAGGGAGGGTTGCTAGAAAAAAAGCCCCTTCTGAAACCTATGCACAAGCAAGTTAGGCTAAACTTTGCCAAAAGTCATATCAATGATTCCATGATCATGTGGCGAAAGATTTTGTGATCAGATGAGACCAAAGTCGAGTTATTTGGAAAAAATATGAAATGCTACATTTGGTAGCAATGCTCACCAACCTCATCTCACCAACCTCATCACACCATCCCCACTGTAAAGCATGGCAGTGGCTCGATCATGCTTTGGGGCTGTTTTTTAGCTTCAGGGCCTGGAGAGCTGGTAACCATCCAAGGTGTCATGGACAGTGTCAAGTACCAAGAAATATTGGAGGCAAACCTGCTGAAGTCTGTTAGCTCTGTGCTTGGGTCGCAATTTCAAGTTTCAACAAGATAACGACCCCAAGCATGTGTCAAAAAGCACAAAAGCTTGATTTGCTAGCAAGAAATTCACAGTTTTAGAGTGGCCCAGCAGTCTCCAGACTTCAATCCTCTAGAAAATCTATGGCAAGATCTAAAGCTGGCTGTGCACCGACATTCCCTATCCAATCTGACACAGCTTGAGAAGTTCTGCCATGAAGAATGGCAAAAACTGTTAGCAGACCACTGCTACAAGCTCGTGGAAGGCTACCCAAGACATCTGCAGGCTATAATTGATGCAGCAGGATCATCCACAAAGTATTAGCTGAAGACATTCCAAAGGGGGTGTAGACTTTTGCAAAGACATTTTTCAAAATTATCTTTGTTTAAGAATCAGTTTTAGGTTTTTCAAATGTATTTTGTGTATCAAATAAAAGTGTGATAGACCTGCTTATTAAAACAAATTATTGGAGTTTAAAATATTAATTGTTCCTATCAAAATAAACAAAATACATCCAGTTTTCAAGGGGGTGTAGACTTTTGCAATGCACTGTATTTCAGTAAGTACTTGCAAATATTCACATTTACTTACAAAAATAAATATTCAGTGAGGGCAAATAATTCCATCAACAGCTGTACACACACACATGTATATATATATATATATATATATATATATATATATATATATATATATATATAGTTAAAATTATCCATGTTGAAGTTCTTTCAACTCTGGACCCAAAACATCTCATGATCACTGGATGAAAGAGAGAGACAGCAAC
>OZ010590.1:103628364-103940864 GCA_963932145.1 Acanthosepion lycidas | reverse complement strand
CTAAATATTCCACAAGTCAAATCATTTCTCCTTTTTTTAAGTAAGTCAAAATTTCTTCAATCAAAGATGGTGCCAGGTCATCGCAAAAATGCCAATGAAAGAATTCAAAATAATTTTTTAAAAACACAAAAATAAATTTACACTCAAAATTTTGGGTAAATGTGAATTGGCAGAATGATGTCAAGCCTTTTCTACTTTTTGGCGCCAGCAGACCCTGCCCAACATTCACCCAAGCACTTTTGCCTTGCATCACCTTTTCTCTTCAACAACCTCCAAAAATCTAAATTTCCGATTGCTTGCCAACAGTAACACCCATTTTGTATTAACTGGAGAAATGTATGCCATTGGATTCAGAGCAAAACTAGCAGGAATTTGAAAAGCTCAAATTGATTCCAATAGGGAATCGGTAATTCCAGTATGTTGGAATCACCCGACAGGATAGGGTGAGGATTACTTAATCAAAACTGTCAATTTGTTGTTTTGGAGGTAGGAAAAGGGAAATTGGGAAAATGCAAAGTAGGAAATAACCAAAAATATAAGCGAATGAAATTGAAAATACGGATAAGAAAAACAGAAGCAAAAAAGAAAGAAAGAAAATTCATGTGTAAGAAGAAAAGAAAATTAAGAAAGGATGAAAATGAGATAAAAATTGGGATTAGAAAGAAAGAAAGAAAGAAAGAAAGAAAGAAAGAAAGAAAGATTATAGGTAAGAATAAAAGAAAATTAAGAGAGAATGAAAATGAAATGAAAATTGGGATAAGAAAGAAAGAAAGAAAGAAAGAAAGAAAGAAAGTAAGACCTAAAGAAAGATAGAAAGAAAGACCTAAAGAAAGATAGAAAGAAACAAAGAGAAAAAGGTTATGAGTGAGAATAAAAGAAAGTTAAGAGAAGAAGAAACTGAAAATAGGTATGAAAAAGAAAGAAAGAGCTAAAGAAAGAGAAAGAAAGAAAGAAAGACAGAAAGAAAGAAAAAAGAAAGTAAGATAGAAATATTGTAAGAATAAAATAAAGTAAAAAGAAGATGAAACTGAAAATAGGGAAAAGAAAGAAAGAAAGAAAGAAAGAAAGAAAGAAAGAAAGAAAGAAAGAAAGAAAGAAAAGATTATGAGTAAAAATAAAAGAAAATTAATAGTGGATGAAACTGAAAACAGGGATAAGAAAAAAGAGAGAAAGAAGGAAGAAGAAGAAAAAGATGAAAAGGTTATATTGGTTGAATGAAATAAAAAAGAGATGAAA
Source organism: Acanthosepion lycidas (assembly GCA_963932145.1). Classification (NCBI taxonomy): domain Eukaryota; kingdom Metazoa; phylum Mollusca; class Cephalopoda; order Sepiida; family Sepiidae; genus Acanthosepion; species Acanthosepion lycidas. Next base: position 103,939,628 of record OZ010590.1, on the reverse strand, counting down.
AATCAAAAGAAAATTTAAAAGAAAAATTAAAGAAAAAGAAAAACGAGGGAAAATTTTAAGTAAAAAAGGAAAAAAAAAAGAAAAAAAAAGAAAAGAATTAATTTTTTTCTTGTGCAGCAAAAAAGACAATGGAATAAACCATTTTATGACAACTTCTCTCTAAATGAACTTGACTTGCTTATCATTATAATTATTGTCTTTGCTGTTATCGTTAGAATCCTACGGAGATGAAACAATATCAACAAGAAAGCAACTTTATACTCCATTCAAGCTTTCTATTAACAGTGTGCATGCATCAAATGTTTCACACTTGTCTGATTCCATTCAAACTCTAAATCTGCAAAACCATTCATATTATTTCCATGAAAAAAGGAAAGTGATTTCATGTGAAAGGCATGAATCCATCTCTTCCACTACTATATGGGAATAGTAAGACAACTCTTTAGCATTGGTAAGGCTTCTCATCTTCAAGGAGGCTAAACCTGAATTCAAAATCAGCTTGAAGTGTGATGAGTTCTGTAGAGGTTATCATGACCAACACATCCCACTGCTGCAATACATTTGATTTTTCAATAGAAAAATATTTATTATCTGAGAAATTGTCCATTAAGATGACACATAAACTTTTATTTTCGAATTACATATCAAATGAGAAAAAGTAATTGTGATTAATCACTATTTAAGGTAAGCATTGTCAGCAAAATACGACTATTATATTTAGTATACAATTTGCATTGTAAATGATTCTATTGTAGAATTGGATAGCAAATAGAGAGAAAGGGATTGTCAATAATCAAGAATTAAAGCAAGTATTAGCAGTAAAATAGAACTGTTCTATTCATGATGGTAAATATATTACTATAGAAATGAATTGCAAATAATTCTACTATAGAATTGCATTGCTAATTATCAGAAAGGGATTGTCAGTGATCAAGAATTAAAGCAATTACTATAGAAATGCATAACAAATGCCAAAAAGTAATTAATAGAAATCAAGAATTCAAGTCCACACAATTGATTCTTAAAATATTTTATAGGTACTTCATTCAGTGAATCATTTCTGAAAGCCTTTTTAAATTTTTTGCTAAAGTTCACCCAATAGAAGACTCAACAGCCACTCATGGTAGAAGATTACTGAATGAGAATTTTTCAATCTCTCATTCCCTCACACAGTTAACTTCCCCACTCGTTTTGCCTTCAACCGGGAAGGTAAAGCCTCTCTTCTTGACCTGTGCTTTACCTCCATCCCCGAATCCTGCAGCGTCTCGCAACTCTGCCCTCTTGGTAACTCTGATCATGGGGTAGTATCTGTTAACATCTCCTTCAACTCCACCCCCTATAAAGAACCTCCTACTACTAGAACTTCGTTCTACTATCAACGAGCTGACTGGGACGCGTTCTGTGATTTCCTCCGCGATGTCCCCTGGGATGGAGTCTTCAAGCTCCCCGTCCAAGAATGTGCTTCTGAGGTCTCATCCTGGATTAAAGCTGGAATCGACGCTTTCATCCCATCAAGGAAATATAGGGTCAAGTCACGCTCCTCCCCCTGGTTCTCCGCTGCTTGCTCAGCTGCCATCGCCCATAGAAACCACTACTTCCACCTATTCCGTAGCGACATGTCTGACTGCAATAGACGTCTCTTTGCCTCCGCCCGTAATGAGTGTAAGCGTGTCCTCAACGATGCTAAGTCACTATTTGCGGCTCGGATGAAGGAGCGTATTGCATCTCGCAAATTTGGCTCCAAAGATTATTGGCGTCTCTGCAAGAGCGTATTGAACAATTGCAAACCCTCTATACCTCCTTTATTCAACCAGTTTGAAGTCCTGACCTCCTCTACCGACAAGGCTGAATACTTTGCTCGGAAATTTTCATTCAACTCTACGCTCGACTCTTCCGGTGTACCCATACCCGACTTCCCTCTTAGAACTGAGGCCATATTGAGAGGGGTAAACATAACCCCATCTTTGGTACTGGGCGTTATCTCCAATTTAAACCCCAACAAGGCTAGTGGTGGAGACGGGATACCAGCCATTGTCTTGAAGAAATGCGCGCCTGAACTGGCACCCGCCCTTTCTAAACTATACAACTACTGCCTCAAGGAATCTTGTTTTGCTGAATGCTGGAAGTCCTCTTCGATCGTTCATGTCTTCAAGAACTCCGGCGACCCCTCTGACCCTTCCAACTACCATCCTATCAGTCTCCTTCTCCTCTTCGGTAAAGTCTTTGAAGCCCTAATCAATATCGAGGTGGTAAACCACCTCACATCCCATAATCTGCTCTCAGACAAGCAATATGGTTTCCGCTTTGCCCGATCTACAGCTGATGTGCTTACGGCCATCACTGAAACTGTCTACCGAGCTCTTCAAAATAACGGGGAAGCCCGTGCCATGGCACTAGACATCTCCAAAGCATTTGATAGGGTTTGGCATGCGGGCCTTCTTCGCAAGCTCCAGGGTTATGGCATTATGGGTCGATTATATAACCTAATACAATCATTCCTGTCAAACCGTGAATTGAAGGTCGTTCTCAACGGATTCTCATCGAGTTCCTATCTTACGGACGCAGGTGTTCCTCAAAGCTCCATCCTAGGCCCCACTCTATTCTTATCTACATAAATGACCTTCCTGACGCCATAACTTCCCAAGTTGGCATCTACGCGGATGACACCACAATTTATTCCTGCCTCAAAAACAAATCTAGTCTCACTGACAAAACTCACCTGGCCGTGCGTCTCGAAAAGGACCTCCAATCGATTGTGAACTGGGGCAAGAATTGGCTGGTCAACTTCAACGCTTCTAAGAATAAACTGCTCTCTATTAATCACCACAGAGATCCTTCCTTTCCCTCCATTAGAATGTCTGACGCTCAACTTCTCGAGAGCAACTCTCTGCAGTTTCTCGGTCTCACGTTGACTGTTGACCTGAGATGGAATAAATACATTGAATCAATTGCCTCGTCCACTGCAAGGAAAATTTGCTCCCTTAGGCTGGCATCCCGCTCTCACCCCTTCACTGTCGAAACTTCTAAATGTAGCCGTCTCTTCTACTCTAATAGCTTCATGTCTCACACCTCTCACCTGTTGAACTCCCTTCCCTATTCCTGTTTCCCTGTGAGCTATAATCTCCAGCTATTCAAGTGTAATGTCAATCGACATCTCCAGTTGCCTTGATCTATTCACTACCCTCATCCTTTCTTCTATCACTCCTATCTGATCTTGCTCTAAATTTTCTGTAACCACTTGCGTCCTAGTGGCTCCCGCCTTGCTTGGGGTGAAATGCTTAAAAAAAAATTAAATGAATATGAGGAGAGGTAGAAGTAAGTAAGGATGATAAAGATAAAGAGGGTAGGAAGCAATTCATCCTTGACTTGAAGACGATGAGATTGTAGCATTGATGGAAACAGCCACACAGAAGTTTGTGCTATAGAGTAGCAGGTTTTGGAAGATCTTCCTTACAAATGGAATATGGAGGAAACGTGGATGATTCGATGTAGATATAGCATGGCAAGTCTTGAATGAAAAGGTCTGAACTGGCGGAACTAAAGAATGGAGATCTGAACCTTTGCCATGTAAATAAGAGACAGTGTAGCAATAGAATTGCAACACTGTCTCTTTGCATTTGGTGATACTGATTAAAAAAAAAACATTATTTCTTGATTTTTTTTAATCATTTCACCCCCAAATAAGGTGATAATGCCACTAGGATGCAGAGACTGCAGGGAGTGAAAGAGAATGAGAAAATTTTAGGAAAGGTTAATAAAAGAACTGGTTTTATGAAGGCAGAAGATGGCAATTTATTCTGCGTTTAAATTTTTGCTGCTCATAGGTGGCAGGGAAGAAAAGAAATTTAAAGTGCATTCGGTGATACTGATTAAAAAAAAACACATTATTTCTTGTTTTTTTTTTAATCATTTCACCCCCAAATAAGGTGATAATGCCACTAGGATGCAGAGACTGCAGGGAGTGAAAGAGAATGAGAAAACTTTAGGAAAGGTTAATAAAAGAACTGGTTTTATGAAGGCAGAAGATGGCAATTTATTCTGCATTTAAATTTTTGCTGCTCATAGGTGGCAGGGAAGAAAAGAAATTTAAAGTGCATTCTGCAGACAAGAAGTGCAAGAACAGAAACTGTTAGAGTAGGTTTCATCTAGTTCAAGTGTAAAACAATGAGACCTAACTGCCAATCTAGTAAAATGCTTAAATTCATGTAGCTTAGGCACCAAGGAGGAAAGCTTATCAAAACAATTGCCATGAAAATATTTGTAGAATGGACATCTGCAAAAGTTTATATGAGGTTGATGGACATGGATGTCAAGAGGCAGGATGATGTTGCCAACGATTGCTCATATTGGAGACACAATTTATATCCGTCAGGGCTGGAGTGATGAGAGAAGGAAAGGATGCCTGCCGCTGTGCTGACATTGGGTGCAGAGTCTCTTCATATGCGTTGGTTGAAAGCTGAAATGGGCTGTCAGTCCTGTGTGGGCCTGTACAGCCATAACGGATGATGCACTGCCATAAACAGTATTTGGAACTAGTATAGAGTAGGTTGTCCATTTGATAGTTTCAGTGACTGTATTCGATTTTTCATGTATTTGATCAAGTTATCAACAATCATATGATCCATATTTTGCCACACCTTTAGCAATGTTTCTTTAAAGGTTGCCACTGATGTAATTTTGATTGCACGCTCTCAAAGTCTTTGGTCAAGGTGTTCCCAAATGTGCTCTATTGGATTTATGTCATGATTTTGGGCAGTGACTTGATTCCTTGTGATTCCTTCCAGGCCTTTGCTACTTTGCTTGTATGACATGGTGCTCCATCTTCTTGATAAAGGTAGACATTCTTGTTAATCCGATTGGTTTCAAATAATGGGAGTAGTCCTTTCTCTAATATTTGATAGTATTTTGGACCATTTAACCACTCAACAAGAATCAGCTCATATTTTCATCCAAACCAGACAGCACCATCACACCATTACTCCAATCACTTCATGTTTCACGGTTGCCTGCAAGCATCCAGTGTTCCAAGTCTCATTCTGATTTCTCCAAACATAAACCAATCTCGAATTAAAATATTGGCAGAATTTACTTTCATCTGACCAAATTACAGACTGCCAAAATACATAAAATTTGTTCACGAATTCTCTCGCCCAGTCCATATGCCTGTTCCTGTTAGCTTCTGAAATCAAGGGCTTCTTTCTTGCAACTCTTCTTTCATAGCCTAGCTCTTTCAGAGACTTTCTCACCACATATAGCGACATTTCCATGCAGTTGACAACATCATTGACACTCTGACGACAGTTTCTGATGACTTCCATATTCAGCGCCCTTTTCGTTTGCTCAGATACAATGCTTGGTCTTCCTGAATGTTGTTCCATATGACAATGGCTTTCTTCATTAAATTTCTTGACAATATTATTAACCGTTTGACGATTAACCTGGAAAAACCGAGCATTTTCTCTATTTGACTTTCCACACTGATGCCATCCTATTATTTGCCCTCGTTGAAATTCACCAATTTTCTTACTTCCGCGAACTTTCATTGCAAAATATAAGTCCACTATCATTCATAGATTAGAGTAGCTTGATACTAACAAGGCATTGTCTGAAAATAAAACAAGAGACATTATTAAACAAGCCAAAATTGCTGTAATCAAGGATGGTCAAAAACTTATCATAGCCCACTGTAGTTGGGAACTGATAACATTGGAAATGCTTTTGATGAAGATAAATATCCCTTACAAACCTTCAGGGGTCTTCTCCAAATTCTGAATACAATATTGCTGACTTATAAAAATTTTACATCAAAGGCACAGAAGCTGTGTTATCAACTTCCTGCCAGCTTTTTAATATTGTTTCCACTTCTTTTATGGGCCACATCCCTTCAGGCTGTCAAAGATTGTGGCTCACCACGACATCTTGACCTTTGTTGCGCTAAGTAAATTTTTTACCAATTATCATGCTTCTTTTTAACAGTCCTTAGGTTCATTTCGACAAACTTGTTAAGTAGGTTTCAATGCTGTTTTCCTCTGGTTCTCTTTTCTATATGTGCTGTGAGTGTTAAATTCTCCAGGTCTTCTTTCCTCATTATATGTCTCAGAATCAAGGTATGGTTAAATATAAACTAAACACCATTACCATCAATTCTTGGGTTTCAAGTTACCACTATTCAGTGAAAGCATAATATTTATTTTAATTGTTACATATCAAAGTAAAAAAAGAGAAAAAAGGCAAAAATTCTGTCAGGCAGCTTACTAGATATAAGGTTGGTGCAAAAATAATGAAGTAATAATGTCGTTTTTTGACGTTAAAAAATACGTCAAAAAACGACATTATTACGTCATTATTTTTGCACCAACCTAATACAAAGTTAACTCACTAACTAAATGGATAGATTTGGACAGAATGAAATACATAGATAGATAGATAGACAAACAGACAGACAGACAGACAGACAGATAGATAGATAGATAGATAGATAGATAGATAGATAGATAGATAGATAGATAGATATGAAAAAATATGTTACGTACAGATTAAATAAAATAGAGAGCAAGTAGAGAGAGATAGCAATAAGGAGACAAAATTGTAATAGATAGATAGATAGATAGACAAATAGATAGATATATAGATAGATAGATAGATAGACAGATAGATAGATAGATATGAAAAAAGATGTTACATACAGACTAAATAAAATAGAGAGAGAGTAGACAGAGATAGATAGACAGACAAAAACTTAATAGATAGATAGATAGATAGATAGATATGAAAAAAGATTTTACATACAAACTAAATAAAATAGAGGCAGAGGAGAGAGAGATAGCAATAGGGAGGCAAAAACTTAATAGATAGATAGATAGATAGATAGATAGATAGATAGATAGTCAGTTAAACAGAAAATGAAATAATAAAGCATAATATTCAAAATCACTGACAGAAATTGTATTAATCATAGTTCAAAAAGAATGATTGATGGTAACTACATTTATGGAGGATGCCATTATGACCTTGAAAATGAACACTTTCAAACCTGCCTATTACAAATAATTGCCTTTATGAACTTGAAGACAGATTTTTACAATTGATATTGCCCTCATGACCCTAACAATAGATTCTTTAAACCTGCTTATTGCAACAGATATTGCCCTCATAACTCTGACAATAGATTCTTTAAAACCTGCCTATTGCAACTAATATTGCCATTGTGATGCTGACAATAGACTGATATTCCCCTTATGACAATAGACTGATATTGCCCTCATGACCCTGACAATAGATTCTTTAAAACCTGCCTATTGCAACAGATATTGTCCTTATGATGCTGACAATAGACTGATATTGCCCTTATGACAATAGACTGATATTGCCCTCATGACCCTGACAATAGATTCTTTAAAACCTGCCTATTGCAACAGATATTGCCCTTATGATGCTGACAATAGACTGATATTGCCCTTATGACAATGGATTGATATTGCCCTCATGACCCTGACAAAAGATGCTTTAAAACCTGCCTATTGCAACAGATATTGCCATTATGATGCTGACAATAGACTGATATTGCCCTTATGACAATAGACTGATATTGCCCTCATGACCCTGACAATAGATTCTTTAAAACCTGCCTATTGCAACAGATATTGCCCTTATGATGCTGACAATAGACTGATATTGCCCTTATGACAATGGATTGATATTGCCCTCATGACCCTGACAAAAGATGCTTTAAAACCTGCCTATTGCAACAGATATTGCCCTTATGATGCTGACAATAGACTGATATTGCCCTTATGACAATGGATTGATATTGCCCTCATGACCCTGACAAAAGATGCTTTAAAACCTGCCTATTGCAACAGATATTGCCATTATGATGCTGACAATAGACTGATATTGCCCTTATGACAATAGACTGATATTGCCCTCATGACCCTGACAAAAGATGCTTTAAAACCTGCCTATTGCAACAGATATTGCCCTTATGATGCTGACAATAGACTGATATTGCCCTTATGACAATAGACTGATATTGCCCTCATGACCCTGACAATAGATTCTTTAAAACCTGCCTATTGCAACAGATATTGCCATTATGATGCTGACAATAGACTGATGTTGCCCTTATGACAATAGACTGATATTGCCCTCATGATCCTGACAATAGATTCTTTAAAACCTGCCTATTGCAACATATATAGCCCTTATGATGCTGACCATAGATGGATATTGCCCTTATGACAATAGACTGATATTGCCCTCATGACCCTGACAATAGATTCTTTCGAACCTGCCTATTGCAACATATATAGCCCTTGTGATGCTGACAATAGACTGATATTGCCTTTATGACAATAGACTGATATTGCCCTCATGACCCTGACAATAGATTCTTTAAAACCTGCCTATTGCAACAGATATTGCCATTATGATGCTGACAATGGACTGATATTGCCTTTATGACAATAGACTGATATTGCCCTCATGACCCTGACAATAGATTCTTTAAAACCTGCCTATTGCAACATATATAGCCCTTGTGAAGCTGACAAAAGACTGATATTGCCCTTATGACAATAGACTGATATTGCCCTCATGATCCTGACAATAGATTCTTTAAAACCTGCCTATTGCAACCGATATTGCCATTATGATGCTGACAATAGACTGATATTGCCTTTATGACAATAGACTGATATTGCCCTCATGACCCTGACAATAGATTCTTTAGAACCTGCCTATTGCACCATATATAGCCCTTGTGAAGCTGACAAAAGACTGATATTGCCCTTATGACAATAGACTGATATTGCCCTCATGATCCTGACAATAGATTCTTTAAAACCTGCCTATTGCAACATATATAGCCCTTGTGATGCTGACAATAGACTGATATTGCCTTTATGACAATAGACTGATATTGCCCTCATGACCCTGACAATAGATTCTTTAAAACCTGCCTATTGCAACATATATAGCCCTTGTGAAGCTGACAAAAGACTGATATTGCCCTTATGACAATAGACTGATATTACCCTCATGACCCTGACAATAGATTCTTTAGAACCTGCCTATTGCAACATATATAGCCCTTGTGATGCTGACAATAGACTGATATTGCCCTCATGATCCTGACAATAGATTCTTTAAAACCTGCCTATTGCAACAGATATTGCCATTATGATGCTGACAATAGACTGATATTGCCTTTATGACAATAGACTGATATTGCCCTCATGACCCTGACAATAGATTCTTTAAAACGTGCCTATTGCAACAGATATTGCCCTTATGATGCTGACAATAGACTGATATTGCCTTTATGACAATAGACTGATATTGCCCTCATGACCCTGACAATAGATTCTTTAAAACCTGCCTATTGCAACAGATATTGCCCTTACAATGCTGACAATAGACTGATATTGCCCTCATGATCCTGAGAATAGATTCTTTAAAACCTGCCTGTTGCAACAGATATTGCCATTATGATGCTGACAATAGACTGATATTGCCTTTATGACAATAGACTGATATTGCCCTCATGACCCTGACAATAGATTCTTTAAAACCTGCCTATTGCAACAGATATTGCCCTTATGATGCTGACAATAGACTGATATTGCCTTTATGACAATAGACTGATATTGCCCTCATGACCCTGACAATAGATTCTTTAAAACCTGCCTATTGCAACATATATAGCCCTTGTGAAGCTGACAAAAGACTGATATTGCCCTTATGACAATAGACTGATATTACCCTCATGACCCTGACAATAGATTCTTTAGAACCTGCCTATTGCAACATATATAGCCCTTGTGATGCTGACAATAGACTTTTATTGCCTTTATGACAATAGACTGATATTGCCCTCATGACCCTGACAATAGATTCTTTAAAACCTGCCTATTGCAACAGATATTGCCCTTATGATGCTGACAATAGACTGATATTGCCTTTATGACAATAGACTGATATTGCCCTCATGACCCTGACAATAGATTCTTTAAAACCTGCCTATTGCAACATATATAGCCCTTGTGAAGCTGACAAAAGACTGATATTGTCCTTATGACAATAGACTGATATTACCCTCATGACCCTGACAATAGATTCTTTAGAACCTGCCTATTGCAACATATATAGCCCTTGTGATGCTGACAATAGACTGATATTGCCCTCATGATCCTGACAATAGATTCTTTAAAACCTGCCTATTGCAACAGATATTGCCATTATGATGCTGACAATAGACTGATATTGCCTTTATGACAATAGACTGATATTGCCCTCATGACCCTGACAATAGATTCTTTAAAACGTGCCTATTGCAACAGATATTGCCCTTATGATGCTGACAATAGACTGATATTGCCTTTATGACAATAGACTGATATTGCCCTCATGACCCTGACAATAGATTCTTTAAAACCTGCCTATTGCAACAGATATTGCCCTTACAATGCTGACAATAGACTGATATTGCCCTCATGATCCTGACAATAGATTCTTTAAAACCTGCCTGTTGCAACAGATATTGCCATTATGATGCTGACAATAGACTGATATTGCCTTTATGACAATAGACTGATATTGCCCTCATGACCCTGACAATAGATTCTTTAAAACCTGCCTATTGCAACAGATATTGCCCTTATGATGCTGACAATAGACTGATATTGCCTTTATGACAATAGACTGATATTACCCTCATGACCCTGACAATAGATTCTTTAAAACCTGCCTATTGCAACAGATATTGCCCTTACAATTCTGACAATAGACTGATATTGCCCTCATGATACTGAGAATAGATTCTTTAAAACCTGCCTATTGCAACATATATAGCCCTTATGATGCTGACCATAGATGGATATTGCCCTTATGACAATAGACTGATATTGCCCTCATGACCCTGACAATAGATTCTTTAGAACCTGCCTATTGCAACATATATAGCCCTTGTGATGCTGACAATAGACTGATATTGCCTTTATGACAATAGACTGATATTGCCCTCATGACCCTGACAATAGATTCTTTAAAACCTGCCTATTGCAACAGATATTGCCATTATGATGCTGACTATGGACTGATATTGCCTTTATGACAATAGACTGATATTGCCCTCATGACCCTGACAATAGATTCTTTAAAACCTGCCTATTGCAACAGATATTGCCCTTATGATGCTGACAATAGACTGATATTGCCCTCATGATCCTGACAATAGATTCTTTAAAACCTGCCTATTGCAACATATATAGCCCTTATGATGCTGACAATAGACTGATATTGCCTTTATGACAATAGACTGATATTGCCCTCATGACCCTGACAATAGATTCTTTAAAACCTGCCTATTGCAACAGATATTGCCATTATGATGCTGACTATGGACTGATATTGCCTTTATGACAATAGACTGATATTGCCCTCATGACCCTGACAATAGATTCTTTAAAACCTGCCTATTGCAACAGATATTGCCCTTATGATGCTGACAATAGACTGATATTGCCCTCATGATCCTGACAATAGATTCTTTAAAACCTGCCTATTGCAACATATATAGCCCTTATGATGCTGACAATAGACTGATATTGCCTTTATGACAATAGACTGATATTGCCCTCATGACCCTGACAATAGATTCTTTAGAACCTGCCTATTGCAACATATATAGCCCTTGTGATGCTGACAATAGACTGATATTGCCTTTATGACAATAGACTGATATTGCCCTCATGACCCTGACAATAGATTCTTTAAAACCTGCCTATTGCAACAGATATTGCCATTATGATGCTGACAATGGACTGATATTGCCTTTATGACAATAGACTGATATTGCCCTCATGACCCTGACAATAGATTCTTTAAAACCTGCCTATTGCAACAGATATTGCCCTTACAATGCTGACAATAGACTGATATTGCCCTCATGATCCTGACAATAGATTCTTTAAAACCTGCCTATTGCAACAGATATTGCCATTATGATGCTGACAATAGACTGATATTGCCTTTATGACAATAGACTGATATTGCCCTCATGACCCTGACAATAGATTCTTTAAAACCTGCCTATTGCAACAGATATTGCCCTTATGATGCTGACAATAGACTGATATTGCCTTTATGACAATAGACTGATATTGCCCTCATGACCCTGACAATAGATTCTTTAAAACCTGCCTATTGCAACAGATATTGCCCTTACAATGCTGACAATAGACTGATATTGCCCTCATGATCCTGAGAATAGATTCTTTAAAACCTGCCTATTGCAACATATATAGCCCTTATGATGCTGACCATAGATGGATATTGCCTTTATGACAATAGACTGATATTGCCCTTATGACAATAGACTGATATTGCCCTCATGATCCTGACAATAGATTCTTTAAAACCTGCCTATTGCAACAGATATTGCCATTATGATGCTGACAATAGACTGATATTGCCTTTATGAAAATAGACTGATATTGCCCTCATGACCCTGACAATAGATTCTTTAAAACCTGCCTATTGCAACAGATATTGCCCTTACAATGCTGACAATAGACTGATATTGCCCTCATGATCCTGACAATAGATTCTTTAAAACCTGCCTATTGCAACATATATAGCCCTTATGATGCTGACCATAGATGGATATTGCCCTTATGACAATAGACTGATATTGCCTTCATGACCCTGACAATAGATTCTTCAGAACCTGCCTATTGCAACATATATAGCCCTTGTGATGCTGACAATAGACTGATATTGCCTTTATGACAATAGACTGATATTGCCCTCATGACCCTGACAATAGATTCTTTAAAACCTGCCTATTGCAACAGATATTGCCATTATGATGCTGACAATGGACTGATATTGCCTTTATGACAATAGACTGATATTGCCCTCATGACCCTGACAATAGATGCTTTAAAACCTGCCTATTGCAACAGATATTGCCCTTATGATGCTGACAATAGACTGATATTGCCCTCATGATCCTGACAATAGATTCTTTAAAACCTGCCTATTGCAACATATATAGCCCTTATGATGATGACAATAGACTGATATTGCCTTTATGATAATAGACTGATATTGCCCTCATGACCCTGACAATACATGCTTTAAAACCTGCCTATTGCAACAGATATTGCCCTTATGATGCTGACAATAGACTGATATTGCCTTTATGACAATAGACTGATATTGCCCTCATGACCCTGACAATAGATTCTTTAAAACCTGCCTATTGCAACATATATAGCCCTCGTGAAGCTGACAATAGACTGATATTGCCTTTATGACAATAGACTGATATTGCCCTCATGACCCTGACAATAGATGCTTTAAAACCTGCCTATTGCAACAGATATTGCCCTTATGATGCTGACAATAGACTGATATTGCCCTCATGATCCTGACAATAGATTCGTTAAAACCTGCCTATTGCAACATATATAGCCCTTATGATGCTGACAATAGACTGATATTGCCTTTATGACAATAGGCTGATATTGCCCTCATGACCCTGACAATAGATGCTTTAAAACCTGCCTATTGCAACAGATATTGCCCTTATGATGCTGACAATAGACTGATATTGCATTTATGACAATAGACTGATATTGCCCTCATGACCCTGACAATAGATTCTTTAAAACCTGCCTATTGCAACATATATAGCCCTTGTGAAGCTGACAATAGACTGATATTGCCCTTATGACAATAGACTGATATTGCCCTCATGATCCTGACAATAGATTCTTTAAAACCTGCCTATTGCAACATATATAGCCCTTATGACGCTGACCATAGATGGATATTGCCCTTATGACAATAGAGTGATATTGCCCTCATGACCCTGACAATAGATTCTTTAAAACCTGCCTATTGCAACAGATATTGCCATTATGATGCTGACAATGGACTGATATTGCCTTTATGACAATAGACTGATATTGCCCTCATGACCCTGACAATAGATTCTTTAAAACCTGCCTATTGCAACAGATATTGCCCTTATGATGCTGACAATAGACTGATATTGCCCTCATGATCCTGACAATAGATGCTTTAAAACCTGCCTATTGCAACAGATATTGCCCTTATGATGCTGACAATAGACTGATATTGCCTTTATGACAATAGACTGATATTGCCCTCATGACCCTGACAATAGATTCTTTAAAACCTGCCTATTGCAACATATATAGCCCTTATGATGCTGACCATAGATGGATATTGCCCTTATGACAATAGACTGATATTGCCCTCATGACCCTGACAATAGATTCTTCAGAACCTGCCTATTGCAACATATATAGCCCTTGTGATGCTGACAATAGACTGATATTGCCTTTATGACAATAGACTGATATTGCCCTCATGACCCTGACAATAGATTCTTTAAAACCTGCCTATTGCAACAGATATTGCCATTATGATGCTGACAATGGACTGATATTGCCTTTATGACAATAGACTGATATTGCCCTCATGACCCTGACAATAGATTCTTTAAAACCTGCCTATTGCAACAGATATTGCCCTTATGATGCTGACAATAGACTGATATTGCAATTATGACAATAGACTGATATTGCCCTCATGATCCTGACAATAGATTCTTTAAAACCTGCCTATTGCAACAGATATTGCCATTATGATGCTGACAATAGACTGATATTGCCTTTATGACAATAGACTGATATTGCCCTCATGACCCTGACAATAGATTCTTTAAAACCTGCCTATTGCAACAGATATTGCCCTTATGATGCTGACAATAGACTGATATTGCCTTTATGACAATAGACTGATATTGCCCTCATGACCCTGACAATAGATGCTTTAAAACCTGCCTATTGCAACAGATATTGCCCTTATGATGCTGACAATAGACTGATATTGCCTTTATGACAATAGACTGATATTGCCCTCATGACCCTGACAATAGATTCTTTAAAACCTGCCTATTGCAACAGATATTGTCCTTATGATGCTGACAATAGACTGATATTGCCCTTATGACACTGACAATAGACTCTTTAAAACATGCCTATTGCAACAGATATTGCCCTTATGATGCTGACAATAGACTGATATTGCCCTTATGACACTGACAATAGACTCTTTAAAACATGCCTATTGCAACAGATATTGCCCTTATGATGCTGACAATAGACTGATATTGCCCTTATGACACTGACAATAGACTCTTTAAAACATGCCTATCGCAACAGATATTGCCCTTATGATGCTGACAATAGACTGATATTGCCTTTATGACAATAGACTGATATTGCCCTCATGACCCTGACAATAGATTCTTTAAAACCTGCCTATTGCAACAGATATATCCCTTATGTTGCTGACAATAGACTGATATTGCCCTTATGACACTGACAATAGACTCTTTAAAACCTGCCTATTGCAACAGATATTGCCCTTATGATGCTGACAATAGACTGATATTGCCCTTATGACACTGACAATAGACTCTTTAAAACATGCCTATTGCAACAGATATTGCCCTTATGATGCTGACAATAGACTGATATTGCCCTTATGACACTGACAATAGACTCTTTAAAACATGCCTATTGCAACAGATATTGCCCTTATGATGCTGACAATAGACTGATATTGCCCTTATGACACTGACAATAGACTCTTTAAAACATGCCTATTGCAACAGATATTGCCCTTATGATGCTGACAATAGACTGATATTGCCTTTATGACAATAGACTGATATTGCCCTCATGACCCTGACAATAGATGCTTTAAAACCTGCCTATTGCAACAGATATTGCCCTTATGATGCTGACAATAGACTGATATTGCCTTTATGACAATAGACTGATATTGCCCTCATGACCCTGACAATAGATTCTTTAAAACCTGCCTATTGCAACAGATATTGTCCTTATGATGCTGACAATAGACTGATATTGCCCTTATGACACTGACAATAGACTCTTTAAAACATGCCTATTGCAACAGATATTGCCCTTATGATGCTGACAATAGACTGATATTGCCCTTATGACACTGACAATAGACTCTTTAAAACATGCCTATTGCAACAGATATTGCCCTTATGATGCTGACAATAGACTGATATTGCCCTTATGACACTGACAATAGACTCTTTAAAACATGCCTATCGCAACAGATATTGCCCTTATGATGCTGACAATAGACTGATATTGCCTTTATGACAATAGACTGATATTGCCCTCATGACCCTGACAATAGATTCTTTAAAACCTGCCTATTGCAACAGATATATCCCTTATGTTGCTGACAATAGACTGATATTGCCCTTATGACACTGACAATAGACTCTTTAAAACCTGCCTATTGCAACAGATATTGCCCTTATGATGCTGACAATAGACTGATATTGCCCTTATGACACTGACAATAGACTCTTTAAAACATGCCTATTGCAACAGATATTGCCCTTATGATGCTGACAATAGACTGATATTGCCCTTATGACACTGACAATAGACTCTTTAAAACATGCCTATTGCAACAGATATTGCCCTTATGATGCTGACAATAGACTGATATTGCCCTTATGACACTGACAATAGACTCTTTAAAACATGCCTATTGCAACAGATATTGCCCTTATGATGCTGACAATAGACTGATATTGCCCTTATGACACTGACAATAGACTCTTTAAAACATGCCTATTGCAACAGATATTGCCCTTATGATGCTGACAATAGACTGATATTGCCCTTATGACACTGACAATAGACTCTTTAAAACCTGCCTATTGCAACAGATATTGCCCTTATGATGCTGACAATAGACTGATATTGCCCTTATGACACTGACAATAGACTCTTTAAAACATGCCTATTGCAACAGATATTGCCCTTATGATGCTGACAATAGACTGATATTGCCCTTATGACACTGACAATAGACTCTTTAAAACATGCCTATTGCAACAGATATTGCCCTTATGATGCTGACAATAGACTGATATTGCCCTTATGACACTGACAATAGACTCTTTAAAACATGCCTATTGCAACAGATATTGCCCTTATGATGCTGACAATAGACTGATATTGCTCTTATGAACTTGACATTTTATATGTTTAGAATATAAAAATAAAGATGAAATGGAAATAAAATAACTCTATGTTTCCTAAATTATTTTCGATGTAATTCTATACAGTAACTATATAAATGATATTATAAATCATAAAAATTAAACAAAAAACTAATAAAACAATTGTTAGGTTCCCAAACTGAATATTTTAAATATTATGATTCTCCTTGAAGAATTCAATACGCCAAGACATTGTACATTCATTATACCAAATTATCACTGTTTCTTAACTTTTTCTCTTCAAGAGGAATGCATATAAGCATAACATTCTCTTTTGCTTATCCTTTCAGATTTATTTACATACAAATACTCCAGGAAATTATGTTGCCTCATGAATTCAAGTAAATAGTAACCTTATGAATCCTAGAGTTGCCATTTAGTCATTCAGAGTTGAAAGTATAAATCATATCTGTATCATTTGGAAAAGTTTAAAATCATCTATTAAAGATATCTGCTGATATTCAATGAAACATCCTTGTACAAATCAATGAAGTTAAGCTATATTGAACCAAGTTAGTGCCTAGATAAATAACTGCTTTCAAATATCGGGGGCTGTAAGCTTGTGAGGCAGATAGTGTAATGGATAACAGCTTGGAACTTGAAATTGAAGAGCCAATTTCCAATTCTGGTTATATTTACTTATGCATTAACCGTTTGGGGAAAGGTATGAATCCATCGCTTCTCCCCTTAGCTATGGGCTAAGTTGTAGGATGTCTATGAGTAAATAATTATTATCTTCAAAACATTCTGACAATCTAAAAGTATTTTATGACTTTAAATAAACCGCAAAGGGTTGAGAAGCCTTAAAAATATGAATCAATCAATGAAACATCAATGTACTATTTAAGGACTAATAACACTTTAATTGTATAAACATTGACTTGCATAATAAAATCTGAAATTTTATACAACTATTTTAAATAGAGAATTTGATTCGATTATATCTAGATGAGCTAGATTTTATTTTTGTATGACAATGAAATTGATTCTTGCTAAAATCCTCAATTGATCATGTTCAATGCCTTATATAAGAAAATATTTCTCCCTTTAAAAACAAAAAAAAATATTTTCACAATGTTCGAACAACAGATTTTTAGAGAATATCCATGGAAACAGGGTTTTAAAGATGCTTTTAAAATTTCCGCGATTGCTGCAGGTAAGTTCTAATCTATTTCTACGTTAATGACTGAGAGAAGAAAAAAGCAAAAAAGAAACAAATTTTCACTCTTGTATGTTCTGCCATGTCATCAAGAATAAGTAGGGTCAAGGTTATGAAAAGGAAAGCTGTCAGGACTGCTTATAAATAAAGTGCGTTTTACGTCTCTCCCACACACTTCGATAACGTCTTGAAATTTGTATGATATTATCCGCAGAATATAAAAGTATTGTACTTTCTTTGCAAAGAGGTAAAAAAATCATTACAAAAATGTTGGATGGCAGTATATAGCGACTAGGAAAAGAAACATGCGAGTGAAAGAGTTGAATATTTTTCCACTGATGCAAGAAGTCTATGTTGGAAGTCAAATGCAGATTTTCAAGATTTGCTGACCATTTCCAAACTGTACTGTCTTATTCAAAAGAGCCTGACATCTGATCTCACCTCTGATCTAGCACTAACAGCTCAGTGGGAGAAAAACTAGTTGGCCACATTAAATGACTCAACAAACCAAACAGGCCATTTCTTAACTGTGCTATTTTATTCAAAAGAGCCTGACATCTGTTCTCACCTCTGACCTTGCACTAACAGATCAATGGGAGAAAAAACTTACTGGTCATATTCAATGCCTGAAAAAGCTTTTGGAGTCGTTTAAAGTGGTTCCTTCTTGTTTTACACTAGGATCTTTTTTGATCCACCCTATTAGAAACAATTAATTTTTCATCATCTGTGATCATTTTTGTCAAAATAGGTTGTTTTTGCTGCATTTGAACAGAAAACCTGAAATAGAAATGAAGTGCATTAATTTTTTTCCTCTTAAATTATGAGGCACCCAATCCTTGCAGTGATTTACGTATCCAGTTTTTTCGAATACCCAACAAAACTTATATTGCACATGTAGAATATCTCTGCATTGCCTGCTGTCATGTGACCCCGTTTAGTTTTAATCAGCATTTGCATTTGGTCATCGTCAATGGCTGAAGACTTACTGGAATGTACTCAGTTTTTTAGATCAAAATTTCCATTTCTGAAGCTAGCAAAACATTTATGAATGATACTATCAACTATAAAAAAGCACTAAATGCTGAATATACATGTCACTTTCGTCTATTTTTACTTTTAGTCTAAAAACATTTAAAATTTGCAGTCAACACCTGAATGTTGTAGAAGGACTCATCAATATGTCACATTTCAGAATATGTCACAAAATTTAGTCCTTTATGAAAAAAAATCACCTCTTCAAATGTGACCTATTGAAAGACATTACAAAGTTTTGTTCCAGTAAATGGTAAATGGTAATATTAACCATTTTCTTATGAGGACACATTTGGCATTCATTAACCAACCAGTCAGTGGTACTTACCTTTGTAGTGGGAGTTCTCTTTGAACAGACCATCCTGCTTGAATCTTGGAATTTTTTTGCTTAACATTGAACTTTACACTAAGTTTTAAAAATTTAATTTTTGAACATTCTTTTTCTGATTATTTCTGACTGAATTTTTGAATTTTCCTTTTCAGTTTTCTTTTACCCTCACCCAATTCTTATTTTATCTTTGTTTTCCGCCCTTTTTTTATTAGGCCTCTTGATTTACTTTACCCTTTTGAATAATATTGAACTTATTTTTTTCTGTTATTTTGTATTTCCCACCCAACATTAATTTCTATTTATCCTTTGATTTTCTTTGTATATTTTTATGTGTTACTTTATTTATCTGTTTAATTATCCTGAATTGAATTGTGAACGTAACCTTCTCTGTTTTATTTTCTTGTTTATCTTTCTGTTTCTATTTTGTTTCATTTCTAATTTTTATTTTTGCAGCAAGACTTTTTTTTTTGTTTGGCTATTTTGTGTTTAAGTTGCAAGACTTGTTATATTTACATGTTTCATTTTTTGTAATATTTTTGATGTAATGAATATGTATACACCTGGGTTCCCCCTCACAGTAATATGATTGTCTGGTGTCAGACATAAATACAGATTGATGTGGAGGTACTATTAGTCTACACCTATGAGTCTACGCCTATTGGTCAACAGCTATTGGTCTACACTTATTGTCTATGTTTATTGTCTACACATATTGCCTTCCACTACGACGAGGACCAGTCCATTACGGTTACCTGCTAGATTTGTCCTACTCGGTTACAGTAGCCAAACCCACTTGGCTACTTTGAACAAATACATCCCTTTCCGGTACATATCAATTTTGTTTCTCTATTTTTTGCTGTTGTAATTTAAAAAATGGACCTTTTTATGCGTTTATATAATATGCTTTTTGTTTTCTCATCAGTCTTACATTGTGTAATTTTTTGTTTGCTGTTTTATTAATTTTTGCACGTCTAATGGCTTTCGTTTGAATCAAGCTTTTGTCTTTTTTCATTGTATCTTGTTACGTCTTTCTTCATTTAATATTAGGTTGGTGCAAAAATAATGACGTAATAATGTCGTTTTTTGACGTATTTTTTAACGTCAAAAAACGATATTATTACATCATTATTTTTGCACCAACCTAATAGAAAGAATTTTGTGTTTTGATTTTTGCCTCTAAACTTTTTATCTCTTTATCTTTTCTTCTCTTTTATAATTTCGTTTAATTTCTATTTTTTAATTTTTGTTTTCTTTAAAAGAAAAGGACAAAAAAAGAAAAACGTTTTGATTTGGAAAAAAAATTCTGTGTACCAAAAATACTATATTTTAATTTTTAATTAATTTATTTATTTAAATAAAAAAACAACAACTAAAACAATATGGCTAACAATTTTATATCAGCAGAAAAAAAAATCTTTTTGAGACAAAAAAGGAAAAAGACCCTAACCCTGATAAGGGAAAAGAAAAGATGCTGACTCATTGAAAAATCAAGAATTAAAAGAAAGTATGATGGCCGGTAATAGCCAAAATCTTGGAGAGATCTTAAAAACATCTGGCCAGAGAAAACAGACAACAGTCAAATGTATGGTGGCTAGTAATAGCCAAAATCTGGGAAGATCATAAAAACATCTGATCAGAAAAAAACAGTCAACAGACGAAAGTATGGTGTCTGATAAAGGCCATACTTCAGAAAAATCAATGAGAAAGACAAGTGTAAGAACAAAGACAAAAATGTAGCAGTCAGGGAGACACCCTCTTGCTGGAAGTCCCCACTAAAATGTATAATTAGCATAACAGAGTTCCTCGAAAAAGCCAAGATCTATGTACATCTTGTTACAGAAGATGGGCTCTTGACAAATCTGGTGGAACTACAGAAAGTTGAAAAAAGTATTGTGTCAGCCTTTGTGGCGAACAATCATAACACCATCATAAAATCGTTGACGTCCCTGGGAGTTAAACCACAATGAGTAATGGGTAATGACACAGACAGACCCACTCCCTCTACGCCGATCAGCTGGGGCAACAGAAAATGAAATATGAACCATCTTTTGAGAAAGCCGAGAAATTAGTTAAAAGAGGGACTAAAGGAGAAGCGTCTCCCTAAAAGAATTGGCCCTTCCTGCTCGGCATCGTCTTCCCCATCCACAAAATAACACATCATGGCTCTGTTAAATCCCTATCTTCACCAAAGAAATCTGAAAATACAAAGCGACAAAGAAGTCCATCACTCGAGTTTCTTGAATCAACAAATAAAAAAAAGTCTAAACCCTTTTATAATGAAGGGGAAGATGTGTACCGGGTTACAAAGGCTCAAGAAGAGAAAGCTTTAATTCAATCGAGGAAAATTAAAGACCTAAAATTCTTAATTAATTTCAAAACTTAAATGGTTTAGACATTGAAGGCCCGAGAAATTTGCTATAACGGATATAGCTCTTCGTCTCATTGAACAGCCTGATATGTTTTGGCAGATCGATCTGTTTTTGACAACATCTTGTCGGTTAGTTTTAGCTGGCCACTGGCATACCATCTTTGACCCAGATATAGATCGTATAGGGCCAAGATTGGGTACTAACAACCAAGATGTGAAACTATTTCGGGACTTTATCGATAAGTTTGATCTTGTCGATAGGTACCGTAATGAACACCCTCAGGAGATAGTGCGGACTTGGACAAATAGCAGCGGATCCACTATGGAGGTGCGTTAGTTAAGAGAGTCGATGTAGGGCTCTTAGGGTGTCCAAGTTTCCATTATATAGTTTACTCAGATCTTAGGCTCGTCCAGATTTGTGTAAACTTAGATACGCCTACGGTTGAGATGGCTGTCTACTGGAAATTGAACTTATCATTATTTGGTGAGCAAAATTTCCAGGACCACCTACTACTAATGCTACAGCGGGAAATGACAGTGGCTGTTGTTGGTTATATGTGGTGGGATAAATTAAAAAACTAAAATTAGATCGATTGCTGATGAATATAGTCTTCGACTAAATCTAGATAGATTAGCAGCGCAAACGGCATGCAAGAAAAAAGTGGACCGCGTGGCACAATCCCGTGATAGCGTGGACGTAGCTTTAGCTAAGGCAGATTTGGCCTCTTTGCTTATCAAGAAGGATCAAGCTCTGATAGGGCTAGGTTAAAAAGAATATCTTCCGAGGCAACGAATATGGCTGCTGAATTGTGTGCAGAGCATCTCGTCGACATATCGTGTGTCACATTGCTGGGTAATTGGGCCATGACTACAAACGCAGGCATATCTGAGGCTTTTCATGATTAATTCCAGGATCTGTTCACCAGGGAGCTCGGTCTGAGCACTGCTCAGTTCGACACCTAGTTAGCTGACTTTTCCTGCCTCGAGAGAGCTGAAGCGGCTGGATGAGAGGGTCCCATCACAGATTCGGAAATCTGGAAAGCGCTGAAGCAGGTTGGTCGGGACAAATCTCGGGGTTTAGATGGTCTACCCTACGAACTGTACTTGATGCAGTCACCCGTTCTTGTTCATTTGCTGGCACTGATCTTCAACAACTGATTGAAGCTGTGGTCTATATCTCGACGCTTCACTAGAGGTGTGATCAGGTTGTTTCGCAAGGATAAAAACTGTAGGGCTGGGATAGGTATCTTTCAGCATTTAACGATGTTAAATACAGAATTAAAGATTTTAGCCAAGAACTTAGCCAATCATTTGCAGGTTGTCCTCTCTAGTCTGATTGGCTCCAAACAGACTTGTGCTGCGAAGGGCAGGAATATTCAGGACAACCATCATATGGTATGCTTGATCATCGAGCAAGTCGACAGTGAAGCTGCGCTGATCGATTTAGATCAGTCTAAGGCATTCTATAGAGTAGACCATCGATTTCTGGAGGTTGTCCTTTCGGCGTCCGGTTTTGAGTCGTACTTTCGCTCGTGGATCCGACTTACGTATGCGCCCCCCCCCCGGTGCGCTGGTGGAAGCGAATGTCGTTCAATCGGAGCCTTTCATATTGTCTCGCTCAATTCGTCAAGGTTGCCCACTTTCGCCTTTGCTTTACGTTCTTGCTTTGGAACCTTTCCTTCGCAAGTTAAAAACGTATCCAATCCTACGTGGAATTTCTCTACCTGGTGCTACCACCTCGGCCAGGTATTCCGCCTATGATGACAACGTTTTGGTTCTTGTGTCGAGCAGGATATTGACAAAGTCAGCAAAGAAATCAGTGATTATAAGATGATGACAGGGTCCAAGATCAACCGCGATAAGTCTGTTGGCTTGCGGTTGGTTGCATGGAAGATACTTTCTCTTCTCAAACCTTTCCTCTGGACGGACGGGTCGGTCAGAATACTTGGCGTCTGGTTTGGTCCCGATCTCTTGCTGGAAATGAATTAGTCGGAGGTGCAGGAGAAAGTCAAGGTTGCAATTCGACTGTGGTCTCTGAGGAATCTTTCCTTAAAGGGGAGGGCAGAATTACGTGCCTTGCTCATCTACCCGATTCTCTTTTACCGACTCTGCACTTCCACTTCCGTCTACCACACTGATTTCATTAGTAAGGCACTTGTTCTCCTTCTTGTGGGGAGGTAATTCCGCTAAGGTACCTCGGAAGATCTATTACCTCCACCCTTTTGAAGGCGGACTGAGTATGCCTAACATTAAGGCTCACCATCATATACGCATCGCATCGTGTTCCTAGATCGAATGTGTCGCAAATCGGATGAGTAGGGCGAATTCTGGAAGGAAGACGCCCATAAGAATTTTCCATCCCTAAGAAGTGTGCACTCATGCGAGGAGGAGCCTCCTCCCTCCACCCCATTTACTCTGAGGCAAGTGCTCCTTCTATCGTGAATGACGTATTGCTCTGAAATACTTCTTACGGGCGTCGGATGGCCTCTCCAACGTCCAGGCATTGTTTCAAAGTTCATTATATCATGTGTTAGGAGATACATACGAAATGATCAAGCTCGGTCTTATGAAGCAGGAGGCTCACTCAATATGCCATAGGCGCCCAGGTTGAAATGCCTCAATGATGATGAGGCATCACTCAGCTGGCTGGTGATTTGTAGGGCCCTCGGGGGGGGGGCGAGAAGTTCACTTCTTCCCAACTGATCTTGTACTTTAAGCATCAACTTAATGTCAAGATTAGAACGGAAAAGCGGCAACTCTCTTCATCAGAATTTGCCAAAAGTTGGGTGAATCTTGCACGTTTGTGTCGAGTAAAAGGGGCGGATTTGGCATTGGCACCTTGGTGCCGGTTAGGCATTAGGATATTGCGCTGTGCTGAACACTGGCAACCCCGCCCGAAATTAAATTAGTTTAGGATTGTTTTTTGTCTTTTAGTTTCTTCTGTTAACTTAGCTAATGGATGTTTGCTCATTAACCCCCTTTTATTTCTGTCTCTATTTACTTTAGTTTAATTTCCCTGCCCTTAACTATTGAGGGAGAAGCAAAAACTTCAGTTCCCTGGTGGATTCGGAGCGCCTTTTCTTTTTCGGTTGTGATTTTCGTATTTGTTTTTGAGTTTGAATCAGTGTCTGTTTCAGTGAGTGTTTGGACAAATGATTGTCGTATATTATTAAAGTCCACTTTGATTTCATCCAGTTAATTGATGTTTCTGTCACAATTAAGCATTGTGGGGGGGTATTACTAACAGTATTTTATTTAGTTTCTTGTAAATAGATTTTATTTATATTGTAAACGCACACTGGGGTTCGGATTTTAAATTGTTGTTATTTTTCCCTCCCCAACAGACAAAAATTGTACATATGGGGGACTAGTTATCACTTCATAGAATCATTGAGGTATTATGGTGGATGTGGTAAGAAAGGTAAGTAAGAATGCGTTGTTTTAGTGTAAGGATTATTGAAGTTCTTTTGGGTCAGTGATTGTTGCTAGCTAAGTTTAATATTGAGACAGAAGAAGACGCACCTTTCCCCATTTCCCATTTTGACCTTGTGACACATTTTCTATATTTTATACAAATAAATGTTGCAGCAAATGCTACTCCAGTTACGTTTTTTTTCTTCACTCCTTGGCCATTGGGATGGAATAAAAGTGGAGCATCTGTTTACCTTATTTTTAATGCTAATATTTCTTTATGACAAAATATTTGCCATTCATTGACCGAGCCGCCAGTGTAACTTGTATGATGCTCTTCTTCACTCCCTAGACTTTGGACTTTGGACTGCGATCAAAGTGTAGTATCTGTTTTCTTCATCTCTAATGCTAATTGTAATATTAGCTGTTTCCTTATAAGGAAATATTGGCCATTCATTAATCTAGCAGACAATGCTAATCGAGATACACTTTTATTCACTCCTTGGTCATCGTGCTCGGATCAAAGTGTAGTATATGTTCTCATCATCTCTAATGCTTATGGTAAAATCAGTCATTTCCTGATAAGTAAATATTCAGCAGGTACAAAAAGAGAGCACTCATCTGAAAACATTCCATGAAAGTATTAAAAGAAAATTTCATTGTAATTGTTCTGATAAACTTTCCACTATAGTACCTAGACTTTTATGAATTTAAGCATAGTTGTAGATTGGTGATAAGGTCTCATTATTTTATAGTTGAAATGGCTAGATGTAACCGTAAGTTCTATGCTAACAGTTTCTTCTCTCACATAAGATTCACTTATTGGCATCTCGGCTTCAGTCACTTTCCTACCACCATAATGTAGCTTTCCTTTGCCTTTCCTTTAAATAATTTCATGCTAATTCTTCTTTTCACTATGGTACATAGACTTTATGAATTTAAGTGCAGTACTAGATTGGCAGCAAGGTCTCATCATTTTACAGTTGAAATGGCTAGATATAACGTAAGTTGTATGCTAAAAGTTTCTTCCGTCGCACTTCTCGTTTGTGAAACTCTTTTCCATCTTCTTCCTTCACAGTCAACTTTGATCTTGAAGAATTTAAATGCAATGTCAATCATTATCTTCTGTGTTCTTTTAAGTTTTGTTTATTTATTGAACCTCTCTTCTTAATAGTAGTTTTTATTATATTTTCTAACACTCAGTAACCACTTATGTCTTAGTGGCTTTATTGCCTTGCTTAGAGTGAAATGATTAAAAAAGTATATATACTATACTTTCTGCAGTTTCAGCTAACCATTGTCAACCATGGTATAGAAGCTACATTATGGTGATAGGAAAGTGACTGTAGCTGAGATGCCAGCTCTGGACCAATAATATTGCTGATCTCACTACAGATTTTATAAAGAATCTCTAAATCAGAAAAATTCCTTTTTTGCCTTGACTCTTTCTGTAGTCACTGTTAACCATTTGGAACTACAGTATGGAAATATTGAGTGGAAATTTCCAGACATAAACAATTTATAAGTTTTACTTAATCATTGTCCCAAAGCACAAGAGGATTGATACTGGTAATTCTCTTATGCCAAAGAAAAGCCGTAAAGTGCTTCCTTTAAGTGAAAATATGAATGTTCTCAAATTAATAAAACAAGAAAAGCAAATCTAGGGTTTCTAAGATTTATGGTAAGAACGATGTCTGCCATCAGGAAATTATAAAAAAGCAAACAAATTCTTCCCGTTTTTCCTGTCACACCTCGAACTCTTGAAAGTTTTGACTACAATAAGTGCTTAGTCATAAGTAGGAAAAATATGAATATATTCAACTTGATGATGACATTGTAGCGGTCGAGGTAGTATACACTCAAGAGTCTGTTCCATAAAGAAGCTGTCTGAAGAGAACTTCCTTCTTACCAATGAAGGGAAAGAATAGTGGATAAGGTACCTACAGTAGTGCAATGGGAAAGCATGGTGAAATATGCCTGCAATAAGACAGGCTGTCAAAAGAATGGTTTATCATTGTCGATGCTTTTTTACCTACCTTCACTCTTTGGCAATGTTTATTGGTTAAAATAGCAATAATTAGAATTTTAATAACAACTAAATATATAATGAAAGTGAATTTATACATTTTCTTTGTTCTTGAGAATTGACAACCAAAATAATAAACATTATTTATTTATTAGATTGTTTATTTATACTATTTTTTATGTTTATTGGAATGATTGGCAAAACATCAGCTAAATGCAAATTGATTCAAACTATATAAAATGGTAAATAATAAGGGTTTCCTTAGATTATTTATTGGGACAGTTGGCAAAATATTGGCTAATCACCAATTGATGCAAGCTTAGATAATAAGGATTTTCTCATAGTTGGTTCACATATTTTAATAATTTAGTAAAATAAAAATAAATGTATTTCTTTCTTCTCAGTTTACATTGGAAAGACTATATTGAATCTATTGTTAGGTCAGCTGCTAAGAAAGTTGGTTTACGATGTTATCTGAGACCTTTTTTCTCTTCAGAATGTACAGAGCATGATGGTTAAATTGTCGCCATGTTGTATTTTTAATTTTGCACATGTGCAGCATTGTTTGTCTTTGATTTTGTCGATAGCACAATTGTAGTAGAGTCAGTTGAAAAAGAGCACCATGACACAATTGAGTCTGCCTGAAATTCAGAAACAGCATGCTGTATTGCCATCACAGAACATATTTTAACGCTATTATAAAAATATTTAATACGTATATATAATAATATGAAAAATTTAAGATAGAGTATATTTGTAAAAGAACAATATGAATAAAGACAAAAGGAAAACTTATCTTAGCCAACACATTTCATCCTCTGAGGTACTTTATCAAAGCACAATGCCTTGATAAAATCTGTCAGAGGACGAAACGTGTCAGCTAAGATAAATTTTCTTCTCTTTATTCATATGATATGTATAAAACATTTCATACATACTTTTGCAGGTGAGCTCCAAGTTGAGCACCAAGCCACTCAGTGTTGACCTTAGTTTTCACTTTACATATATATATATATATATATATATATATATATATATATATATATAAAGAAAGAACAGTAAGATATATAATCCGGTGTTCTTATTGATATTTTTATTTTTATAAAACAGTGCTCAATGTAAATTGACAGAGCATAAATATTATAAATTAACTGATTTAAAATATTTTTTTGCTACACAGTAATAACTATGATTCAAAAACTGAAGCTAAGAACTTCAAATTTAATTATATAATTAAATTAAAAGCATTAGTTCCATTTCATCTTCAAGCAAATATTGGAATAACTTATTTTTAAATTTACTGAGTTTTAGATGCAAACATAAATTGATAGTTTCCTGTTTCCAAGGATACAGAGAAATCCAATCATTCAGACAGGGGCAGTTTAGGGAGGGTAGGGGTGTGTTTTTCAACGAATTCTGACATCCATTAAATGCATGTCGTCTGTTTTTTTTTATATTTATTAAAGGGAAAAAGTTTTTGGGCATTTTTTTTGTACTTGTATACTTAAATATCCTTTCTAGGGGAGTTTTGGTAGAATACGTTTTAAAACTCAGTAAATTTAAAAATAATTGTTCCAGCTGCCATTCAGGAATAATGCACCATCAAGAAGTAAGCATCAGTTGACTGCGTGAAACACAAAAGAAAAATAATACAGCTAACAGTTGGATACAATACATTCTCCTGCACTGCTTGTGGTCTTTTGTGCAATTCTCGAGCCAGTCTCAAAAGTTATGACCATCATAGGCATGCAGATAATTAGTTTGTAGTGATCGAAACCTCATATGCTGAACTTGACAGGACAGAATCCATCAGATATATATATATATATATATATATATATATATATATATATATATATATATATAGTGATATATATATATATGTATGTGTATGTATATATATGTAGTGATATATGCAGATATGTATGTGTATTTATATATAGTGATATATGTATATATATATATCTATTATTTATTATATATATATATATATATATATATATATATATATATATATACATATATCACTATATGCATCCATATATACATACACATATATATAAATGTATAATATATATATATATATATGGATATATATATATATATATATATATATAAATATATATATATATATATGGATGCATATAGTGATATATGTATATATGTATGTGTATGTATATATATGTAGTGATATATGTATGTATGTGTATTTATATATAAATAGTGATATATGTATATATATATATATTATTTATTATATATATACATGTATATATATATATATATATATATATATATATATATATATATATGCATACGTATAATCTATACATTTAAATATGTATATGTATATATGTATATATATCGTGATATATGTATATATGTATGTCTATGTATATATATGTAGTGATATATGTATATATGTATCTATGTGTATGTATATATATGTAGTGATATATGTATATCTATCTATATATATATATATATGTACTATCCATTATATATATATATATACATGTACAGATATA
This sequence comes from Acanthosepion lycidas, assembly GCA_963932145.1. NCBI lineage: Eukaryota > Metazoa > Mollusca > Cephalopoda > Sepiida > Sepiidae > Acanthosepion > Acanthosepion lycidas. The sequence continues at coordinate 103,909,618 of OZ010590.1, read as the reverse complement.
TATTTTATACATTTTTATATATATATATATATATATATATATATATATATATATGGTGTATGTATATATATATATATATATATATATATATATATATATATATATATATATATATATGGTGTATATATATATATATATATATATATATATATATATATATATGGTATATATATATATATATATATATATATATATATATATATATATATATATATATATATGGTGATAACTTTATTCATACAGCATTACAAGAGAAAATAATGCTGTCTCTTATAATCCCTGATAAACACAACTAAGGCTTTACTTATTGGAATAAAAGATGTCTATTTCACTATTTTAATCCTAAATGAAAACTATCAACTTCTTCTTGAGAGATTGAGATTGATATCTTTGAAACAAGTATTTTTTGGCACTTCTCATATTGTGCATGACACTGATTTACATTGCTACAAGGACTTAAATAAACTAGTACCTTCTTCCTCGTATCCCTGCCAATTATAGACATAATGGAATGCAACAATTGTGCCACTTCTTCATGTGTGCACAATGCGATGAACTACACTTGCCCTTCTCTAAAAAGGAAAAAGTATTATTGGATATTTTCTTCATAGCTGTCTTTATTGATGTTTTAACTTTGGGAAGGCTATATCTGACAGCATATAAAATGTTCTTTTTGTCAAAATATTGGTTTAAAGGTTGCTCTGTATCTTATATGTGAAGCTCAGTGCTTCAATATGCAAATCATATCCTCAATGATCACTACCAAGGACTCTCTTACTTTGCCCAATGTTGCAATATTATTATTTGCCCAAGGACTATTATTATTATTATTATTATTATTATTATTATTATTATTATTATTATTATTATTTTCTTTGATTTCTGGCTTATACACATTTCTTTCCAGGTCCTGCCCAGAGACCTAAGGTTAGAAATGGCATCATGACACTTTCAATTGACAAGAAAAAAAAAAACAATCAAACATATTCTACATAGATAAAGCCTTTCGCTGTACTTGTGAGAACAACTTTTTGTATCTCCTTGAGGCATGGACTTCCAGGAATCCCTTCAATTGGTCTACTGAAATCTTTTACAACCAATCCTAGGGCTCCAACTGCAACAGGGATTGTTGATGTTCCCATGTGCCACATTTTGGAGATTTCAATCTTAAGGTCCTTGTATTTTGATAGCTTTTTGAAGATCTTCAAAGATACATTGCAGTCTGCAGGGACTGCCATATCAATAAGGATGCACATTTTTTGTTTGTGGTCTTTAATAACAAATTTTGGGCGGTTGACTTTGATTATTCTGTCAGTGTGTATTGTGTAGTCACATAGAATTGTAACAGGTCCTATCTCCGTAACCGGGTCTGGGTGGTGTTCATACCAGTTTCTTTCAGTTTCCTTCCCGTAAAAGTTGCATATTTTCCAGTACAGATATTGGCCCACTCCGTCATGCCAGGTTTTATATTCAGTGGGTGCCAATATCATGCAACCTGATACAAAATGATCAATTATTTCTGGATATTTATCACAGAATCTGCATTTTGGGCTAACACAATATTTTAGTATACGTGCTTGATAATTCCTAGTTAACAAGCATTGGTCCTGTGCAGCAAGGATAAAACCTTCAGTTTCAGCTTTCAACCCTGCACTACATAGCCACTGATGGATACGGGTTTTCTCTACGTCAGCTTGTTTGGTACGGGCAGAGTATTGGACATGGAGCAGTTTATCTTGTCATTGTTTCTGTATCTGGTCGGTTGCATTTGTCTTTGCTCTCTTTTTTAAGTACTTTGCAGCTTCAGCTGGTGTATTGTACTTTACTTGTTATTATTATTGTTATTATTATTATTATTATTATTGTTATTATTATTATTATTATTAATTCCTTGGATTTCTGTTGTATATTCATTTCCTTCCAGATCCCAACCAGAAACCTAAGGTCAGAAATAGCTTCACTGATCATTTTTTGTAAGAAGAACAAAAAGCTGAAGATCATATATATTTTACAAAGCTTGAACTCTTCGTAATATGTGAGCAGTACTTGTGAGTACATTTTTTTGTTTTTCTTTAAGGCATGGGCTACCAGGAATCCATTCAATGAGTCTCTTAGAATGTTTTCCAATCAATCCGAGGGATCAAACTACAAGTGTAGTTATTGATATCTTCATATGCCACAGTTTTGAGATTTTCACTTCAAGATCTTTATATTTTGATAGTTTTTTTGAAAATCTTCAAAGATATATTTCAATCTGCAGGAATTGCCATTTCAATAAGAAAACACATTCTGTCCTTGTGGCCTTTGATTATTATGTCTGGATAATTAGCGTTGATTGTTCTGTGTGTGTAAAGTCCTATAAAATTGTCACAGGCCCTATCTTTGTAACCAGGGCTGGGCTATGTTCATACCACTTTCTTGTGGTTTCCTTCCTGTAAAAGTTGCATATATTCCAGTTCAGTTACTGGCCCACTCGGACATGCTGATTTTTATATTCAGCTAATACTTTGCAACCTGATACAAGATGGTCAATTGTTTCCAGATATCTGTCACAGAATCTGCATTTCTCATTAACACAGTTTTTCAGTATGTGTGCTTGATAATTTCTAGTTAGTAAGCATTGGCCTGTGCAGCAATAATAAAACCTTCCGTTGCAGCTTTTAACCCTGCACTACATAACCACTGATGTGTATGGCTTGTCTACATATGCTTGTTTGGTACAGTACGGGCTGAATATTAAGCTTACCTTGCCATCATTTCTGCATTTGTTACACTGCATTTCCTTTCTTTTGCCACTGCAGTAGATGCATTATGGTTTACTTACACTTCTTCACCGAATTGAAATTCCCTTTTGAATTTGTTGACTTCCTTTATTACTAAATAAAGTTCCTTATTTCTTTCATATTCTTTGACATGATCTTCTGTAGTTTCCAGGTATCTTTGAAGACCAATTGCTGTGATTTTATAAGACAGTTCTAGTTGAACTAATCCTCTGCCTCTTTCAGATCTGGACACATGCAGATGATCAATATCAGCCTTAGGATGAGACATGCGGTGGCAAGTGAGAAGCTTTCTCATTTTGACATCCATTCACTTAATGTCAGCTGTGGTCCAGTTAAGGATGTTGAAACCCTATTTCCCCACAGTGACATCCATAGTCTTAATGGCTATTCTTTTTTGTGAATTCAAGCCAGTATTTAAGGCCGGTTGCACACGTCTGTCTCTATTCTTTTCCTACTTTCTCCTTATTTAAGTATGCTGTATTCTATCTCCTTCGCTGACTCCTAAATATTTATTCGCGTCTTCTTGTTCCAGTTCCCTAATCTTCATGATAAACTACATTTATTCAGTGTCTTTCTATAGTTCTCCCTTTCTTGAATAAATTACTTATAATTTATTATTATTATTATTATTATTATTATTTCCTTTGATTTTTGTTGTATACTAATTTCCTTGTGGGTCCCAACAAGAGATCTAAGTTAAAAAATGCTATCATGACATTTACAACTGAACATTTTTGTAAAAAATTATAAAAATAAAACAACTGTAGAGCATATACATTATACATTCATAAAACTCTTTGTAATGTGCGATCTGTACTTGTGAGAATATTTTTTTGTATTTTCTTTATTTATTTGTATTGGCTTCAATGTGTCTATTATGAAACTTTTCCAATCAATCCAAGAGCACCAACCACAACTATAATTATTGATGTTTATTATTATTATTATTATTATTATTATTATTATTATTTTCCTTTTGCAGTATGAGTTGCCCATAAGTTTCAATGAGATGCTTCAAGTGATAAGGCTTTTTTGTATTAGAAGTTGAAAACAGATGATGCATCATGCAATCAGTTTAAAATGTAATTATCATCATTGTATAGAGAGAAATCTACTGAAGATGTGAGAAGCACTCATAAGTATGAGTTTTTGGCAATTCCTATATTTTAGAACTACCAGGAATTTAATCCATATATTTGTTTGCCCCCCCTTTCTCCCAAAGCCTCAATATGCACAGTTTTTATTTTCAACCAGAGATCTTCCATGATGGCAATTCTCTATCAAGTAATATGCTCTCAAACAGCACCTTTAAGAGAATATTTAAGCAACACACTTGTCTGAATAAACTGAATGCAAGTATTTATCTTGATTGTTTATTATTATTATTATTACTGAGTAAGGAAGCAGCAAATACATGGTGCATACAAGTATAGGAAAGCTAATATACTCACTATGACAACCAGTCTGATAAGTGTATACCAAATACATGCAGCATAGCCAAATGTGCACAATATGGCGAAAGGTTTTAATGAAAAAAAAGCATGTAACCTTGCAGGTGGGGACCAATTAGAAATTCTTTCACGTCAGGTAACCCAGTTCATTAAGAAAGTTTCTGCAGTTGTACCTAAATATCTCAATATGATTCCAAAGTTGCCTGGGCTGCTGCATCAAAAAACCCTCGACATCCAATCATAAAGTACTCCCACTACTCTCCTCATGAAGAGATAGACACAGTATGGAGCAGTGAAATTTTCCTCAAAGCTGCACTCTTCAAAGATTGTACCTTATCCATATCTAAGACCCCATGCCAAATCTGAAGTTGATAGGTTGATGTCATGTCTGCAACATTTGCTGTAAAAAATGTATTTATATTGTGCTGGTGCAGTGTGATGTACATTGCACAATGTTTATATTCAATTTTGTACATTCACTAACTCTTTCTCTTTTCTTATCAGGTTAACTGATCAATTTGCTACTGAGATGGCTTCTGTATTAACAAGGGCAGCCACAGATCATGCATTGTTTGGCTCTGCAGGTGTTCTTCCAGTGGACAAATCTCCCTTGAAAGGTAAGATATTAAAAAACTGCTGGTGATATAAATGTGATGAAGGAATGTTTGCAAATGTTTCAATGATTATCAAGATGGCCACCCAGGATTGTTTAGACATATGGGAAAAAGCAATCAATGATAGACAGACGGTTCCTCTTCTTAGCCAGAAAACTGTTGAGGAAAGGCTGAGAAAAATGTACAGTAGAGGAATTAAAGTTAATAAGAACAAGAATGTCGGAGAAACAAGAAGATTTATTTGATATCTGTAGCTGTTACTGTCTTATTTCAGTTTGTGAAGTGCAAAGTTAAGAAGTGTAACTGATAACACCTGGGCTGTAATGATATAAAAGTTCTCAAACATGAGATACAGTTCCCCATTGACCAGCAAGATAATAAGATGAAAATTGTAGAGATTGACATGAAAGCAATGATGATGTGGGACAGAGTGATGCTAAGAGAGACGCATGAAGCAAACAGAGGCAGCAGACAGCTTGATCAAAGACATAGAGATCTGGTAGCTGAATATATTCCTTATGTTGAGGATAATTCAGATGATTTAAGAGATGATGAACACATTTCCATTGGATTAACAATGTAGTGGTGAGTGAAAACACTCCCAAATAAATATTTACTACTGCACATGTTTTAATAACTGTGGGATTATCGTCACTTCCTTAGAAATAGTGGAAGATGTGATGTTATATACTTCTTCTTCTTCTTCACCTTCTTCTACTTCTTCTTCTTCTTCACCTTCTTCTTCTTCTTCTTCTTCTTCTTCTTCTTCTTCACCTTCACCTTCTTCTTCTTCTTCACCTTCACCTTCTTCTTCTTCTTCTTCTTCACCTTCACCTTCTTCTTCTTCATCTTCACCTTCTTCTTCACCTTCACCTTCTTCTTCACCTTCTTCTTCTTCTTCACCTTCACCTTCTTCTTCTTCTTCTTCACCTTCACCTTCTTCTTCTTCTTCTTCTTCTTCTTCTTCTTCTTCTTCTTCTTCTATGTGCTGTGTCTCTTCATGACATTAGTGATCATGGCATTGCACAGTTTTATGTTCTTTTTATATCTTAATACTTTCTATTTTTTCTTATCTCTCCAAAACCCTGGTTTGCCATTCATTTACTCAGGCTTGATAGATAAGTTATGCATTATTTTCCTCTATCCATGTTGCCTTCTTTCTGTCCTGTGAGGATCAAATTTTCTAAGCCTACTTTCCTTATTATGTTCCCTAGAAATTTCAACCCTCTTTTACTGATGTTAAGTGTGTCTTTTTTGTTTCCATTTTCCCCAAAACTTTCTCGTTGTTCACATGTTCAATCCATAGTGTTCTTTGCATCCTTTTTCATGCATGTGGAGATTGTCCAGCAGTCATTGCTATATAGGAGGGGATATTAGATAATATTCCTGTACTTTTTCTTAGTTTTTGGAAGTCATCTTTGCTATTCTCTTTGAGTTATGTGCTATACAATTTTAGTTGTTGCTACTTGTTGGTAGCCCTCAAGTGATGTGGTTTCTATCATTTGGTATAATTCTTTGTGATTCTGTAGCACCACTCCACAAGGTTTGCTGAATGACTGTCTTTGCAAGGATCCACAGGATTCATTCACTCAAACCATTTTCAACCTCTGACCTCAGAAAGTGGTTGTATACAGGTGACAGTTTTGGGATATTTCTAAATAGGTTTGGTACCATGCATTGCATCCATTTGAAAGTCACAAGTTTTCAGATTGGTGATTTAGTTTTATAGCAAATTGTGGTCTTAGACAAAACTATCTCTGTTTGCAGCCTATTCTTTTTTTCCATTTTGTTATCTCCTGTATGAAATTGGTTGCAATTGATTCAATGTAGTTAGACTGAATCATTAAAAACAACTAACAAGGATTGTTTTCTTTTCCCAATTTTTTTAGTTAACCTTTCTTGTTTATATAAAAGAAGTATATGTTTGGCTTCAGTAAGTACAGATATTGCCATAATGACTGTGAGGATGCTCTCTCATGCATGCTCCTAGCCATTTTCAAGAGCCATAGTTGTAGCAAATTTAATTGCACCTTGTTTCATTAAATAGTAATTCCTTCTCCAATAAGTATATATATATATATATATTTGAAAAAATTCTTACAGGTACAAAATTTTATTATAGCAAGGAATAAGCAGAATGGAAAGGACATAATTATGAAAACTAAGAACTAAAACAAACAACCGGTTTCGTCCCAGTACTCCTCAGGTTTGTTATTCATAAACTTAAAAACAAAAAACTATTCAATGAGGGGGGAGGGCAAGAAAAAAAAATTTATATGATAGAAAGAACTAGAGCCCAATCACATTCAAACCCAACAAGCAATCTCTCTGCTTACAGAGAGACGGCCTGCAGGATTTGATGTAAATGGACTCAAGAACCTTCAAATGATATGCGGAGTGTGACTTCGCAAGAATGGAAAAACAGTCAACACTCAAACCAGCAACACATTCCCTGCTAGTTATAGCGTGTTCCACTATAGACGACCCGGATGTATTCACTAGTTGGCTTTTATTAGCGTCCGGATTTAAAATCTGGGGGGTAAATGTTGTTTAATTCTAAAATCCAAGCGCTGAGACGTTCTGCCTATGTAGTCACATCCACAACCACATATATATATATATGTGTGTGTGGGTGGGGTGCGTGTTAATAAATACACATATACCTATGTTTGGTGTGCAACTTGAGTTTCATTGGTTACCCAACTTGTCAGGCACAAGATATAGCTTATTGTTTATTATTTATTTAAACTTAAGTCACACGCCAAATGTACGTATTTGTGTATTTATTAACATATATTTCTGAGCTCTGTCTATTCACGTTGAGCACTATTATGTCTACACCTCTTGGCTAAATTTGGTAATTATTTATTTGCTTACCAATGTATGCATGCCAGCATGTGTATATACTGTCACTATTATCTAGTTATTTCATTTACCTATATATATATATATATATATATATATATATCGAGTCTCTTCACAAAGCGAAATGAGTCACTGTCGGTCACTGGGCGTGTTTCTAAAAATAAATATGCCAAAATTCCAACTACATCTCTGTTGTGCGCCGACGGCTTAGTGGTAGAATCTCCGATTGAGACCAACTCAGTCGGGTTTCGATCCTAGCTAGAGGCAACCGGATGTCTAGCCACACTGATGAGCTGTGAAACAGTCCGTCTGTGGATGACGTTATATTGACTCCTGAATAAAAATTAATTCCAGTTGAGCTCTCTAGGGAGTAGGTATGGGTTTGTAAACAGTGACTATTATAGCTAATATAGCGAGACTCTTCGCAAAGTGAATTGAGTCACTGTCGGTCACTGGGCGTGTTTCTAAAAATAAATACGCTAAAAATCCACCTACATACCTGCTGTGCGCCGACGGCTTAGAATCTCTGACTGACACCAACTCAGTCGGGTTTCGATCCTAGCTAGAGGCAACCGGATGTCTAGCCACACTGATGAGCTGTGAAACAGCGAAACAGTCTGTCTGTGGATGACGTTATATATATATATATATTACACAGCAAAAAATCAAAAATTACCTCATGTAGGTATAGCCTATTTCAGCCAGGGTCTATAGGTGTGAAGAAGACTGGTGCAAGGTTGCCCTGGCTGAAATAGGCTATACCCACATGAGTTTATTTTGGATTCTTTGCTGTGTAATATATATGCTCTGTTATAATAAATATATTGAGCTCTCTTTGTGGATAAGTGTTAATATTTGATATTACTAGGAACAACCTAGATTGCATACAAATGTATCTATTGCCTGTACTATATATATATATATATATAGTTCTAGATTTCATTTACATTATTTACATTATTCAAACTGTAGTCCTCATCGTTATTGTCATATTCTAGCATTCATCAGGTGATATACATTTGAATTTTAAACCCAACTCTTTATTTAGTTCACTGAGGTAGATCATTCTAGTTCCATGTGCCATGCCTCTTCTGGATGTCTCAGTTTCAGTTATTTCTCTTTAGTTACTAAACTCTCCAAGTTTTTGTTCACCTCTGCTGTGGCCAGGTATTGAACTCACTACTCTTTGTGTCAAGTCACTTTTTGGATTACTTTTTTATTCACTGGGCCACGCGAATATGTCAACAAAGATGAGGACAACGGCCTGAATAACATAAATATTGTAAGTAGTTACAATGCCTCATCTAAAAAATATAGGTACATCCTGAAGAAGTCTAGAGCATACAATGTCTGAAACATCGTGAATATGGCAAGAAAGATGACGACAACAATCCAAAGAATATAAATAGTGTAAATACCTGATCTCAGAAATATAAACAGATGTTCTAGTTTTCTGTTTTACTATTAATCAAATCAGTAGTAATTCCTTAGTTGCTTATACAGATAGGGTTTTATTTTATAATATTTTATTTCCTTAGTCGCATTATGCACATAATATTTTAGACTTGCTTTCATTTAACTGATGGGAAAACTTGTGTGTGTTTGAAAATGAATTAATTAAACAGAAACTGACTATTAATAACACATATATAGGTTGAACATTAGTGTAACATTCTAATGCAAACATGAATAAATTGATAAGACCACCAATAGTATTGTAGTTTGTTGCTCTTCTTCTATACGTTGCCATATTACATTATAATAGTTCCAAGACACATATATATATATATATATATATATATATATATATATATATATATATATATATATATATATATATATATATATAAGCAGTTTCTGAATTATGAAAATAAAGAAACGCTTCTAACACCCACACAAATGCAAAACAGGACCAGAAGTAAATTTTTTGTCTCACACAATTAGTTACATACACACCTCGTTACACTTTGAAATACTTGATGTCAGTGATAATAAATATGGTATGTTTAGTTACACTTTGTTTGCATTGTTGTATTTCAAAAATTTTTGCTGTATGAAACAAATTTTTAATAATGTCTACTTTATACATGTTGGGCCATTCATTTTTTTATAGGTATCTCCACGAATTCGGTATACCTACTGTCTAAAATTAATTTTTAAAAATGAAAAAGCTTCCCTGAACCTTTCAGTTTAGCTTTAAATGAAAGCTAAAGGATTAAATTTACTATATCCAGTAAGGGAAATACTTTGGTGTATTTCAGACAGAAATTATGTTGATTGGAATAAAGTTGCATTATTTTTTTCAGTAAAATCGATCAGCCATTTTTTAGACATCTGTAAACAAAACTTATTTTTCCGTTGTAAAAACTTTGCAAAAATAAAATATATATTTCTGAAACGTTATTTAAGGAAAATTAACAAAATTAAAGTTAATCTGATTTAAAGCAAATATTACTTACTTATAATCTAAAATGTTATATACAATCATTTCCTAACTTCAGGGTCTTGTTTATCTACTGTGTTAATCGATTTATTGACGGCGGATTGACCACCAAATGTGATCTATGGTGGAGCAGACTTTTTTCATTAGGTTTTTTTTCCGTAAGGGGGGGGAAACTTAAAACACCTAACTTTTTAATGATAACATTATAGGTTTGGACATCCATAGTTTGAAATTATGCGCGTATATCACACATACAAAAACAAATCGAAATTCTTTTAAAAATCGTTGGGGTCTTCAGATTATAATAAGCTTTATTAGTTAATATAATTTTACTTAATAACAATATTATCTCAAAATTATCTCGTCGAAATTGAAGTTTAAAAGATTCTAAAACTTGATAAATTACTCAATTTTAAATGACAAAAATTAATTTTTCTTCGAATTTTTTCCTCCAAACAATATTGTCTTTAAATATATATTATTCATAAAAACAATTAAAAGTTTCTCTAATTAAATAATGTCTTATTGCATTTTTTCCTATTCAGAACAGATTATCAAAAGACTGGGTCCGATTTTGCAAAATTAAATTCTTCAAAAAATTCTGCTTTTAACTAATATAGTCACTTGAGGAGTTATATTCGTTGACATCATGTGGTCATAAGTTTGGGTTTGTGTTCACAAGGAAAAACAGAGAAAACAAACGTATATAATAACAATAAAAACAACATAGTAAATACTAAATTCTATGGTAGTTTCATACAATTTTATGTATTTGTGTGTATTAGTGTGTGTTTTTTACATTACAATGGTGACAAGGTTCATCTTATAAAATGGAGTAAGTAACTCTGTAATACCACAAGTCCTATCACGGAGGGAAGTTATACACGTATTTCCATCCCGACAGTTCTTGGGTGAAGAGTGTGACGTCGTCCCCTGGTCGCAGCGCCAACCGTGACGTTCTATCCTAGTCTACCACGGCACCAACTGTGACGTCCTCGCCGCGGCGCCAGCCGTTCGCTCCTCGCCGCTCCGTTCGGGTGTCGCCGCTCCAAATGTGACGTTCTAACCTTTTGGTGATTCGGGTGGGAATCTGGTTAGATTTGATATCAGCCTCGTCGTTCCCAACCCGCTTCCAACGCCTGGTTACCAAGGTAACTGCACTGATCCCCCAGTCCGCCTACCCACGTTGTGAATTGATCTTAGGCAGACGAGATCAAACAGTGGTTGGGGCCGTACTGCAAACCGAGTTCAACGGGGGTGATACCACACAAATATGCATAAAAGACAATAAAATGAAAACTCAAAAGTTCAAAGTATCAAAGAAAAAGGTAACAAACTTTATGTCTAGTTGTTCGATACATAGGACTGCATCTATCTCCCGACCCGTTCTATGGATTGTGACACGTCGTTTTCCGCTAGGCAAGTGTTAACACTTCAAGTTGTCTGCTCTCTAAGAAATTGGTGTTTCGGTGGGTCTTTGGACGAAAGTCAAAAGAAAAAACTTATTTCGGAGATCTGGATCTAAGTCGCTCTTCAAAATAATTGTTCTTGGGTTGAAGAGGGGTCAAGAATGTGCGTGAATCTTGGACAGCTTTCTGCGAGGCTTGCTTCAACTGAAGACTGACTCTGGGAACTGCTGGGACTCAACTCAACTCTCTTTATATGGGCGCCTACCAAAACCGGGGTGATTTTGTCGGCGCCGGGGGGTTCCTCGATAATTCTAAATACATATCCACCTCTCTGGTTAGGAATTCCCACCTTTTTCCATTTTTGTGAACCTTTCCTCACTCCCACCTTCTCATCATACTTCAGAGGGGCGTGAACTGCCCACCCCACATCTTCGTAGCAACCTCTCTTACTCATCCTCCAGATGGGCTGCAACAGCCTCCCTCGTGCGTCACGTGATCACCACTCGACCAATGATGTCTCAGTCGGGCGTGGACGAATCCGCGGCTTTGTTTCAGGAAGAAAAAAAATATCTTGCTTAACTAAAAAAAAAATTATCTCTTCTCTTTCCCTTTTCTTCCTCTTAATCGCCGTTATCATTTCTCTGGCCGCGAACGGGGCAATATGACAATGGCGGTCATAACTCTTGTTCTACACGTGGTTTACGTCAGGTATTTTATCGCTAATTATCAGAATGGGTGGTCTTCTTAACACGGTCTCAAAAAGAAACATCTCCAAAGTTTCTGTCAGTCTGTCGCCTCGAAGAAAGAAAAAAAAAACACTTCTAGGTTCCCATTCATTTTCCTTCGGTACATATTTCTGATAACATAATTTTATTATCGCAGGCCAAGGCTGTTCCGTCGAAGGAAAATCGGTCAACGGACACTCGTAGGTGGTCCTTAATTTTTCATATCTGTCCAAAGTCCCTTTAGTTGCCTGTTTTTCATCACTTATCGAAATAACATTTTCATTTGAATTTTTTTTTTCTTTGGCCAGCCGGTCTTTAGTTGATAATAAGATGTCTTCCCGTACCAATAGTTTGTTTTCATATCCTTAGATAACACAGCCGATGCCAAAACATATCTGATTCTTTCTTTCTTTCCCTTTCTTTTTACTCAGAATTTCCCTGTCATTGTAATGACACTCTTTCGCCATTTGTTACTTATCAAAATATCCTTTTATCCATTGTCTCTTAGCCGTGTGTGTGTTCTTGCTTATCACCCACGATTCGGTCCTTAGCCTCTCCTTTCCTCTTTTCTTTCTTTTCACTTTCCGCCTCGTTAAATAGTGCCACAAGAGACTGAAGCTCAAGTCTTTTAGCGGGCTGTCTATACTTTCGACAGGAATAGTCATTGTTGCATGCTTGGAGTAATTTTATTAGTTCTATTTATTTAATTTATTTTAAACGAGGTTTAAATTTTATATTAATTATAATTTTTATCATCATCATCATCATCATCATTATTTTTTATATTTCATTTTTATTTATAATAATAACAATGTTCCCACATATAGCATCCCCACAAAACAGCGGATCTAAATCATTTTTTGTTTTTGTTTTCGTTTTTTTTTTTTTTTTTTTTTTTGTTGAGGTGGTTGTTTTGAAGAGTGTTATTCTTTTTGGTTTGTTTAGGCGTAATTTTTTGTTTGCTTGTTTTTTCCTATCATTTTGCGGTGTCACTGACTTTTTTTTATCTCTTAGTAACGACTGTAAGGTGTTTTTTTTTTATTATTTTCTGTTATTAGGTATTTTTATGTCTGGTATAGTGTCCATGTTACGAAGGATTTCTTAGCTGAGTGTAACGGTTCTTCATAATGTAGTGATATTCTCCGCTTAGTCATCCTTCAGAAAATTGCTTAATTATTTTTTTTTATTTTTGGTACTGGTAGAACTGTTAGGTTTTATTCACGCTTTGGCGGGGTGGGGTTGTAGTTGAATTCCAGCTTTCATTTCAATTTCATTTATCCAGGTCGTTTTTTTCTTTCTTTTTTCATATTATCCATTATAGTTGGAGTTCTTTTTGTGCTGCGCACTATTATTCAGTTTGTTTGGTGGGGGTGTTATAATGTTATACAGATTGGCAAACATCTCAACTTTTGCAAACGAGCTATTTGATGGAATTTTAACTGAAATCATATTATCTCGTTCCACGTCGAGTGTATGCAAGTGAAAAATGTGGATAAAGAAGAGACGCTTACTTTGTTTGTTTTTATTTTTTTTTGTTTTTTTTTGGGTTTTTTTTTTGGTTTTTTTTGTTTTTTGCTCCTTTGCTTGGTTAATTTTTTTTAACGCCGTGAATTCCAAAGTTTTTTGGGTTTTTTTTTTTTTTTTCTTTTTGGCATTCTACATTTCTTTCAACACAAGTGTGGCTTCTTTTGGTTTCTAGTATCCTTTCTAAACGTTGTTTTCTTTTTTTAAAAATTGATGTGGTAGATAAGATGCTCTTATACTCGTCGGTGGGTCACCATAGAGTTTTGGAAGTATATTCATTCACAGTATGTGGTCATAAGTTTGGGTTTGTATTCACAAGGAAAAACAGAGCAAACAAACGTATATAATAACAATAAAAAGAACATGGTAAATTCTACGATAGTTTCATACAATTTTATTTATGTATTTACGTCTATTAGCGTGTGTGTTTTACATTACATTTGCGACAAGGTTCATGTTATACAAGGGAGTAAGTCACTCCGTAATACATCAAGTCCTATCACGGAGGGAAATTACACACGCTTGGTCATCCCATCAGTTCTTGTGCGAAGAGATTGAATCTTATGTCTCTTGGCGGGATGTCTGTACTTCCGGTAGAAACAGTTCCTGTTGCATGCTGGGAGTAATTTTATTATTTTTATTTATTCAATTTATTTTAAACGATGTTTGAATTTTATTTTATATTATTTATAATTTTCATCATTATTATTTTGAATAGTCTTCTTTTTAAGTGAGCTATATGGCAGCTGAAGAATTTATGCTCTCAGAATGAATATCATCAAAATGCTGTCGGTCTAGTCTTAGATAATATCCCTTGTTGTAACAGAAAGGGGCACCCTTTCTTCTTCATGGCTTTCTACAATTTCCTGTACTTTGTAGATTTTAATAATTTTTTTTTGTTTTCTTATTGATCCTAATCCTTGTTCTGCTATCTGTTTGCACAAACTCATTGGATAGATTGTGCACTGTTTCTTCTATCTTCTTCTCTTGCCTTCAACATGTCAAATTTTCCAAGCCTTCTTTCCAAATTACATGCGCTGGAAATTTAATCTCTTCTTTTCTCATCTCAAATATAAATGTTATTTTGTTTCCATTTTCTTTGAAACTTTTTCCTTTTTCAAGTGTTGGTATTCTCAGCATCCTTCTGTAGAACCACGTGTTTGTTACCTCAAGTCTATTCTTCATCCGTGAGAAAATTGTCCAGCATTCACTGTCATCTAGGAGGGCTGGTATTGCAGAGCAGTTCAGTATGCTTTTGTTTTTTTCTAGCAAAATTTCCCTGTTTCTTAATACTTTGATTAGAATTTGGAAGGCATCTTTCGTTTGCTTCTAATGAAATTTGTCTGTTTCTTAATACTTAATACTGAGTAGGTAGCAGCTTTGATTTTGTAGAGAAGAAAGGAAGTGTTTTTGGCATATGTATATTCAAGCATAATGTTTATTGTGTCTTCTACCAGCGCATAGTGAAAGGTTTTTCACCATTGATGGTGGCTATTATACTGTTGCTAAGCTTTGACGAACGCAGTATTTATAGGGATTCGTGTGTAGATATAATACTGTATTTGGTTGGTAGATCTCATGTCATGATTTTATTCAATGATTCTAATAAAGGGGTTTACTATGCCTAGAATAATGTTTTCCGTATGTTAGAGCAAACATGGTTAACATAGAATCAATCCTGATATATATGAATTGAGAGAAGAAGGAAGGATGAAAGTATAACTATTAAAATTTGTACATCATTTGTGCATAAATTTCAGTTTTCGAAATTTAATCCTCTTATCTTTGTGACATTTTCAAATTCAACGATAGTATTTGCATTTATTGATTTCATTTATATTGACTACAAACATATATATATATATATATATATATATATATATATATATATATATATATAAAGTACAGTGTATGTGTGTGCGTGCGTTTGTGCGTGTATGTGTCCAAGCAACTCCTCCACTTCCATTAGCCCGATTTCAATGATTCATAGCTCATTCAAAATCCCTAGAAAAGTTAGGCACAGGGAACGATTTTCGTTGAGCTCAGATTCAGGATTGCCAGATCATGTGAGGTTAAAAAAATATATTAATACATTAAACTACCTATTATTATTGCATTTATGGTTCAAGGCGAGTAACACTTATTTTCCTTTTGCATCCAAAATTGCAGTGCCCGTTTTATTATAAACTAGCTTAAAAGACGCCCTTTTGGGAGGAGTCTTGGTTTGGCCATCATCACAATAGCTAGGGAAGAATAGACGCGATAGCCACTAATAAACTACAGAAGAACTCAAAATCGATCTCTCTATTTAAGTATTGAATTAATGTTTAAGCTTACCTTTTAAAAGTTCAACGATAATTCTTCCGCTGCCACTTATTTAAAGACGATTTGATGTAGGTAGATCCTTATTTTCCGTACAAACAATTATTTTTATTTCATGGGTGACAGAACAGGGGATGATTCATAAGATAAAATTAATATAGTGTAAAGATGGGAAAATAGAAATTAGAATTAATTATAAGTTCAACATTTGAAGAGTTAGAGAAACAGAATAGTTGATTAAATAAAACCCATATTATGGAATCTGTATGAATAAATGCAAAATTGGAGCTCAATTCTCTGTCGAATTCTGAGATTAAAAACTCTACTTTATAGTAATTAGGCATTTACTCGCTACCAACCCCCCACCCCCGCCCACTATGTTACGTTGTGACACAAGGTCGGTTTAATGTGGGGAGCCCGATCGTGTACACCCGGGCTAAGAACAAAAATTGCATACAGCCCTCGCAACCATCGTTTGCGCTGGCCTCGGTTCGAGCACCGATCCCTCTCTCTAATGCAATAAGAGCGTGGCCTTGGGCAGCTGGTCCATAGGGATGATCACATCTCAGTCTAATTTTCCTCAGTTGCAATTCTGTCGTTCAACGGAGCCGCCTCTGAGCACATTCTTCCCAAAGACAGAGACGTAACGGAGAGATAATAAATAAACGTGTTACAAACTACTTTATAGTAATTTCTTTTTTATTTCTGATGTTACAGAAATTGTGGCACAAGGCCGAGGGGAAATAGGGAGGAGCTTGATTTCACAAGCTATCTTAGTCTTAGTTAATCAGACTCATTACAATTTACTCATTCACTACAAGAACTCCTCCATCACTTCTCAATCTTGCATATACCACAATACTGCATATTCGCAGGAGATCTACAAAACACCTCTAGACAAAAATTTGAAATTCGTTTTTTAACAAAAATATATAAAAATTTCATGATTCATGAAATGATGCGGATGGGAAGAGGATGAACCCAGAAAAGAAACAAAAAATGTAACACAAAGATAAAAATAAAACTGAACAATGTTAGTAAGGCCCGTCCACCTCTCAAAATAAAAAAAAAGAGTGGCCGCTATATTCTGCTGATAGACAGAATCAAGGAGCACACTCACTAATGGAATGGGAAGGATAAAAAGTAAATGTCGGAATGGGGAAAATCAAAGGCTGACTCAGTCGAGATGAAAAATGGGGGATAAAAAATATGGGAGGCTGAGAATCTCCACGTGGGACATAACAAAAGAGAATGCCGGGAACCACACTTATTCACATTAACTAGGAAAACATAATAGTGACTAACTTAACCAGGGGAGGGTTCACAGGAAACCGCCCCGTTGCATTAAGGGGATTTAAAAGAGAAAACCAAGGTTAGCCCCATTCACACGAACCAGCCTCACCTCAGTCACCCACCTTTCGCTGAAATATGCCGAAATTAAACGCTTTCTATCAAATCTGATTTTTATCCTAAGCTGATGCTTAAATAAAACAACCAGATCCTGATACAAATAACGTTAATTTCGCAAGATCCCCTCCCTCCGCGACGCCCACACAATCATTCTAGCCACGGTTAGCAACGTAAAAAACACCATCCGTTTTACCCCGGAGATCGGGGGTGACACATTGTCACACGCCTACGCGAGATCGATAGACACGAGCTGATCGGGAGCGATACGGGCCGTCAACTCACCGACATAATCCCAGAAAAGGCGCACCTTAAGAAAACGGTAGGAGACGTGCGAAGCCGTTTCTTCTAAGCCAGGGTCACACCGATGACAGTCTAGCAAGTCTGCTTCGCCCCATCTGAAGGTTACGTCATTGAAAGGTAACACGTTCCGAATCAATCGCCAGCTAAGCGAAAACTTATAGAGATAATCCGCCGCTGGTCCCCAAGACCATAAAGAGCGCAACTCTGATGCCGACAAGCCATGCCGGTCACACAGATTATCTTTCGCTACCCCTACACTAATTCACGATACAAGAGTCTCCGAGGCCGAGAAAGGTCACTGGACCGAGGAAGAACCTTCAAGGCCAACCGACACTCGTTGAGGAAATTCGACAAGCTTCAACGACCTCGACAGCGCTTACTCCAAGAAATGGGAGGAGTGAGGGTAAAGCTAGAAAAAGCCTCCCTAACACTTCGGGCCAAAATTAAAACTTCCGTCCAAACAAAGCGTAGAAAAGCCATCCTTGAGGCAGGGGTATGGTTCTCCAGGTCTGGCAATTCCAGCCCACACCCATGACACGGACGCTGATAACAGGCTTCTTTACAGACGACGTTGGTCAACAAACGTTCGATCGCCTCCATACAAGTCTTGTAGAGAAGAATTATAGCCAAGCCACAAAGAATGATAGGCAAGACGTAAGTGTCACATGCCTCAACCCTACCCTTTAAGGACGTCACTCCGACCTTTACGTCTACTTCTGACCAATTCTTCTTCAGCTGAAGTCCGGACCGGAAAAACACTCCAAGAATACGGACGGGTTCATTAGTCCAACCAAAAATCCCCGGAAGCATGACCCCTTCTAGGCACCTAGCCGCAAGCCGGAAGACTTGTTATGGTTAGTATTGGTCCCTGTCAACTTCTCGTACCGTTCAAGTGCCTTCTGTACCACCTCAATGTCGCGACGTCACGAGACGAATATATATACATCATCGGCGTACGCAGAAACCCTGGCTCGTACTATACTAGGGAAAACAGAGATTCCGCGTAGAGTCGAACTGCACGCCCTGTGCCTTAGCCCACGAAGGAGGGGCTTCAACGCTAAAGTGTAAAGTAAAGGCAACAGCGGATAACCCTGACCGAGTCAGCGCAAAAGCACTCGACCGCTTCCTGTTCTTCTGTACCACAACACTGGAGGAGCGATACAGGAGGCTGATCCACTTACAGAAGTCGGGTGCGAATCCGGCGGCCTGCAAGACAGCAGCCAGGTATTGATAGTCCACTCTATCAAATGCCCTGGTCTAACCTAAATTGATCAGCACGGCCTGCATGTCGTCTTTTACATCCTTTATGATCGTGCGGATCAGATGTAGGTTGCTTTGAATTGTTTGTCCTCAAAGCACAAGTCTGCTCGGGGCCCAACAAGCTCGCGACAACTGATTGCAAACGCTCCGTCACCGCAAAAATGTTGCGTCCGGCACAAGTAATGATGTTGGGTATCTCATTAAATTTGGATCGAGCCAATGTTACTAGGACTTCAAAATCACTTGTGGCAAGACCCGACTTACTTTTAATGGAGAATACCTCATCGACAGGACCATTATTCGCGAAGAAGGCCCCCAAATGGTCCTCGGTGATAGATATGGGCACCCCATGTAAGGTGATCCGAGTTTTTCTGGTGCCCATGTACTCAGTTTGGAGCCTCATCGTCTTGCTGACGAGCCTTAGCCGCTTCTTCAGATGCCAGTAAGATGCATTGGACCTTCGGGCCAACACTTTGGTCCCGATATTTAAAGCCTTTAGGGATTCTTCCATAGCCTCCATGCTGACAGCTATGTATTTTCTGGACTTGACGCCGGTCGTCATCAGGGAGATTGTCCTTGCAGCCATTGTTTCCATAACTGAACGCATCGACAAAAGTTCATTTTTTTAGAATAATTTTTTTGTATTTTTCTCTCAGTCTTATAATATTCAGACCCTCTTGGGAGCCTTCCGCCAACCATGCTGAAAGTGCTGTTGAAGTTTTTGCAAACGGCTCTTTTTCCTCGGGTAACTCCAACATGGCCGATGGGTATTCCTCTCACGAAAACACAGAAAAATAATATCAGGAACAAAAACAATTCTAAACGTTGCACTTACTGATTGGACGTGCCAAAAAATCTACAACCAAAAGTTCCAAGTGGCGCCCAGGTGGAAGACGAAAATAAACTGGGTTGTAAATTAATATATGTCCCAAGATACTACAACGCAGATTGTAGTAATTTGTATTTACTCAAACCCACCATGAGGTCAGGATGTGATACAAGTTCGGTTTCATGTGGGGAGCCCGAGCGCGTACGTCCGGGCTAGGAAGAAAAATTGTCCGCGGGCCCCGTTTGCGTTAGCCGCGGTGCGAGCACCGATACCCCTCTCTGGCCTCGGGTAGCTTTGCACAGCCCTGGGGAACAGCTCTCAATATAATTTTGCTCAGTTGCGACTCTGTCCTTTGACAGGTCCGCACCTGTAGTAATTTACGCGCTATAAGCTCAATCTTTGTATTATATATTATCTACTTCATTACTGTTCTTTTATTCGAGCATTGTTTTGATTTTCATATCAAATATAGTTATGTTTATAAAGTGCAGAAAAGTGTTTGAAATTTGCATTTTACTTGTCCTATTTGTTAAACTTTTCTTAACTATAACAAACCAGTTTATGAATGAAATGTTCATTTGAAATTTTTGTTTCAAAGATTTCAAGTAGTGAATATATCTGCTAGTGTTCTATATATCGAAGTTCTTTTGGCAATTCTCTTAGCCATTATCAAGGATACTTTCTTTTGTTTTTTAACTGGATATGTATATTTTTATATATGTGTATCTAAATTAACTTCAGTATATTCCTGGTTTACTTATATTTAGTGTTTATTTGCAAATGATGGCAATTCACATCAAAGCTGATGTATTTCTCCATTTTCTTTTTTAATTCTGTAGATTCATCAAGAGGAGAAACCTAAAAAAAGTGAAAAAATCATTTTAAAAAATAAAAGTGATTTTTCCCTTAGATACTGAAAAAGAAAGTGTCATCAGAGATGACCTTTCTTGACTAAAGTCCTGAACTTAAAGAGCGAGACCACCCATCCAACTTTAAAAAAAAATCTCAAAATAGAAATGGGAAAAGGACATAAATAAATGAAATACACATGCATGTAAGTATGCATGCGATAAAGAAAATATCTAGAAATTATTTTAATGTATATGTTTGTGGTAACGTAGCCACACAACAAATGCTCATGCAAATAGATGAATTAAAATATAACATCTATATGTTGAAATGACTCAATGTAGTACATAATAACAAATGATCAATAAGATCAATAGAGTCGTTCATATTGACAAATCGATTAACACGCATAATTCGTTATATAAAAAATATTTTAATAATAATATATACTTTTCTGAAATGTTATTTGAGAAAAACAGCTGATTTAAAGTTTAATTAGTCTGAATTGAAACAAATATTATTTACTTTTAGTTAAAATTATTTTTAATACTTTTGTGTTCATATAATGTTTTATTAACCCTAGAACACTAACCATGGGTATATAGTATCCAGTGCAAATTTTCCTATTTTTAATTAATATATCAATACCTAATTTTCTTTCCTAAATAACATGTTTTTCAGTTCCTATTAATGTTAACTCAAACTACAAAGTTTGTAGTGCCTGCATGTAAAATATTTCAAATAAAGATTTATATTTAATATTTTTTTTGATATTTTCAAAATCGGGTATGATATACTCATGGTTAGTAGCGGTGTAACTTTAATTGATGGTTAGTATACTAGGGTTAAATTTCTCGGGGTTTCTCCTATGTATTCTTTATGAGAGTTAATTCAGGTAGTAGAGTAAACTCCTTTTTCAAGTTTTAGCTTATTATTTTGTTTTGTATTAATTAATTTTTTTTTTATTGTTTTAGGACCAGTTGTAACAAATATTTTGAAAAGGTTAAAAATCATACATTTTCTGTGAACGTATACAGGAAAGTGTTTCTGGAGAGGTTAAACTTCATGCCAGGGTTCGCACTATACATAAAGTTGGTTTATACACCAGTATACACGCTAAACCAGACCTACGTCTGTAATTTTGACTAAAATGTAAACTGTACTTATGTCTACATTATTACTCTAGTGTAAACTAAATCTATGTCTAGCATTTTGACTCAAAGATAAAACAGACATCTATCTACCTTTATGAACAATTTCCACCATTTTTTACTTAAATTTAAACCAGACATATGTCTATCTTTTCCACTCCCATAATGAGCAGACCTATGACCACCATCTTGATTCTAATGTAAACCAGACCTATGTCTAGTTTTTTGTCTCAAATATAAACTGTGTCTATACCAACATTTTTAAAACAAATGTAAGCCAAGTCTATGTCTACCGTTTTGACTCAAATATAAACCAATCCTCTGTATACTATTTTGACTCAAGTGTAAGCCAAACTTACGTCTACCCTTTGACTCAAATATAAACCAATCCCCTGTCTACTATTTTGATTCAAGTGTAAGCCGGACTTACATCTATATTTTATTTCTAATTTAAAATAGGTCCCATGTCTACCTTTTAGACTCTCATGTAATATCCGACATATGTCTATCTATTTATTTTAGTGTAAACGGGATCTATGACTACCATTTTTAATCAATTTGTTTAACGGCATATCAACTCCTTACGAGTCATTTAATGCCGGAATTTAATTTTCTTAGAAGTAATAAAAATGTTAGATGTTATTCTGCTTTCACAATTGTAAACATGGTAAATGTTACTCAGCTTTTATACATATACATGTTTGTGTGGACATAATTACTGGAGGTGTTGATATGTGTATTTTATGCTATAGTTTTGTTGAAGTTATATTTTGGAATACAGTTTGATTTAAAAACTTGTAGGATATAAGGATTAATGACATAAAAGAATTCTTTCATGCTGGTAATTCCACTATAAATCGGTATTTTTGGTAATTTTTATATAAAATTGTATTGCTGATATTTTTATTGCTAATATTATAAAAATTTATTTTTATTATTTCGTAGTGTTTTTTTTTTTTTTTTTTGTGTGTGGGGGTTCATTATTTGCCCATAGCTGGGATCCTAACAGGCTAAGGGTCGACCTGGGAATGACAACAATCAAAAGGTGGTCCTTCGCTTCTCAAAATCTCCAATCTCCCGATCAAAGGCATTGCCGCTAGACGTAGTTTACCGTCATACCCAGGAATTCTAACCAAATGTAAACCAGTACTAATTCCTTTTCGACACAAGTGTAAAATGGATTTTTGTCTAACTTTTGGAATCTAGTGTAAACTGGACCAATGTCTAACTTGTTGTTCCCGAGGACATATTTGACATTAACTGTCGTTAAATTAATCAGTAAAACCTGAGCTTATGAAAGTCACAAACAGATTTACGGCATGTGTTTTTATGATTTCGTATCAGGTTCTTATGAACAAAAGAGAGAAAGTAAATATATATATATGAACAATCTCGATGTAGCTTTATCAAAACTGGTGTTAACCTTATAATTTGTCGGCGTAAAATCAAAAATAAATATTTATATAATATTATGAATAATTTATTTAAAGCACATCATCAAACATGTTATTAATGTGCAGTTGAAGTCGAAATTAATAAAATGTAGCCATGATAGCAGCCAGTCGTTAGATGTGGCGAATTTACGACGTCATTTTCTTTCTGTGTTTCTTGCTATGAGAGACTAATATTTTAAAAATATGTACAATAAGTTAACATACACTCTCTCTCTCTCTCTCACACACACACACACACACACATACTAGTCAAAACACACTAAGGTTTGTGGGCTCTATTGAACTATACATGTACAAGATTTCCTGATTAGTTGGAGGACCGTCCAATCGCGGCCTGTCTTCTTGCTCCTTCAGTGGGAAATGTAGGGCGCTCTTGGCCTATTTTTCACCTCCAAGAAGTGAACATATGACACGTGCCCGTCTGTTTCTCCCTTCTGAGATCACATAGGCTTAATAAGAGTAGATAAGTTTGCCTATCGCTCGGTTCACACTCCACCCTGATCTTTTGAACAAGAGTAGAAGTTTATCCCTTGTTTCCAATTTAGTATTGGGTTTCCGTTTCCTTCTAATGTCTACTTCAACTCCATACTTCTAACGACTCCTCCTGATCTGCAAAATTTTAATAACTATTTATTTTTATTTTTTTCTTCCATAGTGGTAAATAAGTTGCGTTTTAGTGACATTATCGTCTTGCTTGGAGCGAACTGAATAAAAAAAATCCCGAAATCTTCGAAGGAGAGCCTTCATTACTTAAAAGAACATTCAAAAAGGTAAAAGCTTTGTATGTTGTGTATTGTTTTTCAGTACGATTGTTGCAGAATTTATGCTAAGTAAGATGTGTCAGAAGGTGAAATTATGTGAAGGCCTAAAATGTGCGTGTACATTATGCATTTATCCACAGCAAATAAATTAAACGAACATTTGAAGACAATACAACTTGAAGAAATCAAGGAAAAAACAACGTAGTTATAGAATTTAACAATAACATGAATTTATATATATATATATATATATATATATATATTTGACAGATACACAAAGTGATGATAGGTTGCTTGTTAAACGTGGCAAGTGAGATAAGATTGCAAAGAATGTCCATGCAGAGATTTGGTGAATGAATAATGATGGTTTAATTTTGTGAAATTAAAACAGTTTGATTTCTGCAAGGTAAAATTTCAATTGTGTGAGTTCAAATAATAATGTGTATGTGTGTGACAATTGTAAGTGTTGATTCAAGTTATGCAGAGTTGCGTGCCTTTGACTGATATGCTTAAAGTTGATTAAATGTACAATTACTATTTCGTAGTGATAATGTCAATTTCTTTAGTTTCTTCACGCGGCAATAGTAGTGCGAGTTGTGTTGAGTTGATGAGAGGTTGGTAGTGTTATTGAGTCAGTGTGTTGGCATGCGTGGAGTCTGCTAGCATCTCTCGAAACTCAGTGTCTGACTGACTTGAATCAAGTCAAGCGATTCTTTTGTTTCATAGATTTTTGGGTTTTCAAATAGGCTCCAGACAGCTGCACGGGAAAAAAGGATTTGTCTCAACTTGCTACATTTTTGTGTACTTTTAAAAAATGGGAAGTTGTGTTTGGAAAAGTGAAGTGATGATTGGTTAAAGGTTAGTTTGGGAAAGAGTGCATCTTCCCGTAGGGTGTGACAGGCAAGTGTGGAGGATTCCATACAATAAATATTATGTTTGATATATGTTTGGACAGTTCTTATTCTTTTCCCATAATGTCCAATAAAAACATTATAAAGGTTACGGACAGTGAAAGAAATTGAGAAAACGTCAGTGAAGAGAAAAGACAATAAAAGAACAGGATTCAGTAAGACAGAAGATATAAAACATTATATATGAAAGTGTATTTTATTATACTAGAATTTTTGTTGGCAACACACTAACGCGTATTGAAATTCTCACAGTACTTAGTATTGTGGAAGTTATCGCTAACAATTTATGTCAGGATTTAAAGACTCTACCTTTTAGAGCAATTTCACAAACCAATTGACAAAATTAAATAAGATGATTTGTTTGGAAAAATTCTTTCATAAAACACATCGGCATTTTAAAAAAAATATTTTTATTATGTATAAAGGAGGCCAAGGAATCGGTCTTACGTATAAAGGCGACCAAGGGATGGGTCTTAAGGATAAAGGTAACCAAGTGATCGGTCTTACGTATAAAGAAGACCAAGGGATGAATCTTAAGGATAAAGGAGGCCAAGTGATCGGTCTTACGTATAAAGGAGACCAAGGGATGAATCTTAAGGATAAAGGAGGCCAAGTGATCGGTCTTACGTATAAAGGAGACCAAGGGATGAGTCTTAAGGATAAAGGAGGTCAAGTGATCGGTCTTACGTATAAAGGAGACCAAGGGATGAGTCTTAAGGATAAAGGAGGCCAAGTGATCGGTCTTACGTATAAAGGAGACCAAGGAATGGGTCTTAAGGATAAAGGAGGCCAAGTGATCGGCCTTACGTATAAAGGATACCAAGGTATGAGTCTTAAAGATAAAGGAGACCAAGTGATCGGTCTTACGTATAAAGGAGACCAAAGGATGGGTCTTAAGGATAAAGGAGGCCAATGATCGGTCTTACGTATAAAGGCGGCCAAGGGATGGGTCCTAAGGATAAAGGAGGCCAAGTGATCGAAATTACATAAAGGTGACCGAGTGGATAAATGAGGTTTCATGTTACAGCCAACATACTATGAGCGATTAAAAATGTTGTCACTAGATTTTTTTTTACAGCCTTATTCAAAGTTATTGAAATTGAAATTTATCTTCTTCGTACACACACGTATACGCACATTACGAATTAACTTTTTCCTTACATATTTAACACACATTCGACTAGCGCTGGAACAAGACCTGTAAAGATGTAAATAAGTTTGCTTCATGTTTATTTTACATACATATATCCTCTCTTTCATTTCAACATTATTACACTCTTCGTTTTTGCCTGCTGATTAATCACAAAATGACTTTTTCTCGCAGTTTCTTTACATGTTATTTTTTTCACTTTTACCGAATTTACCAGGTTTGACATTAATATCCAGGTTAAGAAATATATAATTTAAACTTATACTGAATAATATGCGCAAAATTTAAAAAGAAAAAAATTGAAAAAGTGCCATTGTAACAAAGACGGCAGTAATATGAAATGTATGCTCCATTTTCTACAACTAGTTTCAAATGTTTTTCATCCATAGATTTTGTGCAATATTTATTTCTTCGTATGGAAAAAATCACTGCACCCAGAATAATATTCCAAAAGTTGTCTTACGTTATAAATTGCTATCTATAAAGATAGAACTACCTTTCCAAACTGTTACCGCGCATTTACGCTAAAGCTTTGAAATCGAATGAACAAAAAACTGGTTACTTCTTCAAATAGGTGCCATTGAAACCCATTTTATTCAAATATTCGATTTTTTTTCTTTCGACAAATTTGATTGAACATTGTCGTGTATAAAAGTCGTAATCGTTCTATTTATTTATTCTATTTTATCTTACTGGCAGCTTGCAAATGGCAGCAAGACAAGATAGAGTTGTCATAAATCATCAATTTAAAAAAATACTTAATAATGACTTTTTCCTCAGTGACAACTTCGAGATATATATCTCTCTCTATCCCCCCCCCCTCTCTCTCTCTCTCTCTATCTATCTATCTATCTATCTATCTATCTATATATATATATATATATATATATATATATATATATATATATATATATTAGGTTGGTGCAAAATAATGACGTAATAATGTTATTTTTTAACGTCAAAAAAACGACATTATTACGTCATTATTTTTACACCAACCTAATATATATATAATCTGTGGGATGTATAACATTTTATTAAAGCTTTAAAAACGGACATCTTAAAAGAGCATATGTATATATTGCAAAATATAAAACAAAGGGTTGAAAGAGTCAGAATTTAAAAAATATAATCACCTTAAATTACGGCGAATAAATTTTCCTTACCGTTATTGAAAATATTATACAGGTAAATGAATTGCCTCCCTTCGTAGGGGTCGTTATCACTGACCCCTGGGTTGGGCTGAAAGCAGCCTATAACGGCCTCTTTTTATCTGTGCCACCGACGAGTCAACACGGACAAATTTAGCTCCGTAAAACTCGACCAGCAACCACATG
Source organism: Acanthosepion lycidas (assembly GCA_963932145.1). Lineage (NCBI taxonomy): Eukaryota > Metazoa > Mollusca > Cephalopoda > Sepiida > Sepiidae > Acanthosepion > Acanthosepion lycidas. Next base: position 103,882,070 of record OZ010590.1, on the reverse strand, counting down.
GTGTCCAAAAATGGAGCAGCCAAGAATACAACATAGGAACGAGGATGTCCCAACACTTACAGCAAAGCATCCGAAAACTGAATCCTTCTTTGACCTGAAGACGAATATATTCCGACGTTGCAATAAAAATATGAAGAACTGTTAACCGAACGAACTTTACTGCCACCTCGCAAAAACCACTGTTTTTTTGCAATTATTTTTAAACCCCTTTTTTCTATCTTCCTTTTTTTTTCTTCCTCTTTCTGATATAAAGCCTCTCTTTTTTTCTACTCAAGTTTCGTGTTGTCCTCTTTTTCTCTCGCCGTGTCGCGTCGATGCTCTTTTTACTCTTATTTTCTACAAAGGACAAATTATTGGTCACGGAGATTCAACGGGGGTATAAAAACCCGCATACCTGTTCTCTTCCGCCTCTTTATCTTAAATTTTTGGATGTATTTATATATAAAGGTACATTCTTAAGGCTTAGACACACACAGATACATCTTTTCTATAACAAACATTATTTTAGTGAACGCTCCGTTTATCTATTAAACAGAGTATTTATTTACTAGCAGCATGGCCCGGCGTTGCCCGTGCTTGATTAAAAGAACGTACGACTCATACAGCAATCACTATCACTTGACTTAAAATATTTTTGCCCTTCCTTGCCTTTAAAGGAGTGCCCTTTGCCGTGCTGAAGTTGCTACATGCCTTACTTCTTGCCTATCTCAATTTTTTCTAAGCTCTATACTAAACATTAAATCTGTTACGAAAAAAGAACTAAACAAAATGAACACAAAACGATCAGCTTTAAAAAAGGACTCGTAACTGGAAAAACCAAATGAAAACAGAATGTTAACAACAAATACTTTTTCACACACAACCCAGTACTGCGGAATCAGAATCAACGTTGGGTTTAAGCAAGCGAATGGGCCAATTGGAGTAATGTGCCATGCAGATTTAAATTTTTCCCACTTGTGACGAATGCAGCTATTGATTTTTTTTGCATGCTAGTATGCTAGTTAACATTCGTGTCAGTCAGCTGTTAGCTCTCACGCTGACCAATAGAATCTTCCTGCCTATTCGTGGCAACCAACTATTGGCTCTCACTCTGGTCAGTAGGAAATGGCCGCAAACTACATGAAAACAGCCGAAAATCGATTATTTCCACTATCGATGGTAGTTGGGAAATGCAAAGTCGGTCTTGGCCTTCCCGCTAACTTGGAGCATGTGCATGTAAATTTTGGTACAAATCCGTCGAAAATTGCGGCTGTGCATTCGTTACACACACATATCATGCCTTTTATAGATAGAGATTTTCGCCTACCGGCCTGAATATTCGAGAAATCTTATTAAAGAACAATATTCGAACCTGCGTCCTCTTTGTCGTTAGATCCGACGTAATTTAGACCAGTCATATGAAACTGAGGGTCCCCTGAGAGCTACATGGTCACATATGTGTTGTAAAATAGACACACACGACAACCAATTGTCCGCATTATAACTGATTGGTGTCATTTAATAAAATTTATTGCAGAATATTTTTGTTACAAAAATTACAGCGATTGAAAACTGAACATTTATTTGCCACTATTCAATCAGTTTTATTAGATTGGTGCAAAAATGTTGACGTAATAATGTCGTTTTTTGACGTATTTTTAAACGTCAAAAAACGACATTATTACGTCATTATTTTTGCACCAACCTAGTAGTTTTTTTGGCCCCTGAGGCTTGACAACTCTAGCCTTGTTCTCTGAGAAGTCCAGTGACATGTGATGATCTGCAAAGAACAAATCCATAAAGATATCAAAATTGGAAGAGGAGCAGAATGCTGGACTAGATGAACTGAAAAAAATGTCAACATCATTGTGTTCAGTACAATGTGCAACGAAAGCCATGTGTAGTAGGGGTAACTAAAATGTGCAGTCTTTTTGGGAAAATTTCTATTCATTAAAACGATTATACTTCACATGAAATATGCATCAATCAAGAATTTGTGTGACATTTATAAACAATAAGTAGTCTATATTAGATATGTCAAACGGAGGGTCCTCTGAGGGCCACATGGTCACATATGTGTTTTCATGAGGGTCACACACGACAAACAATTCTGCACATTACAACTAATTGGTATCATTTACGAAAATTTATTGCAGAATATTTTGTTACTTAAATTTAGAGATGCACAATGTGCATCCAAATGTTTTAGGAGGATTCGTGTATATAAAATAAGGAAGTAGTTTGATAAAAAATTAAATTTTTAAATAATATATGCGTGCAGTTTACAACAGCATTAAATATATTGTACAAAAATTGCAGCAATTGAAAACTGAACATTTATTTGCCACTATTCAGTCAGTTTTATTTTATTTTTTTTATTTTTGTCCTGAGGTTTGGCATCTTTTTTTGCTGACAATTTTTGGTATGTTTGGTTGAAATACCTGTACAGTTCCAACTTTTATCAGAGATGACAAATGTTGATCAGTTAGCCTTGTTCTTTGAGAAGTTTTTGCTGATTTCACAAAGGAAAATAACTGTTCACACACGTAGGTAGAATCAAACATTGCCAAAATCTTTGTGGCAAACTTTCTGAAGGTTTTAAACTTTTCGGGAAGGTATGAAAAGAACCCAGGTATTTCTACTTTAAGATACTTTGCCCTGACTGTAAAATGCAACTGCATTTCTAATAATTCCATTTGTAGGATTTCTTCTGTCTTGGGAACATCAAAAGGTAAATGGTGCTGAGAATAATGCAAACTGATGTTCAAAAGATGAGAAATCACTAAATCTTTTCTGAAATACCTTTGACAACAATTCCAGGTGACTGTCATACTTAGCAAAGCTAAGTACAGTCTCGGTATTGGTTGTGTTTTTCAGCATTTTCGTTCAATTTTCTTTTTTCTCTTAGCTAGAAGAGAGCTAGCCATTTTAGGGTTGAAGTAGTAGGGAAAAAAAACTAATTTTCAAAATTGATGTCGCGTAATCTGAAAAATTATTGGGACATTTAACCTACGGCTAACAGGAAAAAGAAATAAAGTAATTTTGATAACGGCTCTAAAACTTTTTTGAATGACATTTCAACTTTAAAAGCAAAAAACTTCGAAATTTTGAAAGAAAGTTTTCTGTTTACAACTGTTAATGAGCCGCCATATTGTTCACGCGATGTGATGACTACTAGAGAGAATTTGTTCCCGCGCTATTTTCTCAGCCAATTAGAATACAGAATATCTGCTACAATTTTTAAAATAATAGCTTAGTACCGTCCAGAAGGCACGGTGGAGTAATGGATAGTGGCTCGGATTGAGGAATCCAGTTCCCTTACACTCATTGCGTACAAATACCCTTCTGCTCCAACCCCATGGGTATTAGTATGTAAGTACCATAGCTGTCCTAGCTTTTATACGAGAAGCTAGGACAGACCGTGTTTTATAGTCTTGGATGGCAACTGGTCTACTGCAGAAAGAAATGGCAACCTACTACTACTACTTGTCAGTATCGAAAGATACATGATCGCCTAAGCTTGTGTCACACATGGCACATAACAGACTGAATGTACTAACATAAAGTTTGTCGATAATATTAAAAATATTTTAAATAAATTTATGCAGTAAATGATATTCTTATTGGGTATTCGATTAAAATAAATCAAAATGTAAAAAACATGTGATTTATTTTCTTAAATAATGTAATTTCTAAATTATAAAAACTGCAATTTTGGCCATTAAATGACCTAAGGGTGTCCTTTATGCGGGCGGCAGGTGTGCTTGTGAAGGGTCGCATGCTGCTCGCGGGTCGCATGTTTGACATGCCTGCTTTAGAGACCATCTCGACTACAGAGTGCGTCGACGACCGAGCAAAGTTGAATAATGTCTTACAGGTACCTCCTTTAAATCGCTAAAAATGAGCATCCATAGAATGATCTAAAAGACGCCAAACTTGACGAAAACAAAATTTTATCGTCTAAATGTTTATGTTATTATTAAGAGGAAAGGACAAAGTATTTTTTAATTATTTTTAAAAAAATTTCCATCGTTTTAGAACATTCTAACTTTTGACTAAAAAAATCTTGTTTCTCTTTGTGTCAGCGGAACTACTTAAATAACAAAAAATTTCAGCGCATTCTTTTTCTGTATGACAGAATGCAATTTGGAAAATCTTACAAAAATAAAAATAATTGTCGGATTTTAATAAAACTTTCAGAAACTATTCACAAATGATGGAACTTATTATAAATATGTTTTCCTTTTTTAAAGTTATGGCAATGTTTTTTTATATATACTTATTACCCCCCGGAACTAAAACTAATTTTACGAAAACTCTATAATTTCAATTTTGGACAAGTTATTGATTATATTAGTTACAAGCACAAGGCCATGAGGAAACCAAATCATTTTTTTTTTTTTTAGTTAGAACAACTCCACCTGAAAATCATCTCTTTGTATCATACAAAACTCAATAAAACAAAGATATTATTTAATTTCAAATGCTTTTAATTCCTTTTATTTGTTTTAATGAATATTGATAATATTGTCTGAAAGCAAAAAAAGATTTCGATGAAAAATGATTTTTTAAAACAATCATTTGTAATTCTTAAAATATTTTATTATTTTTACATTAAATGTACTTAATTACTTCTAAAATTAGTGAAACGTTTGTACAATTTAGTCAATGGTATTATTAAGTAGATTTATAATTTACAGATTATAATTTCTGAAGCTTCTTACAAACGAACGAACACCAGTATATGAAAAATATAATTTGGGTCCATAAAAACGACTGTAATTCTAATTTACGGAAGACCAGAAGTATCATGAATGCAATAAAAAAAAAACAAAAAAAAACATCACGTGGATTAATTTTCTGTCTAGTATTTAAGGGTTGCTCTCCACTGTTTACGGCTTTATTTTTGCAAATTTTCCGTGCGAAACACGTATGGAGTATTTTATTTTCCGTTTTTATTTAAAAAAAAAACAAAAAAACATTTAAAACAATGTCCTCTGCTAAGTGTTGTCATCACCCCAGTCACGAAGTATTAAATAACAAGACAAAACATATCAAGCCATTGTTCAAACATAGGTTTGAAAAAAAATCCATATCATGCCTTTTTCACTCTTTGCACTTATCTTGTAAGTGGTGGGATTTTACAAACTGATGACAGCTTGCTCTATCACTGGCTGGCTGGCTGGCTGGCTGTCTGGTTGGCTGGCTGGCTGGCCTTTGACCCAGATATGTCAAAGTCAGTTGGGTTTAAATGTCCTTATCACTGTTTTTTTTAAAAAAAAAAAAAAAAAAAAAAAAAAAAAACTAAAACAAAAATAAACAAAAATTTACATATCACAGCAGATCTGAATTGACTTTAAGTTGGTGGGGGCTATAGGAGCCCTCAAACAGCTGTATAGCACTTGTATTTTAATTTATGTTATAGCATTTATAATTTCTCAAGATAGTATCAAAAATTTATGGTGAAGCTACATACTAAAAAACAAAATAAAAAAAAGACTGGGAATGCTGAAATTTTTTTTTCACTTTAATAATTACTAGGTACTACACAAGCCGGTTCACTTAAAAATGTCAAATCTGCCCTTCCGTATCATAACTTGAATCTCACGTTAGCTGTCAATACGTGATGAATATCATCATTCAGCACTTGTCATTTGCCAACGATGTTAAGATTGGCTCCTTTTTATTTTAAACAACATTTTTCTGCGAAGAAAGTGTGTAAAAGTTTCTTTCAAAATATATTAATTAAACTTTGAATTTTCTAATTTTTTCAAATATATTTTGAAAAACGTATAATTGATTTTTGGGCGAGTTTTAAACGAAGAATACAACTTAGTTTACAAAATTTTAAAAAAATGGCTGACTTGAGTTTTTTTAGTAATTTCGCTGACAAAAAAAAAAAAATTTTTAACTTAAATTTCAGACATGCTAAGAATGAGTAAAAAAAATTTTAAAATAATCAAAAAATACTGGTATTTCTTTTTAATAATGAAATATATATTTAAGATAAAAAAAATCATCAAGTTTCAGGCCTTTCTTGTCATGCTATCGATTTTCACGAAGATACCTATAAAACGCAAATCTTTCTTAGACACGCGAAACATTTATATCTGCCCAGTTACATAACATAAACAAAGAAGTGATGGAGTTTTACACGAAAATAAAGGTGAAAATTGTCTCGGGTATTTGGATTTGGAGTCAGAGACAAAAAAAAAAAAAAGAATCTGGTAAGGATGTTTGTTAATTTAACATAATTTTTTATTTTTGTTGGTGTAGGCTCCCCAAATCCACTTAAGATTGTTCTTTTATGAAAAAGAGTATCGAGTTAAAACTTTCTGTCACTTCTAACTTTCAGTTCTACAAGATTTCAATCACTTTCTCAGCAAAAAAAAAAAAGCAATTGTCACTGAGCATCTAAAAGTAAATGTTCAAGTTGACAAATACTTGGAGTTCGGACAAAGACCCGTTCTTGAATCACGAGTCGCTTTATTGCCCGACTTTGTAGTGTTGAGAATACTATTTTGCAAGTTCACCTTTTTGCTATTTTTTCTATCCTCATTCCAACCTCTTTTTGCTTTTAAAATCGGCTCCCAAAGACTTGATTCATATCAGAGATAAGAATATATTTTCGGACTAACGAGAGAGCTGGAAATATAAAAAGGAATTCCGCCACCATTATTCGTTCCATGGAGCCGTAAAGTCTGGGGGAAACTTCACAGCTTGTTCACTCCAACCGGTTTTCATTATTTTCAAAACTGGCTCCCAAAGCCCTGATTCTTATCAGAGATAAGAATATATTTTCTGACCGATGAAGAGGCCAGGAAATTTGTTTAACAATTTTGGTCCCCGATTCTTCTGAGGCTAACAAATCTCCATAAATTTAGAGAATCTTTGCCTATTTGGCAGTGAGACATCAGCCCATCGTCGATGATAGGGAGTTCTTGTCAACTTCAGAACCACTTTCAACCAAAGAAGAAATTACTGCCGGGTTGGAGAGACAGACCGTCAGCCCACTACTAAAAACCAATTGAAAGCTGCATCCCTTCACCACACCTTCTGTCGTGCCCAATGGACTTCTGTCGTCGACTTACGAACTCACTCATCTGCAAGATTCCTATATCTACCAACAATTTTCCTACTCTACAAGAAATGTGAGTGTATTTAAACCATAACAAAATTCTACTTGCTTAAAGAACTTTTTAGGCGCTCAGAGAAATATTTTGAGGAAGCCTTTTTTTCTGTTATGAACATTTTCTCTTCACTTAAATGACTTTTTCTTCTCCATTTGTTTCACTCCTAATTGCTTTTATCCCTTTACCCTTCTTTTTTCTGTATATGTAAATAAACACTTTCTTCTTATATTGTTACACACCGAGCAGGAGTTTTTTCTTTATTCGTACGCGCCTAAAAGAGAGAGTTTGTCCGCTCGAATCTTGCTGTTTTTTGACTCGCGTTTTGTCGCAATTTTTTAAACCTCAACCCTTGGATGCGGGAAAGCCGGGACAGATTTCTCAACAATATAAGTTCATATTCTACTACGTACTCGACATTTAGGTCTAATGGTTTTACGTCAGAAGACGTCATTGGAAAAAATAAAATGAACCACTAGTTACAAGGCAACATTTTCCGATCTAAAATTCTTCAATCATGGCGTTCTCTGATAGAAACATCAATACGACGTCAGCCTGATTTAAATATCTCCTCTTCTGAGAAATAATCGAAAGCATGACGATAAACGAAACTATGGACAATTCGTGCCTTGTCCTGAACCAACCATTCGTTAACTTGTACAATAACAAAAGAATATACTCAACAAATTAACAAAGCATTCCTTGTCTCTCATATTTAATAATAATCATATATTTATAAATCCTTAAATGACCCATGTCCCCTGTGTTTACATAAAATGCTGTATATTATAAAGTTTTTCTAAAAATAAAGTTCTAAATCAGAGAAGTGAATTAACAGTAATTTGTAGCCATTGTATATTGTTTACTTTAAAATATAGTTAAAAGTATTTTTCAAAAAAAATCTATGCATGACGATTGTATATCCATTATTTTATTAATATATAATGGTTCACATAGTATTTATTTAAGTTTTTGATTTTTCAACTTTCGTATTGCCATGTTTTAATGTCCATTCAATATATATATATATATATATATCGTTTTTAAAGATTCACTATATATATATATATATATATATATATATATATATATATATATATATATATATATATAAAATGTTTTAATTAGAGGACCCTTTAAGAAAGTTCGTAAGTGTTGTGGTAGGATCCACCTAATTTGCATAGTGGAGTACCGACCATATAAATATGGTTGGTACCGGGAAGCGAGTGAAGGAATCAAGAGATTCCTCGGCGATTGTCGAACTCTCTGCATTAGCAGAGGGGAACCCGGACGAGGCTTTGCCGGGGAGGTTGACAGGGCCTGAACCCGTCTAGGTGGGTTCAGAAAGGCCATATTTTTGGCCGAGCCTACGGGCTCGGGGATACCCACATTAAAACGGCCTTGTGCCACATTCGATCCTCGTGGGTGGATTGATAAATACAGGAATCAAGAGATTCAACCAGAGACTCTGCCCGACTGCGACTCAGTCAACACATTCTCCAGGAAATGTCTTCCCAAGAATATACAGAAGACTATATGCAAATATTGTGTACACTTTCCTGTTTCAATACATTTTGTTCTAAGTACATTTTGTGTTGCATTATTATTCCATGCATTAGTCAAGTTTCAACAGTAAGTATAAAAATTTTTTTATAAAAAACTTGTAACTCCTCATATATAACTTTTGTAAAATATAATTCCATATCTACTTCACTGTATCTTGGCGTTAGTTTTGCAATAGTATGTCGGCGGTAGCCATGCCTAAAGTGTCATTTCATATAGATTGATGAAATAACCAACCTATTCACACATTCTGACCTTATTTTCTGTTTTTTTTTTTAAATTTTAGCTTTGATCCGTCTTTTGATTGGTTAATCAAGATACGCCCCCCAAATGCGTTTTTTATTTTTTTATTTTGGATGTTTGGCTCCACCCCCATGCCTCATTTCTAAGCCCAAATAAGCTACACATTTGTTAACTGATTTGCCAAGTAAATCCTTTTCATCATGTTATTTTACACAGCCTGACGGGGGACAATTTTTACAGTTCCGAAACTTGGAATATATATATATATATATATATATATATATATATATATATATATATATATATATATATTGTTGTGGATTCCGTGAATGGAATCCTGCACAAATAAATAAACAACGCCAGTAACTGAGATAGAAAAATAAGTGTATTAAACGTAAGAATACAGACTTGAAGTGAAGATTAGTAGTCCAGGAATGCGGGTTAGTAGAAAGTATATGTACAAGTCTCTGGAAGTAAAGTCGTAATCATATCTCTCTGGACTCTTGTATAACTCTCTGAGAACACCCTGTGTCAGTCTCCGTATCTCTCAACCTGTCTCAACGTATCTCCACGTATCTCGATATTTAACAGTCCACCAACAAGGAATGTATGCGGCACAAGGCTGAGTTTAACGTGGGTTTATCCGAGCGCGTAGGCTCAGCCAAAAAATATCCCCTTTGAACCCGCATAAGCGGGTTCGGGAACTGTCTACCTCCCCGGACGTAACTTTGCCTTTCGGCAAAGCTTTGTCTGGGTTTCTCTCTGCCAAAGCAGAGAGTTCGACAGACGTCGCACACAGTCAGAGACTGTGACTCAGCGTATCTCAGTATTTAATATTCTACGAGGAATATATGCGGCACAAGGCCGAGTTTAATGTGGGTTTCTCCGAGCGCGTAGGACCAGTCGAAAAATATCCCCTTTGAACCCGCATAAACGAGTTCGGGAACTGTCTACCTCCCCAGACGAAACTTTGCCCTTCAGCAAAGCTTCGTCCAGGTTCCCCTCTGCCAAAGCAGAGAGTTCGACAGACGTCGAGACTGTATCTCGACGTTTCTCAACCGCAGGTATTCTCTCTGTCAGTATAAGTACACTTTGGACGAGTCCATCTTATGTAAAAAGGGGAGATCCCCACAACACATATATATATATATATATATATATATATATATATATATATATATATATATATATATATAGAGAGAGAGAGAGAGAGAGAGAGAGAGAGAGAGAGAGAGAGAGGAGGCATGGTGTAGTAATTAATAATGGCTCGGATTGAGGAATCGGAGAGCTGAGTTCGAATTCCAGTCGAATTCATAATATTCACTTACGTGCTAATACCCTTGCGAAAGGTATGAATCCTCTTCCTCAAGCTATGGGTAAATAGCAGGACAGACTGGGTTCTATAGCTTTGGATGGCAACTAGTCTAGGAGAAGGACAACTCTGAATTCAAAACCTGCGGAGGGTCGTTTGGGGACCTTGTGGCACGTAGTGCACCAGGTCTCTGTATTTGGCCCTTCAAAAAGTGTGGATGGTCCTGCACGAAACCTTCACCACTATAATCAAATCTCATGTGCTGTTGTCAGGCTGTCGGTTTCTTGGGAACTGATCTGCTTGACCCGCGTACGTCAGATTCGACGGAAGAGTCGAGCGAGCGATATATATATATATATATATATATATATATATATATATATATATATATATGTGTGTGTGTGTGTGTGTGTGTGTGTGTGTGTGTGTGTAAATATATATATATTTTACATATATATATATATATCATATTTTATACACATATATATATATATATATATATATATATATATATATATATATATATATATATATATATATATATACGTATGTATGTATTTAAACCAAAATTTTGTACCATAGAATTTGAACATGGCTTTGAAAATGACTGAACGAATTCTTTTAAAGGGGCCTTTTTCGTTCAACATTTCTTCAGAAAGATTCATTGGAACAACAATAATGAAAATGGTGAAACTGTAACGGGTAGAAACGGGGTGGGGTATATAAGGAGACCCGACTATAATAAATTTATTTCTAAAAAAAATAACGAATCGGTGTAAATAAGTATAAAACTTAAAAAGAATTTTACTCACGAACCAGCCATGAGGCAGAGAACGAAGAACGTTATCTTCCTGCCTGTACAAAGTCGGTCGATGAAGCTTGATGTAAACAGCCTCTAAAAACCGTAAATGTTTAACCAAACGAGCCTTAGGCAGCAGGGTGCTACAAACGCTGTGTCAAGATATTCGGAAGTGCAACCCGTGTTATTAATTTGTTGACTCCTGTTTTTCTGGTTAATAAAATATACAGATATACACCATCACAACAAACTGAGACATTGATACATAAATATAGAAGGATTAATTACCGGAAGGTTTTGTCGTTTCGGTAAATAAACGTTCTCCTAATGTGGTTATTAAATGTTCAAAGATTTGTGTTGTCTTGTTGAATAAAAACTTATTTTGTTGTGATAAGTCTATCATTAAAAAGTCATATTCAATCTGAGGAAGTAATATTTGAGTAAAACTTATTCTTTAGTCTTCATTCCTGGAGATGCCCATTTTCACATGCTGTCATTGTTGAAAAGACAGCAGATTATAAATTTTTCGCCACTAGGGCGTTTTCCTTTTTTTTACTAGGGAATTATGGGAAATTGTTTTATTTATTTCTCGTGATCACGAGATCAGTACAAATTAAATGAAGTCCAATTGCTGACTCACAAACTGAGTCAAGCAAGCGATTATTGTTACTCGCTGTCATATACAGGCAGGCAGGTAATCTCCAATCCGGCTCTCGCAAGTGGATTCGGCCAACATAATCGACCTCGTATCGGCATTTTATTATATATATATATATATATATATATATATATATATATATATATATACATATAACCATAATAAACGAAACCAATGAAACATAAAAAGCGAGGCTGAGCTGTCAAAGACAAAGAAAAATTCGTTAAGAAACCTCGGCATATAAACAATGCTCAATAATCTAGAACAGAAATTTCTAAATACACAAACAGCCGAGCAAAAAGCGTGAAGCCAATCCAAGAGAAGTCACAGAACACGAACATAAACTACGACTTTCACGCGATGAAGCGATCCTAAGACGAGCCGTCAGAGAACTGTATATATATATATATATATATATATATATATATATATAATGAAGTCTTTTTAATAAAAAAATATTAAAAAGTTAACTCTATGGTGAGAGCCCAATGTATAGATTTATATACAGAGCAATATAAATAAATAACTAATAGGGAAAAGACTCAATTAGTCTTCATATAATCGGCTATATATTTATTTGAAGTCATATATATATATATATATATATATATATATATATATATATATATATATATATACGATTAATAATAGAAATCTTATCAGTATAAGAAACTACACTCGTTTGGAAAACCTTCGGTGTCATGATTTGCAAATAATCAAACCAATACCAAAGGGACAAAAAAATGTATAAAAAATAAAAGAACCAAGAACTTGTGCGTTAGCCGAAAATAATCGTCTAGCATGCAAGTCCACGGCCCAAAGAAAAAAACAACCGATACGAGTAAGCAAAATAACTAAATAAAGTGCTCCATACAGTAAGTAGAGCAGACCTAGTTAAACCTAGATAGCCAGACAAACCTACCAAGGTTTCACCTAAGCAGATCATCAGGGAACCCTGCCTTCACTGACGATTCCCTTAGGTGAAACCTTGGTAGGTTTGTCTGGCTCTCTAGGTTTAACTATATATATATATATATATATATATATATATATATATATATATATATATATATACCCCATCAGATCGACTAGATTTTATTAAATGATATAAGTTCATCCAGACAATTTGATAAAAAAAATAAAGTAGCGATTTTAACTTGAGCATAAAACATTTGGGGCTGGGGGGAGCTTACATTATTAAAGAAATAAAAGTGTGCGTGTGTCTGTGAATGTGTCTGTGTGTATAATTATCTTTTTAAAGATAATTTATATATATATATATATATATATATATATATATATGTGTGTGTGTGTGTGTGTCTGTGTGTGTGTCTGTGTGTGTGTCTGTGTGTGTGTAATTATCTTTTTAAATGACCTACATTTATCGGAGAATAGTGCTTAATATCGGAGATAGGCTGTCTGTAGATGTAGACAATATACACATAGAAAGCATTGGAAGAAGATCACTTTAGGCATGAAACATAATTACCATGCAGTTTTAATTTCAATTCCTACACCCTCTTTCTTTCTGTCACTCTTAGTCTGTCTCCCCGACTTCTCTCTCTCTTTCTCTCTCTCGTTCTCTATGTCTACACCGGGTGTAGAAGCAAAATTGTCCAAATCGTATAACACCATGGGATAATTGTTCACCCACAAAATGTTTAATATCTAAAAAAACACTAAACTAATCTTGTTTCTTTTCTCCGGGTTTTCAGGTAAGATGTTTAGCCATCTTGACAACATTTAATTGTAAAAATCATAGAAAAATCTTTTGAGTTATTCGGCTAGCAAGAGAACAGGTTAAAATCATTTTGTGTCAGCCTCACTGTCTCTTCAACTGAGCAATAGTGAAAGGAAAAAATTCATTCAGACCTTCAGTAATTGTACAAGCATTCATACCCTGGCTTCTATCTTCAAAGTCCAGTCAAGAACCATCGTGAACGGTGAATAAGTTTAAAAAAGAGGGGACAATAAAGAGGAAAACTGGATCAGGAGGTCACAACAGGAAGAGGGATCATCATTACACATTTGAACGAAATACATTCTTATTGTTGAAAGTGGAGTTCAATAGTGTTATAGAAACCACGGAGGATTCTAGTAAGATATCTTCAATACTTTCTTAGATACAATTGTTCAAAGCTTAAGCTAACAATTGGACAACTTTGCTGTTACATAACTGATAGATAGATAGATAGATAGATAGATAGATAGACTGAATATACTGAGATACATAGTGTTGTGGATTCCGGGATGAAATCTGGTCTCAAAATGAATGACAAACGCAGAAATGAAATATAGCAAATAAATATATTGACGTAATAATACAATTGATAATACGGTTAGTAGATTCAGAAATGCGGTTAGTAGCAATAATAATATATATACAGTCTGGGAAATTCAGTATCGAAGTATGACTTCGTTCTTTTCTACGTGCTCGCAACTGTGACTCCTACAAAGCGGTTACCTCACTCTCTCACTGTATCACTGTCACTCTCTGACTCCCGGGTATTCACTGGCAGCAGTACAAGTACACACTAGGCGAGTCCACTTGTATGAAAAAGGGGTGGAGCCCTTAAAACCCCCTCCTTAGATCTCTTTTGGGGGGAAGTTAGTATTTTTTCTCTTATGGTCGATAGTCAGAGGTTCGGTACATTTTCTTTTCCTGTTTAACCTTCTAATTTCTGTGTCTTCCTGTGGTCTTTGGATCTCAAACACTTCGAAGATTGCATCCATTGAATCGTCGTTTTCTGCGGGTGACGAGCTTGGCTCCTCAACTTGTCTTTTTTTGTAATTGGTCAATGTGTCTTCTATGTGAAAACTTCTCGACTTGTACTGTGTACATCACATTTCCTAATCTATTGATTACTGTGCCAGGCTCCCAGTAAGCCATATTGTTTCTAGACATCCTAAAGTAAACCCGCTCTCCTGGTTTAAATGATCTCTTGGGTACAATAGGTGTATACTAACTTTTGTTCTTGTTTGGCAATAATTTGTCAAACACAGACCTTATGCTCCAAGCAAACATCAATTCCACTGGTGAAAGATCCGATGGCGTGTTCATGTTAGGTGTTATTCTGTACACTTGGAGGAACTGTTGTATCGCTTTTATCGTCGGTACATCCTCGGCTTTTTTTAACACTCTTTTTAGTGTGTCAACGAATCTTTCAGCTTGTCCGTTCGACCTCGGGTGGTACGGAGCTATCTTGATATGCTTTACTTGATATGTCTCACAAAATTCTTTGAAGTCACTGGAGGTAAATTTTGTGCCGTTATCGCTTACCAAACAATCCGCGACGCCAAATCTCGCGAATAGTTCGTGTAAACAGTTTATGGTATTTTCTGTCGTCGGGTGTTTAAATCTGGCAACCTCTGGCCATTTACTGAAACTATCTATTGTTATTAAATAGTAGTAACCCTCAATGGGTCCTGCGTAATCCACGTGCATTCTGGACCCACGGTCTGTCGACTTTAGGCCATGGCTTTTGTATAGAGGGTGGTGCTTTCGCCGCAGCAGCACAACCTTTGCAACTTTCCACCATTTGCCGGATATCATCGTCCATGTTCGGCCAGTAGACAAAACTTCTCATAAGTGATTTCATCCGGTTTTTTCCGGGATGTCCTAAGTGAAAATCTTTTAAGATCCTTCTTCGTAGTGACTTCGGTATTACTACTATCTCGTTATACAATAAGATGTTGTCACAGATTGAGAAACTGTTTGCTAAATTCCTCACCTTCTCTTCTATTTTTTCATGGTATTCGGAATAAACTCGTCTCTTTCTGCTTCTCGTCTTATCTCTAGCAGCGTTACAGGCAGTTCCTTTTTTGTATTGCATAATACCTTACTGATTTCATCTTCAGCTTGTAATGCTGCAATTACCGAATCTTCTAACGGTTCGCTTTTCGCAGGTATTAATCGCGATAGTCCGTCATCGTGTCCTATTTTCTTTGATGGTAAGAATTCCAGTTTAAAATTGTAGTTTAGTAACACAGTTCCCTATCTTAAAAGTTTGTTCGCTGTATAGACTGGTAGACCTTTTTTTTAACCGAAAATCGTAAGAAGTGGTTTGTGGTCCGTTTGGAGCGTGAAATCTCTCCCATAAATATATCTGTGAAAACGAGTTACTGCAAAAATTATGGCCAATGCCTCCTTTTCGATCTGTGAATAGTTTGTCTCCGCCGGTAATAATGATCTTGATGCGTGTGCAACGGGTTTGTTCGTACCGTTCCGCATCTTGTGTAAAATACACGCACCTACGCCATGTGAGCTCGCGTCACTTGCAATAATGATTTCGAAATGTGTCAATGCTAACTCCGAAGTTAATTTTTGTATTTTTTCCTTGAACGCTTTTTTACAGACCTCTGTCCAATTCCAATTATGCTCCTTTTTTAGTAACTCATTTAGTGGAGCCCTCAGTTTATGCATATTATCAATAAATTCATCATAGTAGTTAGCTAGGCCCAGGAAATTTTGTAGTTCTGCAACATTTTTGGGTTCCGGCATATTTTTAATTGCCTATGCCCTCTCTGAGCCCGGTTTCCTGCCATTTTCATTTATTATCTGACCTAAGTATTTAATTAAGGAAAAAGTTACACTTTTCTCCTTTTACTTTGAACCCAATGTCCTGAAGTCATCTGAAAACTTCATTTATGTGTGATGTGTGCTCTTCAACATTGTCGCTCTTAATTAGAATGCCATCCAGATAAGCGGTCGCGAAATTCTGGCCCGTGAGCATTGTGTCCATTGTTTGCTGAAAAATTGCTGGTGCAACTTTTACTCCGAATGGTAGTCTGTTGAATTTGTACAACCCTTTGTGCGTATTAATGCAAAAGTTTTTCGTACTCTCTTCTTTTACTGGGATTTGTAGATAAGCCTCACTTAGATCTATTTTTGAAAATATCTTACCGCCGTTGAGCTTTGTAAATATCTCCTCTGGGCTCGGTAGTGGGTAATGATGGTCTTTTATAGCCTTGTTAAGCCCCGTCAAAAAATCTGCGCATACGCTGATTTCTCCTGATTTATTTTTTACATAAACTATCGGTGCTGCCCATTCACTAGTCTCTCCAATTCTTTGTCGATTTTTTCCTATAGTAGCGAACGGTACGTTTCGATTCTTTTTAAAAACTGGTTGGATGTTTTCTTTTAATTCAATTCTTGCCTCAAATTTGTTGCATTGTCCCAACCCGCTCGAAAATACCTCAGGAAATTGGTTATATAATTCTTCCTTTAACTTTATAGCATCTGATGGTTCAACCTCTAACTTTTTGCAAAAAGAGCTAATAGGTAGATCCCAAAAGTTGAACTTTTGCATCCAGTCGATACCTACTAAATTTTCAGTATCTTTCATGACGTATATCTTTAGTTTTTTTGTTTTTCCTTGAAATTTAATATTCACGATTATTTCTCCTTCGAATTTTATTCGCTTGCCTGTAACCGACTTTGCAATTTTTTGTGTATGTAACATGGTATGTCTGTTAAGTTTTCTCCATGTCTGTAGGTTGATTATCGTGAGGTCGGAACCTGATTCCAGTTGCAATTTTATCTTTTTATTTAAAATTTCCAGTTCCATATATTTCTTTATGTTGGTGTTGTCTTCGTTATGCATCCTATGTATTCTACTAGTATCTTTTCTGTCCCTACATCGGAACGCCTTGTGACCCATTTTCCACACTCAAGACAGTTTTTATATCTAAATCGGCAATCCTATGTAGTCCTCCACATCGATAGCATGTTGATGGGTGGGTGGCTTATATTTGCTTCGATTTTCGTCATAATTTGCCCTGTGTATTGTACTTTTTCTGTTATTATGGAATTTTTGTTTTCTTTCCAGGGAGGGTGAAGAACGTAGACTTTTGTTTAACTTACGTATATGAGATACAGCTGACCCCTCAATGTCCTTCGAGTCTTTCTTTATACTTAGACATTTCTGGCAATCTTTCCATAATTGTTGTAGTGTTAGTCCAGGTTCATTTTGTAATTTTGAAAGCATTATTTTGCGCATTTCACTGTCTTTTGTTGAAACTAACCCTTGAACAAAGATGAAACATTTGAAATTGTCTGAGGTTAATTCCGCTAATTTGAAGCCGTCACAATGTTTATTTACGATTGCGGCAAACGTGGAATAATCCTCATTATCGCCTTTTACCAGGTTAAGGCTTTTCCACCTCCTGTGGAAGAGTGATGTTTTAGGACTGAAGAGTACTTTAAGACATATCACTGCTTCGTCAAATGTTAATTCGTTCGTCTTTTTTGGCAAGATATAATCTACGAACTTTGTATATTCTTCAGTTCCTAATTTTCTTAGCATGTTAAAAATGTCTTCATGTCTTCTGAAGTAATCTCCAAAATTTTTCTCCTCATCTAGAGAATATTTGAAAATCTCTATGGTATTCCACACTGCGTCTTGCGAAAATGTTACTTCTTTTTCAATATTTAATCGCTTGTTACCCGCTACTTTCAATATTAGTTCCTGGAGCTCTATTTGTCTTTCTTGATTTTCCTTCTTCATTTGTAGGAATGGCTTTTGCCATTTTTCTTCCATTCTTTCTTGTAGTTGTAATTGTTGATCATTTTGGTATTTTACCAGTTCTACCAAAATATTTTTAAAATCTTCCATGATAACTCAATTTTACGTATTTTTACTCCTCGTAACTCTTTGTCGTCAATTTGTTGTGGACGACGAGGGAAAATTTTTTTGTTCTTTGTTCTTCCTGTTCAAATCGCTCGTAGTCAATTTGTTGTGGACGAGGGGAGGATTTTTCTATTTCTTCTCGATTGAGTTCGAATCGCTCGTTGCCAATTTGTTGTGGACGACGAGGGACAATTTTTGTTGTTTTTTCTTCCCGTGTGAGTTCGAATCTTCGTCACCAAATCCGGTCTCAAATGAATGACAAACGCAGGAATGAAATATAACAAATAAATATATTGACGTAATAATACAATTGGTAATACGGTTAGTAGATCCAGAAATGCGGTTAGTAGCAATAATAATAATATATATATACAGTCTGGGAAATTCAGTATCGAAGTAGGACTTCCTTCTGAGTCTAAGTTCTCGCAACTGTGACTCCTACAAAGCGGTTACCTCACTCTCTCACTGTATCACTGTCACTCTCTGACTCCCGGGTATTCACCGGCAGCAGTACAAGTACACACTAGGCGAGTCCACTTGTCCACTTGTATGAAAAAAGGTGGATCCCTTAACAGATAGATAGATAAACTTAATATACTGAGATAGATAGATAGATAGATAGATAGACTGAATATACTGAGATTGATAGATAAATAGTGTTTTGTCAAAAGATCGGTCGACTCGATTATTTCTTGAATATAACCTTCTAAGGCAAGCAGTTTTGTAAATATAGAACTTAATATGAAGGAATAGATCATTAATAATAATAATAATAATAATAATAATAATAATAATAATAGTAATAATAATAATATTAATAAAGAAAGAAAGAAAGAAAGAAAGAAAGAAAGAAATTTGATCATCTCTCTGGATTTCATGGAATCACACCCACTATACTCTTCAGGAGATTTGATGTTCACTATTCAACATGAAGTTTATTAAAAAGTGGCTATAACATTTTGCCTCAAATCCAAGATTTTCTAACTTACTATATCTAAGTCCCTGCTCCATTGACGGATAAATGTTAATCAACGAGAAACAATGGTAGTAGTTGGACCAATATATACGAGGTCTGATCAAATAGTATCGGGACTGGGGCTATGAAAAGAAAACTATAACTTGCCTTTCTGAAGCCATACACTTTATCCATCGTCGTTCCCATTGATAAAAGCACTCAAGGAACTTCTTTTTTGGGAAAGTGAGCAGCTGCCTCATCGCATTCTCTTGGAATTCTTCGACGTCTTTAAATTTTGTTCTTTTCAAGTGGGATTTGATTTTTGAAGAGGAAAATATCACAAGGGGAAAAATCATGGGAAATATGGTGGTTGTCGGATCTGGGAATTTTGGTACTTAACCAAAAACTGCTCCACAATCCATGGTCAGTGATGGAATCACTGTGTTTTGGTGAGACAGCCACACTCTACACACTTTCCTTCCAAGTACTGCTATAAACAATGAAAGTGAACCAAAACATTATAACTTAGTCTGCATGCGTGTCAGAGTTCAAGGTCAGTTTGTGTCAAGTGGATTCACTCAATGAGTTTTAGCGCTGTTACCATAGCAATAACCCCGATACTTTTTGATCAGACTCCATATGCCGTCCTGGGTATGACGATAAACTACATCCACGTCCTGGGTAAGACGAGAAACTACGTCCAGCAGCAAGGCCTCTGATCAGGAGGTTTTGAGGAGCGTGGAACCACTTCTTAATTGCTGGTGTTCCCAGGTCCACCCTGACCTGAGGTGGTAGCACAGGTTAGGGTCCCAGCTATGGGCAAGTAGTTAACCTCGAAACTGAGGTAAAAAGCATTATAAAAGTGTAAAAATAGTTTTTAATACCAGAAATACTTTGTAAAAAATTATTACCAGAAATTAATTTTTGAAGAAAAAAATATTACCAGCAATACATTTTTTAAAATAATATTACGAACTATACAATTTTGAGGAAAAAATATTACCAGAAAAAAGTTGTCGGCATTAAATAACCCATTGAGGTTGATATGCCGTGTAACACAACAAACCAAATAAACCAAACTTCATATGTTAGGTTTTTTTTTATAAACCTTGGAGATACAATCTCCTATTGGGCAATGGAAATCATATGCCATATTGTTCTTATTTGATATAAGTTTGAGCTGTGAAGAAACTGTTTCACATTCACTTATATATAGGAGGGTTTATATTAAATAATAAGAACACATGGCACAGTAGATAAAGGCGTTAGTTAGATCCAGTGAGAGGACCCAAGGAGTGTGAGTTCAATACCTGGTTAAGGCGGTGGAGAACTTGGAGAGAGGAATTAACAGGAGATAACTGATAACTGACATTCATTAGACATGGCACGTGGTACTAGAACAGTCTACCCCAGCGAGCGAAATAAAGGGTTCAATTCGACATTCCAACTACCTGAAGAAGGCCGGGGCGTACAACGGCCGAAACGCTGTGATAAATATGGCAACAAATATGAGGATGATAGTCCGAACAAAGTAAATAGTGTACATAATAACTCATCTCAGAAATATAGACAGATACTAAATAATAGTCCAATATATATTTCAATATGTAGCTAGTTAAATTAATAGTTTTATCAAGAAATCGATCGACCAGGATATTTCTGGAAAATAACTTTTTTAAGACAAGCAATCTTTGTAATAATAGTGTCAGACATCATGAAATAGATTATTATTATTATTATTATTATTATTATTATTATTATTATCATCATCATCATATCTTTTGATTTCTCTTGTATACTCATTTCCTTCCAGTTCCCAACTAGTGACCTAAGATCAGAAATGGCTTCATGACACTTCCACTGAGCATTTTTGTAAAAAAAAGAAAAAAGATCACCCAGATTTTATATAGATAAAACCCTTCCTAAGGCGTGAATGAGTCTATCATAACATTTTCCAATCAAACCGAGGGTTCCAACTACAACTTGAAATATTGTCCCACACTTATGAAATTTCCGTTTCAAGACCCTTGTAATTTGATAGGATTTTGAAGATCTTCAAAGATACGTTAGAGTCAGCAGAAACTACCACGTCAGTAAGAAATCACATTCTGTTCTTGTGGTCTTTGATTACAATGTCTGGGTGATTAACTTTGGTTGTTCTATCTGTGTGTCCTACAAAATTGTTACAGTTGCTATATCTGTAATCGGGTCTGGGTGGTGATCATACGGGTTTCTGGCAGTTCCCTTTCCGTAAAAGTTGCAGATGTTCCCGTAAAGACATTGGTCCCTTTTTTCATGCCGAATTTAATATTCAGTGGGCGCCAATGTCACGTGACAGTTCAGTATTCTTTTCTTTGTTACTAAAGAAATCCTGCTGTCTTGCAATACTCTGCTCAGCTTTTGGAATGTGTCCTTGGTTATCTCAATACGTCTACGGATCTCGGTGTCGAATTTACCGTCCTCTGTCAAGAAGACTCTTCCCAGATATTTAAACGTCTGTGCCAGCTTGATTATAGTGTTCCCGACATTCAAATCGCATTTTGGGCTCATCCTCTTACTGATGACCATGCATTGTAGTTTATGCTTAGTCCTTTCTTCTCACTCTCCATCGCTACCTTCTGTAGAAGATTTTGTAATTTCTTTTCTGTGTTTGCTATCAGTACTGTGCCATCTGCGTATCTTATGTTGTTAAGATTGTGGCCGACAATGCTAAATCACGGTAGGGTTTCCAATTATATCAGGATTGCCTCGCTGTATAGATTGAACAGGTCGAGTGAGAAGACGCATCCTTTCCTTAAGACCCATTCTTATATATATTCACTGAACTCGTTCCTTATGCGTATTCATGCTGTCTGCTGCCAGTCTAGGTTCTTGATTATTCTGATATCTTTCCTGACTATATCAAGGTTGCTGAGCAGTTTCATCAGATCATTGTGGTGTACTTTGCCGAAAGCCTTTGAGTAGTCTATGAAACATAGGTACACGTCCTTCTGCATCTGTACCAAAGAAAAGAATACTGAGCTGTCACGTGACATCTGTGCCTCTTTACGGCAGCGAATGTTGGACGATTTCCTCAAAGATGAAGAAGAGCCTCGAGGCGACGGAGATGTGGTTCTATAGAGGTAATGCTGACGATATCATAGACCGAACATGTGAGCAACGATGAGGTCTTAGAGAGGTTGCAAACAAGGAGAAGGATTATACTTAACATCGGAAAGAGGCAGCTGAATGGGACCCATAATGAGGAAGGAGGGCCTGGAGAATCTGATACTCACGGGTCGAATAGAGGGATAGACAAGGAGAAGCAGCGCATGACAAACCTGACGTGCGTGAGCAGTTTAAAGACCGAACTTGGTCTAGGGGAGGAAGCAGATGGAAGGAACTTGTTGAGAGCTGCAAGGGATAGAGGGAGGTGGAGAGCCATGATCGCCTGCGTCCTGAAAGGACATGGCTCACAAAAAGGAAGAAAAGGACGCCAATACCGTGTAACCTGATACAAAATGGATATTTATCACAAAATTTTGGTTTGGTTTGGTTTGTGTTACGGCATATCAACCTCAATGGATCATTTAATGCCGACAACTTTTTGTCCTGGTAATATTTTCTTTTGTCAAAAATCTATTTCTGGTAATATTTTTTTTTCCTCAAAATTGTAGAGTTGGTAATATTATTTTCAAAAAAGTATTGATGGTAATTTTTTTTCAAAAACATATTGCTGGTAATATTTCTTTTTCAAAAACTTATTGATTGTAATAGTTTTTTTTTTTTTTTTTTCAAAAACGTATTGATGGTAATAGTTTTCTTTAAAAATTGATTTCTTGTAATAATTTTTTACAAAGTATTTCTGGTATTAAAACCTATTTTTACACTTTCAAAATGCTTTTTACCTCAGTTTCGGGGTTAACTATTTCCCCATAGCTGGGACCCTAACAGGTGCTACCACTTCCGGTCAGGGTGGATCTGGGAACATCAGCAATTGAGAGGTGGTTCCACTCTCCTCAAAACCAGAGACCTTGCTGCTGGACGTAGTTTATCGTCTTGCCCTGGACACGGATGTAGTTTATCGTCATACCCAGGACGGTTATCACAGAATTCGAATTTTGTACTAACACAATATTTCAGTATTTGTGCTTGTAATTCCTAGTTGACAAACATTGGTCCTGTGCAGCAAGAATAAAAACTCAAGCTTCACCTTTTAATTTGCACTACATAGTCACTGATGGGTACGGGGGTTTGTCTACATCAGCTTATTTGGTACGGGCAGTGTATTGACCATAAAGAGGCTTATCTTACCATCAATTATAACACTTCTTCACCCACTTGAAATTCCCTTTTGAAGTTGTTGGCTTCCATTGTTACTGAATAAGTATTCTTATTTCTTGCAAGTTCTTTGAGACAGATTATCAACCAGTCTTTTCTAGTTTCCAGGTAATTTCGAAGACCGATTGTTGTGTATTTTATCAGACAGTTCTAGTTGAACTAATCCTCTGCCACCTTCGGATCTGGGCACATACAAACGATCAATATCAATATATCATCAATATGATGCACGCGGTGGCAAGTGAGAAGCTTTCTCGTTTTGACATCCATTCGCTTAATGCCAGCTATGATCCAGTTCAGGATGTTGAAACTCCGTTTCACCACAGGGACAGCCAGATTGTTTATGGCTATTATTTTGTTTCGTGAATTCAAGTTGCTATTTAACACCAGAAGCACGCGCCTTTAGTATTCTTTTCTTATTTTCTCCTTCATTTGAATATCTGTACTTCATCTCCTTCGCTGACCCCTAGGTATTTATAGGCATCTTCTTCTTCTAGTTCCCTAATCTTTATGACAAAATTTAGATCGTTTGAGCCTGTTTCTGTAATTCTCCCCTTCTTGAGCGTTACACTTACACATTTACCTAATGCAAAATCCATCACTAAAAATTTTACAGTATTGAGGAGAGCCTTCAACCTATGGTCGTCTTTGGCAAATGGTTTGAGATCACCTATGTACAATTATTATTATTATTATTATTATTATTATTATTATTATTATTATTATTTCATTTGATTTCTGGTGTGTAATCATTTCTTTCCGAGTCCCAGACAGAGACCTAAGGTCAGAAATGGCATCATGATATTTTTCACAGAGCAATTTTAAAAAAATCGCATAAATTTTACATGGATAACGTCCGTACCAAAGTTCGTGGTGAAGAGGTTGAATTTAACGTCTTTTGGTGAGATGACCGTGTTTCCGACCGGAACAGTTTTTGTTGCATGTTGGGAGTATTTTTATTATTTTTATTTACAAAGTCAAAGAATTTTACTGTCTGTAGACATCACTCTGCTGTTTTTTTTTATCCCCACCAAGTTCAGACTGTGTCCAGATCAGGAGACATAGAAGGCAAACTCATTGAGTTGATGAATTCGTGCATGTAATCCAGTATATCGTCCAGACATATTTGAGGCATTATCGTAGGACTGTCCACGGAAGTTTGATAATGGAATTTTGTTCTCATTAAGAAAATCCACAGCAATGTCTGTTAGAACCTTTGTTACACGAGAAAAGATGGAGATGAATATCAAGAAACATTCCACAGGCTCACGGCCTTTAATGCATCGAACACCAAGTGTCAGTTGACCTGTGTGTGGAATGTCTAGAGTAGAATCTATACTTATTGAATAATACTTTGCCTGTTTTACTTCTTCAGGAATAATACAAAGAACCCGTTATCCCATTAATTCTACAAATTCCTCACAAATATTTGCAGATAAATATGACGTATTCCCTATTTCAGGATCCATACATTTTGAGATGTTCTTCCAAAAAAGGATCAAATTCACTCAGCAGTTCTAGCATAATTAAATAGTTGCCATTTTTTGCTAACCCAATAATCTGATTTTTTCCACGAAAGGGCAAACCTCTGGAGGCAAGAAAGCAAATTACAGAAACTGCACGTGTCAACAATTTATACCAATGTTCCTATAGGTCACGTCGACGTGGGGTAATGGTTAGCAGGCTTGTCTTGCTTGATCAGTTACGACTGAAAAGTGAATTCGATCCTCATTAGGTGCTCTATACATTTGGCCTTGTGCCACATCTAAGCTACGCTTAGAAAATAACTATACCAATGTTCCTGTTTAGAGAGATGTTGCTCAAGTAAAAAAGAATCTACACTTTCAGTTTCTCTATGCTTTATCAAATATGCTGTCATGCGCTTTCGATGTTCTCGCTCCATTTTTATGTTCTACAATAAGATTGATGTGCTTCCAGTCATTGTACCCCGAAGTAACAAAGGGATATTCTTGCTTGGAGAATGGCCTATACACAAAGCACTACAAACTACATTAGTATGGTTAATAGAGCATACCTTTACGTTTTTACAAACACGTCATTCCGCACGTTTGAACACATTATTTGATAAATATGTAAAGGACCCTAGAAGATGAAAAGAAAACATGAGCGTTTATATTTCCTGCTAGAAGATCCAGCTACATGAAAATGTCGGACTTGAATTAAGTCCAACTGAAGATAAAGAAGACAAACAAACAAGACCGATATATATATATATATATATATATATATATATATATATATATATATTTTGAATAAAAAATTCCGAGAGGATAGAATCCAGGTAGAACTCAATGTCCAGGACAGAGTAAGATTTTCCCCCTTCCACTCACACCTAGTTTTTAAATAACCCTCTCCGTTAAACCCTTCTCTTATGAACTAACATTCGTCCCACACTCTCATACTTACACTCTCTCTAAATTCTATTTTTATTTCCGGAGTGGGTTTTTTTCTGTTTTCTTTTTGAATTTGTAGGTCTGATGAATTGGATCGCATTTACGATTCCAATGGAATAAATTATGACCATGGAATATTAGTGTTTAAGCCTTGTTATTATA
This sequence comes from Acanthosepion lycidas, assembly GCA_963932145.1. Taxonomy (NCBI): domain Eukaryota; kingdom Metazoa; phylum Mollusca; class Cephalopoda; order Sepiida; family Sepiidae; genus Acanthosepion; species Acanthosepion lycidas. The sequence continues at coordinate 103,855,906 of OZ010590.1, read as the reverse complement.
TCCTTACTCTGTCCTGGACATTGAGTTCTACCTGGATTCTATCCTCTCGGAATTTTTTATTCAAAAAATATACATGTGTGTATATGCACCTGTGGATTTTGCATATATATGTATATTTACCACTAATATTATCTCTCTCTCTCTCTCTCTCTATATATATATATATATATATATATATATATATATATATATATATATATAAACAAATATATGTATTAAACAAAACAATTGCAAGGCACATAGACAGTGAACATTTGTGTTTGTTCTTTGGTGAATGTTCGTATTTTGGTGAATGTTTGTAATTTTCATAGCGTCTTCCCAGAAATGGGAAACGCCGTCTTTTGTGAGAGCTCACATAGTAGCGGTGTTCGCTGAAATGAAGAAAGAAGAGAAATAATTACCTCACCTCCACACGAGGTGGTATGCCGCCCCAGGCCTGAGGGAAAAAAAAGATCGAGGCAAGAAGTCACCCAGTATTTATAGTATGGGTAGAGAGACCCCTGATGAAGAATTTGAGAATTACGGAAGAAGTAATTCCGACAAATACCTTGCGTTCGTATTCTCTACTTAAACTGGTTTAAACACTCTGCTTGAATTTGAAAGGTAACCATCATGATTCTGACATGGTGAGGACTCACAACGAATACAGTAATCTATTGTGTTATTATCAATAATGTTCCATGTCCCCGGATCTGTCTCTTAGATTGCAAACTCCTTTACTGTAACCGACCGATTTGGGTATTTTCTTTTGAAAAAAATGTCATATGCTTCCACGATGAAAATGCCCTTCATTTAATTGGAAGAATAGTATTTATACTCTGCGACGAGTCACAAAACTACCGGACAAGACCTACAGATAGCATAGTGATAGGGTGACTGGCACTGATCTAGCCTCATCTATGTATAGGACTACAAGACTACATTCAATACATTTCTCACCTTCCGCAATTAAAAAGCTTATCCATTCATATATTCACAAACTATCAATACCTGGTAATTAGTACTGCATTATAAATTCATAATCTTAATTAACCATTATATGGTTACCGTGCAAGTGTTCAATGTTGTAATTGAATCTCAGGTGTCATGACCTATAGCTGAATTCATATACAATATATAAATAAATCCAATAATCATGTCATCGCTATTAATAGAATTATGGTGTTATGGGTCCTTACCTATAACTACAGAATGAACTCTTCCTAACACTATGTATACTACGCCTCTCAAGAGAGAGGGTTGAATCGAGTCGAGCCGATAGCAGTTCAATCCAAACCAGACTGACAGTCATACTAACACCTTCCACATTTTGTATTATTATTTCGTGTAATATATCTTCGTTATTTCTACTCTTGTGTTCGTGTTGTTCATAACAGTAAGTTTAATGTTACTTCTGCTATTTTCATATTTGCATTTATGTTTAAATCAAAATATGTAGCTAGTTGCAATAACACGGATTTTTTTTAATAAGTAAAATTATTCATCCAAATTCGATGAAGAATTTTTTTAACGGAAAACTTTTTGAAACAACCGCAAATACAAAGTTAGTTTTCACTATTTACATTATTTGTCCCCGTCTTTGTTGCCATATTTATCACAACGTTTCGACCTTCTTCAGGATGCTGGAATGTCGAACTGAACCATTTATTTCGCTCGCTCGAGTTGACTGTTCTAGTTCCACATGTCTAATGGATGTCAGGTATCTTCTGTTAATTCGCCTCTCCAAGTTCTCTCCTGCCTTAACCAGATATTGTACTCACAACTGTTTGGGTCCTGTCACTGTATCTAGCCAACGCCTTTATCCACTGTGCCATGTGCCCTTAAGGACATCTGTGTATGAATTTCTGGGACTTATAAACTTAATGTCTTCAGCAATCTTTTTTTACCAATTATTGCAATTTTTGCTGTTATCGTTACATGTTTTTAGCAGAGCTCATATTGCAATTTTCGTTGTTATTATTGATTTTCTCTGGCACTCCTTATTACTGGTTCCCATATTGTATTCATTCTATGTTTAGTCGGCTCAGGAGATTTTTGTAGCCTAGCATATGTGCTGATTCCTTAAGTTTACGAATTTTCCAATGATATTCTTTGTCTGTGATTTCAATCTGGTCCCACAGAAGGTGATAATCCCTTTTCTCTCCATATGTGGTCAACCACAGTGATTTTTCCACTTCCCCTCGTGTTAGTTGTTGAAGCCTTATTTTAAAGGGGCGCCCTGTCTCCCCTTTACATTTCTTTCCGCAGCTGCACGGGATGGCGTAAACATAGTCTTTAGTCATGTTCTCCTCTATGAGGGGAGTTTTACGTGGGAGAGTTATCTGCGAAGTGTCGTCCAGCTTTTGTAGGTTGTCCTGATGTTATATGGACCCAAGGTTCTTTGTATTTTCTCTGATAACCCGTTCACATAAGTCCAGGCAGACTGTTTTCTGAGTGTTGTTGTCCTTCTCTTGTATGGCAACAAAGATGAAGTCAATATTCCGAATAATGTAAATAGGGTACTAATACCTCATCTCCGAAATATAGACAGATACTAAAGTTAGTTTTATCAAAAACATATCTGGAGAGAAATATTAATTACTTTTATTATTATTGTTTTGAAATGAACATCAAAGCTTAGGACTAGTCACCATTTTGTCACGATTGCAACGAAAGGAAAAGCAAGAGGGAAAGAGAAAATATAAATATACAATTAAAAACAATATTCATTTAGTCTAGGGGAAATTTAAGAATTAAACGAGACCAGAGAAAAAATACAAAATATTATCTCTAACAGAAAGCCAATAGTAGTCTTAAAAGCAGTCTTAGTAGCCAATAGTATTAAAAGTAAAAAATCTGAGTATCTCCTGTTAATTCACCTCTCCAAGTTCTCCACTGCCTTAACTAGTGCTACGTGTCCTTAAAGATACATAGCACGGTGGATAAAGGCGTTGGTTAGATCTAGTGACGGAACCCAAAGAATTATGAGTTCAATACCTGGTTAAGGCAGTGGAGAACTTGGAGAGGTGAATTAACAGGAGATAACTGATAACTGACATCCATTAAACATGGCACGTGGAACTAGAACAGCGAGCGAAATAATGGGTTCAGTTCGACATTCCAACCACCTGAAGAAAACCGGAGCGTACAACGGCCGAAAGGTTGTATTAAATATGGTGAAAAAGATGACGACAATAGTCCGAATAATGTAAATAGTGTACATAATACCTGATCTCAGAAATATCGACAAATACTAAAGTTAGTTTTATCAAAAACATATCTGAAGAGAAATATTAATACTTTTATTGTTGTTTTAAAATGAACATCAAATCTTAGGAGTAGTCCCCCTTTTTGTCATGATTGCGACGAAAAGAAAAACAATTGAGAGAGAAGGTGAAATGAAAAAGACAATAAAGAAATACTTTTAATGCTAGATTTTTATAACAATAAAAATAATTTATTTACAAAAGTCAAAAATATAAATATAAATTAAAAACAATATTAATTCAGTCTAGGAGAAATTTAAGAATTAAATCAAACCAATGAAAAAATAAAAAAAATAATCTTATCTCCAACAGAAAGCCAATAATAGTCTTGGTCACAAATATTAAAAGACAGAAATCAGAGTATCTCCTGTTAATTCACCTCTCCAGGTTCTTCACTGCCTTAACCAGTGCCATGTGTCTTTAAGGACACATAGCACAGTAGATAAAGGCGTTGGTTAGATCTAGTAACGGAACCCAAAGAATTATGATAAGACTGTGGATAACTTGAAGAGGTGAATTAACAGGAGATAACTGATAACTGACATCCATTAGACATAGCATGTGTAACTAGAACAGTCTACCCCAGAGAGCGAATTTAAGGGTTCAGTTCGACATTCCAACCACCTGAAGAAGGCAAGAGCGTACAACGGCCGGAGAGTACAACGGCCGAAACTTTGTGATACATATGACAACAAATATTAGGACAATAGCCCGAATAATGTAAATAGTGTACATAATACCTCTTCTCAGAAATATAGACAGATACTGAAGGGCCGAAACGTTGTATGGTGACAAAGATGAGGACAATAGTTCGAATAATGTAAATAGTGTACATAATACTCTATCTCGGAAATATAGACATATACTAAAGTTAGTTGTATCAAAATATTATCTGAAGAGAAATATAAATGACTTTCATTATTATTGTTGTCAAATGAACATTGGATGAGAAAATCACAGCTGAATTTCTGTTTTTGTTTTGAAATGAACATCAAATCTTAGGAGTAGTCCCCTTTTTGTCATGATTGCAACGAAAAGAAAAACAATTGAGAGAGAAGGCGAAATGAAAAGGACAATAAAGAAATACTTTTAAGACTAGAGTTTTATAACAATAAAAATAATTTATTTACAAAAGTCAAAAATATAAATATATTATACTCAAACATTCAAAACAACATTGTTTCATCTTGGCGAAATTTAAGAATTAAATCAAACCAGAGGAAAAAATAAAAGATATTGTCTCCAAAAGAAAGCCAGTAGTAGTCTCAGCCAAAGATATTAAAAAGATGAGTTTTACCAGCGATCCTATGCGAAGACTGGTTGTCATGTGTCATGGTCAGTTCTCTGATCTTTTCCGTGAAAGCGAAATTGTCTGCACTTGACAAAGTGCTGAACTAGCGAGACAAACCAGCCCTCTATTTATATAGGTGAGCGGCCTCTTTGAAGAAAGACCTCGCCATTTCCGGTATTTTCTAGGTCAAAAGAGGACATTTTCCCATTTACTCTTTTAGTGGAGAACAAGCTCAAATGAAACAGATCTTTCTATTATATATTTTCAACAATCGCAATAGGCGTGGCTTGTAGTAATTTCGATTTTTAGTATTCCCTAAAAAGAGGCTTCTGTAATACAAGTCACTTACACAGATTAGCATGGGGTTGTTATCCTCGTGGTACCCCCCGGGTCTGTGCATTAAGACGGCTATGTCATTCAGAGTTAAGTAATTACGTGAGAGTCGAATGATTATTCAAGGTCATAAATATTCAGGAAACTTATTCAAGGTTATTTCAGGTCAATTATTCCTTAAAGATAAAACAATCATAATACATTTGCCGCTTTTTTCCCGTATTTAATGAAAGTTCCATCTACATTGTATTTTACTTTTGTTCTTTATAGTGTTGTTAAAAAATATTAGCTAGTCTAGATACCTTTAAATACAATAAAAATTAAGTGGTGTTGTGGACTCTTCCACAACAAACTAGTTAACCCCTGCTAGGAAATGCACTATTCCTGTTATAATTTTCACCATCACCATCTTACAAACATATGATAAGCATTCATTGGTCATTACCGTCAATCTAGCTTGCTGATTGGTCAGTTCCGACTAATCAAACCGCCTGCACGCGACAAATCTGTTTTACCGCGTTTTCCATCTGAGCCAGTCACGTGATTCACGATGATATATAAACAGAACACGTTTAAACTCCCTCGCGTTTCTTTTCATTCATCTCTCTCTCGCGTCTCATTCCTTGCTACCAAGATGTAATCCTCAAGAACTCCCGTCTTAACTAATGCAGTCAGACGTTAAAGACCATTACCAACAATCACGCAAGTACGAACTCTGAAATCTCTTCTGAACTTTTACCAACTTCTACAATACACAATTCTAAACATGCTAAAGAAACTTTATTCTTCTAAACTACAGTTTAATAATTACTTTTACTTTATGAGCTTAGGTACAAATATTTACCTAATCTAAGAGACACAACTCTAACTTTTCAGTTCACATGCATGTATATCAAATATTAATAAATTCAATTGTTATGTTTTAAAACAAGATGTTTATGAATCATTATTTCTTTCTCTTGAACACACACAATTTGAAACCTTCTGATAATTCAAACCTTCTATTCCTCTCCAACACACATCACACACATCCGCAACAGTGTTGTTGCAGACTGGCGAATGTATTTCAAGGTATCAGAAGGTTATTTTCTCGAAAGGGGTAGTGATGTTGGTGTTCTTAGGCATTCATCCACAACAAATTAAGAAACATGAATATTGAAGGCAAATTATTCAAAAGAAATCAAAGTGAAAACAACATGTAAAAGGTATAACAATAACATTGATTTATATGGAATAAAAGTACATAATTGAATCAAAGTGCGAATGGTTGAGTTATGTAGTGTATTTATGCCAAGTTTCAGTCTGTGTGAAACTGTTACTAAGATCTGTGTGTGAAATTAAAGTAGGTGTTTGGTCGTGTACAAAAATGTCTTTTGTGACACTTCAGTTAATAGTGTGTATGCGTAATGCTTGTTTAAATTATTTTCCAAGGCTTGTATGAATTGTGTACCTTTAGTTGCTTTGATGTTTGATTGAATGTTTACTAATACTTATTATTGTAGTGAGTTATTAACACTTTCTTTAGTATCGTAAGCAATTGTTCCTGGTAGAGCGAAATGCTGTTTGTTGAGTCAGAGAAGTTTGCGCGGGAAAAGTATAGCTGGTTAAGATTTTGACTGGCGTGGATTAGTTTGGCATTTCTCCAGGATTAAACTCCAATTGTCTTGAATCGATTCGGATGCTTCTATTTATTTCGTTCTGGATCTAAAAATCGGCTCACAAACGTTAGGCGCGAAAAGATATTTTTGCTTAAATTTGCTACAGTTTTAGAGGTTTGAGCCAATGAAAAGACTAGTTTACTGGAACTAGGATGTCGATTGGTTAATAGGTGATTTTGTGGTAGAGTGTATTATTCTGGAGGGGTGAAAAGGTATGTATGGACTATTCCATCAGTGGAGATGCCGTTAAATATATTGTATTTTACTTTCGTTCTGTACAGTGTAGTTAAAAAAATATTAGGTGGTCTAGATACCACCTTCGTAATTATACATACCAATTCACTTCATTTTAAACTCAGTTTATCTACATATATAGGGATATCCAAATTGTTATTATAATATTACTCAACGTGTGAAGATTTCAAAGACACACCAAGGAGCTGCCCAAAAATCGATCTATAGAATATTTGTGAGAACGTTCGCAGATAAAAAATGTTTTAAAAATAAAAATAACAGAGTTTCAGTAGATAATATATCATGATATTTTATGTACAGAAAAGAGTGATCCCAGTGTCCAAAGTCAAACAGGTGAAAATCTATGCAATTTTTTCGACAATAAGTCTAGAATTACTACTTACAGTAATCCTGATATAATCACTAATTTCAAATAAGTCAAATAAATAAGATGAATAAATTGAATCAAATATAAGTATTTTTTTTTTAATATTGCGAAATCATACAGTTGCCTAAGAAATGTTTTTAGCCTGAAGAAATAAACTTCCAACTTCAAAATTTAATTACGTAATCCCTACTCAGCATAAACAAACAGTATTTGGAACTAGTATAGAGTAGGTCCTTCATTTGCTAGTTTCAGTGCTTGTATTCGATTTTTCATGGATTTGATCAAGTTATCAACAATCGTCTGATCGATATTTTGCCACTCCTTTAGCAAAGGGTTGCCACTGAGGTGATTTTAGTTGTACGCTCTCAAAGTTTTCGGTGAAGGTGCTCTCAAACGTACTCTATTGCATTCATATCAGGACCTTCGGCGTGACTTGAGTACTTGCCATTCTTCCTAGGCCTTCGCATGACATGGCGCTCCATCTTCTTGATAAAGGTAAACATTCTTGTCAATCTGACTGGTTTCAAATAATAGTTGTTCTTTCTCTAATATTTGACAGTATTTTGGACCATTTAACCACTCATCAAGAAACAGCTCAGATTTCCCTCCAACCCATACAGCACCCTCACCATTATTCCAATCCCTCCATGTTTCACGGTTGCCTGCAGATATCCAGTGTTCCAAGTCTCATTCTGATTTCTCCAAACAAACCTATCTCGAATTCGAATATTAGCAGAATTTACTTTCATCTGACCAAATTATAGAATAGGGCTTCTTTCTTGCAACTCTTCTTTGATAGTCTAGCTCTTTCAGAGACTTTCTTACTGTTGGCGACATCTTTAACGCTCTGACGACAGTTTGTGATGACTTCTCTCTTCAGCGCCCTTTTCGTTCGCTCAGACACGATGCTTGGTCGTCCTGGACGTTGTTCCACACGACAATGGCCTTCTTTATTAAATTTCTTGAAAATGTTATTAACCGTTTGACGATTAACCTGGAAAAACTTAGCAATTTCTCTATTTGACTTTCCACACTGATGCCATCCTATTATTTGCCTTCGTTGAAATTCACCAATTTTCTTACTTCCGCGAACTTTCATTGCAAAATATAAGTCAACTATCGTTCATAGATGAGAGTAGCTTGATACTAATACGGTATTGTCTGAATAAAAGGAAGAGATGTTATGAAAAAGCCAGAATTGCTGTAATCAAGGGTGGCTAAAAACTTATCATAGCCCACTGTATACCTGTCGCAGCCTAATTTGGGTGGTTCTCCTTGCAGTAATATGCGAAATTTAAGAATTAAAATAGTTGCCGGGTAAATGTTTGCGAGTAATGTCAAAAAGCTGCACAAAATACACACACACACACACACATATATATTTACATATTTGCAAATAAGGTTTGAATGATTGCTGGATGTGTGTTGACTGTTGCATATGGAAGTATCTGTCCATCTAGCTAGCTAGCTAGATATTATACTCTTATATTCTTTCACACTCAATGATCCCCCATGAATCTTAGTGAAGTGACTTTATTGCCTTGTTCGTGGTGAAATGAATAAAATAATATAATAATACAATCCATAGTTAATGATGGGAAAATGACTGGTTCATTCTATCGCTCGCCCTGGAAAGCACCTGACTTCTTTTGTCATGCATTATCTTTGCAAGAGTCAGGTAAAAGCTCGATCAAAAATGGAGAATTGCTACCATAACTGGACTGAAGCAGCTTAATCCTCACAGTTCAGGCTCATAGGTGTTCCAAATCGTTTATGCAGTCTTGTAAGGAAAGATTTATTTACATTATTTACATTGTTCGGACTGTTGTTCTTATAATTTACGACGTTTCAGCCGTTGTACGCTCCGGCCTTCTTCATGATCTGTCTGTATTTCTGAGATGAGGTATTGTAACTATTTACATTGTTCGGACTGTTGATTTCATCTTTATTTTCTTAGGTCAGAACGGGTTGAGCTAAAGCATGTATTTCGTAGGAACAATTTCCGTGCAAATACCGACAGAGCAGTGAGAGGCTTGCGACGCTTCATCTGTGGGAAAGGGGTTATTTGGTGGAAAATAATTCATCACCCACATGGACGCGGATTGGAAAGTAAAGACTGTGCATCTCCCGCCCAAATATGATAACAGCCAGTTGTGTACCATGCGTTATACACGCTTAGGCGATCATGAATCATTTGATACATGACTGACGAGGCAGATTTTTTCCGTAGAAGGTTGCCATTTCTTTCTGCGGTAGACCAGTTGCTATCCTATGCTATAGAACCCGGTCTATCCTGCTATTCACCCATAGTTGTGGGGAGAAAAGGAGGATTCATACCTTTCCCAAAGTTATTAGCACGTAAGTGAATGTAATGGATTCAACTAAAATTCGAACTCATTACTCCATTTTCGGTCTGAATTGGCTCTTGGAAATGTAGAGAACAGCACGAGGAGTCAGGTACTGGAGTGATACACGGAGCCGACAATATTTTAGATATCTTTAGCGATGAATCGTATGTACGAGTTTCACTTGAAGTCTGGGTTGAGCTTAGTCCCAAGAGGCGCACGGGGCCTTCCTGAAAGAACAACCGTTCATTGCAATACGAGAAAATTCAGGGTCCGCTCGGTGATGATGGAACGTCACCAGTTTCGTCTTCGAGGCATTGAATATGACCAGCAATTTTTCTCCCACTGAGCTGTTAAAGCTAGATCGGATGAGAGATCAGCTGCCAGGTCATCTAGAGTTTTGGAGGTGCACCCATATGCCGTTGTATCATCAGCACATATATTAAAAAATTCTAGAATTATACTCTTACGTAGATCATTTACGTAAAGTAGAAAGTGGATTTGACCGAGAAGCGAACATTCAGAGGACGGACACCTGCATTTATCACTTAGGACTCGGAAACTACCTTCAGGGACCTTCCCGTTAGCAAGGACTTGGTCACTTAGAAAACTCTTCCGGTGATTCCATCGCTATTGTGTTTGTGCAGTAATCCTTGTAAATGCCTTTGAGATCTCTAATCCGATCTTCTTTGAGAGTTGTTTCCAAAATTCATTCAGTGATCAAAATTATGATGGATTAAAATAAAACAAGCTATTTTGTTCGTTTATGAAAGACAAATCCCGAAAAGATTGCACAATTCTACAAATCAACCATTCGCCATTGCATGGAGTATCGCTACCATATATGGTCTGTAGCCCCTTCTGTTTGTCTCAAGGTTCTTGATAAAATCCAGAGACGGATATGCAATGTAATTGGCCCTGATCTGGCATCTCGTCTGCAGTCGCTCTCTCACAGACGTTCCGTCGCCCCCCTCTGTCTTTTTTACAAATACTTTCACGGTAACTGCTCCGATGAGCTGCTTTCGCTGGTTCCCAGACTTCATGAATTTAAGCGTTCTACTAAGCTGGCATCTCGCTCACACCCTTTCACTGTCAAAACGGTTAAATATAGCCGTCTCTTCTACTCCAATAGCTTAATGTCTAGCACTTCTCGCCTGTGGAACTCCCTCTTCCTGTTTCCCTGATAGCTCTAATCTCCAACTATTCAAATGTAATGTCAATCAACGTCTCCAGATGCCTTGATCTATCCCCTATCCTTCACTTCATCCTTTCCTCTATCACTCCTATTTGCTCTCACTCCACCTCTCTGTAACCCCCTTGCGTGCTAGTGGCTTCCCGTCTTGCTTGAGGTGAAAGGCTTAAAAAAATCCATGACGGCAACTCCAATCGCAGCAAAAGAGATCCTATCAATAGCAAACCACATTGACACCAGTAATGAAATAATGCAACACAAGTTTTTGCAAGAATTGATTTAATCTATAACACCTCCCATTGATCCATGAAACATTTCAGCCACTACTCAAGCAAACATACAAATAAGTTGATCCTTTTACCAAATGGAAATTCCACAGCTTTCGTCGTAAAACAAGTTGGCTAGATAGATCTCTAAGTTCTATGATAAGAGTTTCTTTTCTTGCGCTTCTCGCTTGTGGAACTGCCTCCCGGCTCCATGTTTTACATCTAACTTTAATCTGCAAAAATTTAAATGCAATGTCTACTGCCCTCCTGCTTACTCTTTTCTCTTCCTGCTCATTAGTAATTTTTATGTTCCTAATTCTTCTATACCAAGTAAGCCCTTGTGTGTTAGAGGTTTTACTGTTTTGCATGGGGTGAAACTTTTAATTTTATTTCATTTTCAAGTTAATAAATTAAATTTAATATTTCCAATAAGTAAAGAAATTTGATGTATTTCCAAACGAATTTTAATTGACCGGAATTAGTTCATTTTTATTTTGGAAAAAAAAATCGATGATTTTAGCCATCTATCAGTGCAATGTAATTCTCTTTATTAAAAATTCTTCAAAAATAAAAGATAATTTTTCTGCAAATTTATTTGACAAACATTAGGTGACTTAAAATTTAATTAATCTGATTTGAAACAAATATTACTCATCTTTAGTTTGAAATATCGCAGAAATGTATTTTTAACACACAGGTAGGTGTTTGTAACACATAGGTAGGTGTTTTTAACACATAGGTAGGTGTTTTTATAAAATGTTGAAAGCTTCACACGTACAAAATAACAATTTTAACCAGATTCCGATCACAAACCTCTGTTACCAATAAAGCGAAAATAAAATTAAAAAAATACTACAATGGACTGAATTTGCTCCGATAGACCCGCAACATTGAGAATTCGTTGCTTTCATTCGCCAGATTAACTTGTCCTTGGCATTTTATTTTCTCACCAAAGGCGGATAAGATTGATATGGGAGTGCCATCCAAAACAATTCCGTTCATTAGAAAAAAATTGCTATTAGGTTGTTGCAAAAATAATGGCGTTTTTTGACGTATTTTTTTAACGTCAAAAACGCCATTATTTTTGCACCAACCTAATAATACAGAAAAAACTAACACCACACCCGTGTCGCTAACAAATTTTAACTCCACAGCGAGCAACGAATTCCAAAAGTGGTGGGTCTTTTTTTTTTTTAACAGTAAGATTTGCTTTTTACAATGTTCGTGGCCACTCGAGATCGAGGGGTACGTTAGGAGGCAATTTGTGTATAAGTGTGGAAGCCAGGTTAAGATTAGATCAGGGAAAAATTCCCTTTGAAGTCGGTTCCACAGAGCAGTAGTTCGCAGCTGCTCGAGTGGAACCTACTTCTCACCGATGGAATACAGAGGGAATGCGAGTGGTTTGCTACTATGTAAGTGACGTGGCAGGTCCTAGCCGTGAAGGTTTGAATTGGCGGGACTAGGGAATGCAATTCGTTCGAGTACTTTCCGTGGAAGTAGCGGTAGAGCAGCGAGAGTCTTGCCACATCCTGCTTGTGGGAGAAAGGTTGGAGGGTGGAGAATAATTCGTCACCCACAAGGGATCGGAGGACATTTTGGATTCTATCAAAGCTGGAGAGTGAAATCTGGGCAGACCCCGCCCAAATATGACAACAGGACTGGATTTACCATTTTTGGTACTTGGCGGTATTTGTTCTTGTTTTACAGCTAATGTTGTGGGGTTCTATCAGTTAGTCACTGTTGGTATCAGGTGAAAAGTTGGTCAGTTGGTGACTATTGGTATCAGTTGGTCAAAAGTTGGTCACTATTGGTATCCGTTCATTAAAAGTTGGTCAGTTGGTCACTGTTGGTATCAGCTGGTCAAATTTGGTCAGTTGGTCACTATTGGTCAAAAGTTGGTCACTATTGGTCAAAAAGTTGGTCATTTGATGACTGTTGGTATAAGTTTGTCAGTTGGCCAATCACTGTAGACAGTAAGCAGCTTTTGGTACAGTATTTAACCAAGTGATATATCCTATGACCATTCGTACTGGTTAGTTTTTACTAACATTTGGCAAGGAATTGCTAGTATCTATTACACACACACACAGACACATACACACACACACACATACATATACATACATATATATATATATATATATATATATATATATATATATATATATATAACTTACAATCCGTCCACAACATTTATATCCAACAGAGTTTCCATGGTAATGAATTTCCCTTATATTTTTTTCTGTTAGGTTTTGGTAAGGTTTATGTAATATGAGTGAAATGTTAAGAAGAAAATAACAAAAAAAGATTCTACACCCTGACATAATTTATTCAGATATTTCATATCGATCATTTTCTTTTGTTTGTTTGTTTGATTTCACCGCAAGCAAGACAATGAAACCACCAAGATGAAGGGGTTACTGCATGCAGGAATATGAGAAAAAGAAAACTATTATTAAGCAAGTGAAGAATACAAGAACATGAATTATGAAGACAAAACATAGCGATTGACATTGTATTTAAAATTTTGAAAATCAAAGTTAACTGGAAAACAAGAAGCCAGAATAGTGTTTCACATATGCAGAATGCAAAAGAAGAAACTTTTTAATTTCTTATCCATCTTTTACAAGCAAGTACAAATGAAAATAAAATATTGGAAGCTTTAATTTTTTTTTTCTGGTGCCCTGGTTACATGAATTTAAGCATGTTACTTGATTGGCATCCAGGTTCAAATCACTTACTGTTGAAATAGCTGAATAAAACCACCATTTCTATTCCAGCAGATCCTTTCTCACACTTTACACCTGTGGAACTTCCATTAACTTGCTTCCATGATAACTACAATTTTCAAAAATCACCATTTTCTATTTTGTTGAATCCTGTTCATCTTTTATTGTTTCCTCAATCCTCCTTATACTCTGCCTTTCCTCTCACTTTCACTCGATGTAAACCACTGGATATTTATTAGTGGCTTGGGTTGAAATGATTTTTTTTTAAAAAAAAACTTTTTTTTTTTTGGTGGGGGGGGGATCAGATGTGTTGGAAGGCGGTAGGAGGGCCTAAAATAGGGTGTTGCAAAGTAATAGGATAGTGAGAATTATTATTATTCCAGGGTCGTAATAAGTGTGAGCATTATTTTTAAAAAGCATTGCGAGTACGCCACTAAGACACAATGAGTTACTGATATTGAAAGAATCTGAGAGAGAAAAAAAACAATAAGGTGAGAGGCTAATAAAAGAACAGGAATTAAGAAGACAGAAGATGACAATTGACATTATATTTAACTTTTTGAAAATCAAAGTTGACTGAAAATCAAGAAATCAGAAGAGAGTCCCACAAGCGTGAAGTGCGAGAGGAGAAACTGTTAGCATAGAACGTACGGTCACATCTAGCTATTTCAATTGTAAACTGATGAGACCTTGCCGCCAATCTAGTAATGCGCTCGAATTAATAAAGTCGAGGAACGAAAGGGGAAAACTCACCAGAACAATTACCATGAATGTAGTTATAGAAATGACACAGGGAAGCTACTTTACGGCGGTGGAAATGGGACTTAAGCCGAGATGCAAGTTTGGTCCCAATAACATTGCAGATTCTTCTTTGTATTTTATAAAAAAATCCTTAAACGACTTGATGCGACAGGAATCAATATGATCAAATGATCGCTTAAAATTTGAAACTCTGCCTTACCATGTAGTATTGATTTTTATGTTCACACTATTCTTATGGTAACCACATCAACAGCACATAGCGTGTTGAGGTTATGGTTCAAGCATGATGAGGCTGTGCCCCTATAGATCAAAAGAGGAGTCTACAGAATTAACGTTCCTTTAATATGTTATATTTTGAAGGAAGTGTGAAAAGCTCTTCTTCTTGGTTTATAGTCTGTCCGTAAAATTTCATGGTGAAAGGGAGGTACCGTGATTATATTTGCAAAATGTATTTTAACTCCGATCTGCGTCTTTCTTATCTGTTCTTAAATTAACATTGACACCAATAATTATAAAGACAGGTCAATCAGTTTCTGAAACTATATACTTGGATAAGTGAAAGAAAAGATCAAATACCCAATACTAAAACAAAGTGACAATCCCACACTCACCTGACCGCACTCCTTGGTTAAATACCCACTTCAGTATAAACCTAAGAGAAAATGGGGCATGAACATCAGTCCTCTCTACCCATTCACCAGACAAAGTCAACACGTCCAATCCACTCTAGTCACCAAGTAACTACTCAGGACGTCTGCCTACTACAAAGAAGGAGAGGATCTCTCTCTCTCTCGCATGCGCGCTTCCCCTCTCTCTCTCTCTCCTTCCCTCTCTCTGTTCCAACGGTAGGTAAGCTATGTATTCTGTCTTATAAAAATGGACACGAGATTGTATTTGTAGCCAAAAGAAATTAAACTTTATAAAGCATCGTTCACTAAGCGTGCAACCTCCACACAACAACCGATTTAAAATAGATGCAAATATAGATGCATTTTTGTGTATCTACGCATTTATGGTGAGTGTCGTTTCATGTTATATTGAATCGCAACCCACCCACCAGAAGTTTCTTTTTTTTTTATTCTTGAATTACGTTTAATATTTTTTAAATGTGAAGAGATATCATTTAATGGATTTCTTCAAAGCTATTGATACCTTTCGTCCTGTTAATTTTTTTTTCTGTTTTTGTTCTCCGGAAAACAAAAGATAACATAATAATGCGAAAAAATGGACACTGAAAAAATAATTTCTGAGATGAGGTATTATGTATACTATTTACATTATTCGGACTATTGTCCTCATCTTTGTCGCCATATTTATTACAACGTTTCAGCCTTTTAGTATCTGTCTATATTTATGAGATGAGATATTATGTACATTATTTACATTATTTGGACTATTGTCCTCATCTTTGTTGCCATATTTATTACAACGTTTCAGCCTTTCAGTATCTGTCAATATTTCTGAGATGAGGTATTATGTACACTATTTACATTATTCGGACTATTGTCCTCATCTTTGTCGCCATATTTATGACAACGTTTTCGGAAAGTGCTCAGATGAACTGCATCTCCTGGTTCCACCATGTCTGACTTTCACAGCTAGGGCCCGCCATGCCACTTACATAGTGCTGAACCATCCATATTCCCTCTGTATTCCATCAGCAAGAATTAAGTTCCACTCAAACAGCTTCTTCTCATGAACCACTTTGGAACAGACTCCCAAGAGGATGTTTCTCCAATCACTATAATCTTAACCTGTTCAAGTCTAGAGACAATCGTTATCTTCACCTTCTATCCATACAAACTCCACCTTAATGTAACCCTCTAACTTGAGTGGCCTTCAGCCCTTGTACATATGATCCAACGCCAAAGATGCAGGAAAATGTTCAGCTTACTGTACCACTCCAGTAAGTACCTGACTCCTCATGCTATTCTCTACCTTTGTCAGAGCCAGATCAGGCTGAAAATGGATTACTCTTGTCATATTTGGGTGGGAGATGGGGAAGGAGAGATGAAGAGGATTCATACCTTTCCCAAGGGTATCAACACGTAAGTGAATGTAATGGATGCTACTGGAATTCGAACTCGTCTCTCCGATTCCTCAATCCGAGCCGCTATCCATTACTTCTCCGTGTCTTACAATACATAAAGAAAAGAAAAGAAAATATTACATGTGGATTAACAATACAGTAAATTAAATTGGTGAGACTAGTTTAAGTTTTGGTGGATGTAGCTTGTGTTCATCTGGGAAAAGCATGCAGCCACCCCCACCCAAATAAAATAGCAGGGCAGATTGGGCTCTCTAGCTTTTATTGGCCACCGGTCTAGAAGATGACAACTTTGAGCTCATAACCATGAAAAAAAAACCCAAGCAAGCCAATCAACTATCTTTTCCATGTCAATACAGAGTTTACAGAAGTTGCGAAGGGCCATGATTACATCTGTCAAGAGAAAGAACAAAGACGGATGTAAAGTAATTTGTTTATTTGTTGTTGTTGTTGTTTTTTTTAAACTTAAATATAATCAAAAACCCATGTTCTGGAAATTTAAAAAAATATAATGACAAATTGGAATTACTACAAAAACCCCAAAACAGTAAAATACTAATGAAAAAGCAAAAAAAAAAAACAGAATAAATAATAGTTGAACGAAAAAGAGACTGAATGAAAAAGATGTGTTATTAGTCTTAAAAACTATTAGAAGTGTTTATTATGATGGTTTTTGAAGTGACAGATACAATTTTTCTCCTTACATTAAAGGCTCTAAATAAAAGTACTGTTAGTTGTTATTAGTTCTTTTTTAATGTCTGCAATCTAATGGCTGACAGTTTCCAGTATTGCCACCTGTAGTGCGTTTCAGTAAAATGCAGCCAAAAAGAGAAATAAATAAATAAATAAAATTAGAATAAAATTAAAAAACAAAACAAAATGATAAAAAAATAAACTGAGATGCTGGAAATAAATTGAAAAGAATGTAATTATCAGATGCAAAAGAAAAGACAAAAAAATGCCGGAAATTGATAAAAACTAAATTACAACGACAAGATGAGAAGTCACAAGTAAGAAGAATTATCAAGCTATAAAGAGGACAGCCCAAATAATGATGATGATAACTGTCATCAAATAGCCAGTGATAATATATTGTTAGTGACACCCTATCAATTTGCTGTGACAGGACGAGAAGCTGATAGATTAATTTTCTAATTATTTCTTTTTCATATTCCCAGTTTGCTTTCTCATTACAAAATGGAAAGTGAAAACGAAGACAAAACATAAAATCCCTAACTGCTAAAACAAAACAAACAAAAAATGTAGGTAAAAAAACAAAAAATGGAAATGATCCATCATGAAAAATAATGTTTTTTCCCAATTCTGATATCTATTTAATATATTCTGGGACCGTTGTTTAACAAGCTTATTAACAGCAAAAACAAACGACAGAATCAAATTGCTACTCTTTTTCTTTGTTTGTTTGTTTATCCAGCTGCCCATTTAATTGTGACCTTTTTTGTTTTATGTTTTATCTATGTTTGCTGTTGATAGCAAAATGGAGAAAGCAGCCTTTGGTTCCTGTGAAGGTTTATCAGTACTGACAAACATGGCTGTCTCAGGGGAGATAACTGTTCTAAAGCAGCAATAAACATTGTCAATTGCTTGAGGAATTCATTTGTTGTGTTTGTCACGGTTTTTTTTTTAATGTTTGAAAAAGAAAGAAAATTGAAGCACAAATATTTAATGCAGAAAAAATACTAAGTGAACAAAATTATAGCTACTGACTATATCGTCATCCATTGTCCATTACACTCACTCTACCACTGGTGAGAACATAAAATTTTACTTCTGTCTTTGTTTTTGATAACATTTTCATTTGTTGATTCAATTTTTTTATCTATTTCTCTCCTTGTCTTTTCACTATAATTTTCTCTTACCCAATCATTCAAATACTCTCTTCTTTTTCGGTATAACTGTTTCATTTTTATCTTTTTTTTTTTTAATCATTTCCCTCCGAGAAAGGCAATAATGCCACAAAGACTCAAGGGGGTTACTGGAAGTGAAAAAGACTTTATTGAGGAGTTATCTCAGTAACAGGTCTCAGGAAAGGAGAAGATGGTGACCGGTGTTGCATTTACCCACCTTTACCATATCTCTTTCTTTCTCTCTTACTTAGAGGAGGCACGGTGTAGTAATGGATAGCGGCTTGCATTGAGGAATCGGAGAACCGAGTTCGAATTCCAGTCGAATCCATTACATTCACTTCATCGTGAATCCTCTTCTTCTCCCTTCGGGACAGACTGGGTTCTATAGCCTTGGATGGCAATTTTGATCTAGGAGAAGGCCAATTCTGAATTCAAAACCTGCGGACGGGTCGTTTGGGGACCTTGTGGCACGTAGTACACCAGGTCTCTGTATCGGGCCCTTCAAAAAGTGTGGATGGTCATGCACGAAACCTTCACCACTATAATCAATTCTCATGTGCTATACATGCGGGTTGGGGACTGCTTGTGAATTCCAAATTCCCATGAAACTCTAATATTGGAGCCGGCACAACCCACGAACAAGAGAACTCTCTTACTTAACGCTTTCTCTCTCTTGCATTTTATCTCTCTTTCAATTACTCTCCCTAAATTTCTCTCTCATTCTCTTTATCTCTCTCTCACTTTTTCTCTCACTTCTTCTCTTTTACTTTCTCTCTTACTTTCCCTTTTCTCTCTCTTACTTGCTTTCCTTCATATTCTCTCTCTCACTTTCTCTCTCTCTCTCATTTTAGCTCACTTTCCTTCTTTTTCACTTTACCTCTCTCTCTTTTACTTTCTCTCTTGCTTACACTTACTCCTCTTTCACTTTAACTCTCTCTTTCACTTTCTCTCTTTCTCTATCTCTCTTTCACGTTCTCTCTATCTCTTTCTCACTTTCGCACTTTCTCTTTCTCACTTTCTCTCTTTCTCACTTTCCGTCTTTCACTTACTCTCTTTTTTACTTACTGTCTCTCTCACTTTCCCTTTCGCTTTCACTTTCTCTCTCATTTTCTCTCTCCCATTTTCTTTCTTTTTCACATTCTCCCTGTCTTTCTTTCTCTCGCTTTCAATTTCCCTCTCAAACTTTCTCTCTCACATTTTCTCTCTCCTTCACCTCATCTCTCTCTTACTTTCTCTCTCCTTCACATTCTCGTTTTCTCCCTCTCTCTCACGTTGTCTCTCAGTTTCTCTCTCTTTCACTTTCTCTCTCTCTCTTTTTCTCTCAAAATATCTCTCTCACACTTTCTCTCTCTTTCACCTTATCTCTCTCTTACTTTCTCTCTCTTTCTCATTCTCGCTTTCTCCCTCTCTCTCACTTTCTCTCTCTTTCACCTTATCTCTCTCACTTTCTGTCTCTTTCACTTTCTCTCTATCTCAAACTTTCTCTCTCTCCTTCCATTTTTAAATTTCTGTTTCTCTTTTTAATCACACATACTATTTATTTTCTAGTTCTCTATTAAAAATTAAACTATCTTCTTTCCATAGTAATTTTTTTTTTACTTTCTATATAGATATTTTGGCAATTTTTTTCTCTTCTTATTTTTTATAATTTCAGCATTTATCGCCGTTTCCTTCATCTTTTCTCGTATTTGTGACCATTTTATCAGTTTGTTCTTTCATTTTTACTCTCCTTTCAGATGAAGCAAATTTAGTATAGGAGTAAAAAGGTAATTGAATATAAAACAAGCTGTGCCAAAGGTTGTTTTACCCAATACCATAAATTGCTACAAACAAAACACCAGAGAACTCAAGTCATATTCTTAAATAAACTTTTCAAATCGAGATTTTCAACATGGATGCCATGCATGGCGTCAAACCCATTCAGAAATATCGAAACTCTCAGCTGTCTGCAACAATTTCCCAAGATCAATGGTGAAAAAAGACTTTGAGCAATTAAAGACTGACGATCTTGGAAAAGATCATCGTGCTTTGAACACTGTGAATCTGCACTAAAGATGTATAACAGTTCTAAATAACAGAAACCATATTGCTTAAGGAATATCAACATCAGCAACAACAAAAATGGATATCCCATGTAACTCAAAGAGAAAATAATGACATAAACATCATGTTGGCATTCTACGTGACTTCAATCAAAAGGTTAGGAAGGTAACCCCCATAAATACTGGAAAGAGCAATAACAGATACTGGACTTGAAAAACTTATTTTCTGAAAAATTGTTTTAAGAAAAAGATTTTTATAAATTTCAACCGAAAAGATGACCAGCCAATGTTTCCTTATGAGGAAATGGCTGATATTACCATTAGAGATGAGAACAGATACTACACTTTGATCTCAGCCCGATGACCAAGGCGTTAAGAAAACTGTAACTGGAGTAGCACCGTCAGCTAGGTTAATGAATGCCGAATGTTTTCATATAAGAAAATGGCTAATATTATCATTAGCATTGTAGATGAGGAAAACAGATACTACACTTTGATCCCAGCTTGATGACCAAGGAGTGAAGAAAAGCGTAACTCGAGAAGCACTGGCAGCACAATCAATGAATTCCAAATGTTTCCTTATGAGGAAACGACTAATATTTCTATTATTACTGTCATCATTCATTCAATGACTTAATGAATGCCCACACCTATCTCTCTCTCTCTTGTTGTTACTCACTATTTTTCTTGTAAAACTTAAACGTAATGTCAATCGACATCTCCTGATGCCTTGATCTTGTTCCCGCCCTTCTCTTTATCTTTTCTTCAAACACTCCCCCTCTTTACTCTTACTTTCACTCTCTGTAAACCCTTGTATGCTAGTGGCACTCCCGCCTTGCTTGGAGTGAAATGCTTAAAAAAAAAATTAAAATTTCTTTGCGTTTTTCTTTTATAATTTCAAGAATAATTACTACCGTAATTTCCCATGTATATTACGCATTTTTTTTATTATATTATACACAGCTACAAAAATATCTTCAAAAAATTACCGTTTCATAGGTTAATTTCAGTTGTGAAATGACTACTCACCACAAAGATAGTTACAAGTGTAAAATAAAATAAGAATTATTATAAAACTAAATTAAAATAATAATATTTTGTTTAAAACCTAAGTTTTTAAAATAGTATAATTCCCCATGTATAATACGCATTTTTTTCTAAAAAATAATAAGCAAAATCAGGGGTGCGTATTATGCACAGCGACAAAAAAAAATTGCCGTAAAATAAAATAAGAATTATCAGAAAACTAAATTAGAATAGTATTATTCAATGTTTAAAACCATTTTTTTTATGAGAGTTTGAAATGCTGGCCGTAATGGAATTGGAAAGGTATAATTTATAGGGTTTGATTATCTAACAAGGGTTGCGTATTATGCGTGAGTAGAAGCAGTTTCCCACATTTTCAGCACAATTTTAGGTGCGCGTATTATGGATGAAGGCGTATTATACATGGGGAATTACGGTACTTTTTTCATCCTCCGACTTTTGTCTCAGTTTCATGTTTATAATTTCACTTTCACTTTAACCCTCTTACTTCTCCCTCTCCTCCTCTCTCTCCCTACTCTTCCCCACTCTCTCCTCTCTCTCACACTCTTATTTTCTATTGCTTAGTATTCCTTTGACTCTTCTTTCTTTCATAATTTCTTGACTGATAAACTTTCTTTCATCTTCTAAGTTTACTTTTATTAGGTTGGTGCAAAATTAATGACGTAATAATGTCGTTTTTTGACGTATTTTTTAACGTCAAAAAACGGCATTATTACGTCATTATTTTTGCACCAACCTAACATTTTCTTTCTGTCTTTTATGTGATGGATGTGCAGGTGATGTAATGGATAGTGGCTTCAAAAGAGAAATCAGAGAACCTAGTTCAAATTACAGTTGTGTTTATTTGCATTCATTTACACCCTTGAAAAAGTATGGATCCATCTCCTCCCCTCACCTATGCAGTAAATAATAGGACTAATATCTGGAAAAACCACTGTTAATGCCCCGAAAATTGTTAATTCAATATTGAGTCATAAAAAAAAAAAAATTTCATAATCCAAAATATGTTGTGGCCTTAAATAATCCACAAAGTGTTGATAAACCATAAAATCAATTTATCAATCCTTCTTGTAGTTCATAATTATACTTACACATTAATCATCTTACTACTTCAATCACTTTGAATGTATGTGTTAGAGAATAGTCCAGGATGGCAAACTACCGGTCAGAAGACCCTGTGAACATGAAATCTTGACAGTGATGGATTGCCTTTGTCTAAGTTTTGGGTATAAGACCAAAATAGGGAAAAGACAGTAGACAGCGACAAGAATTTTGAAGAGTCAACATACTTTCCACATCCAGATTCTTTAGAGAGACTAGACCACATGTGGCAGAATGCTAAACTGAGATCTTTCTCCTGCTATCCACTGGAATCTATGATAACACATCTCTCTTTCTTGTATAATACAATGAATAAGAAAAAAGAATTTGCCTTTCATTGCGACAGTCTATGATGCGACATAGTCTGAAGGACTGAACGCAGGGGTGACATAGAACACAAATTATGTTTCTTTTCTCTCTCTTTCTTTCTCTTTCTCTCTACTTCTTAGTATTTATTCATCTCTTCTTTCTTTCATAAGTTCTTCATTTATTGCTAAAAATGAAAAACTTACCTTCTACTTTTATGTGCTGTATCCTTTCAGGGCATGAGCAATTATGGCTCTCCCCAACTTCTTGTCCTTTGTATTTCTCAGTAAATTTTGTCTATTAGCATAGAATTTACAGTTGCATCTGGCCATTTCAACTGTAAAATGCTGAAACTTTGCCACCAATCTAAATTCATAAAATTTATGTACCCTAGAGGAAAGTTTATCAGAACTTTTGAAAGAATGCAATGAATGAAGCTTCTGAGTAAAGGTTGGCAAGAAACCAAAATAATTTTGATACATCTAAATAAATATATAAGAAGAAGAAGAAGAAGAAGAAGAAGAAGAAGAAGAAGAAGAAGAAGAAGAAAAAAACTTTCAAAACATGACATTCTTGGAACTGAAATTGCAAGAATGCAGCATTTAACCAGAACCATTATTCCATTACAAAGAAGAATACTAGAACTGAAAATGGTTAAAAATCCCAGGGAAAACAAAAGGAAAATCACCATTCACATACTCAAAAAAAAAAAAGCAACCAGGAACAAGCTCATTAACTTTCTAAGAAAAAGCTTCCGTTATCTCAGGTCTCAGCTAAAAGACTTGGGAAGGAATGGTAAATCAGGAAAACAGGTAGAAACAAAAACAATAACCAAAACAACAATAATAATGACGTTTCATTCTTGCTGTACAGGATCAATACTTGATAACTAGAAATTACCAAGCAAACATACTGAAAATTGTGTTAACCTGAAATTCAGATCCTGTGATAAATATCCAGAAACAATCGGCTATCGTGGTTGTATATTATTATAAAACTTAGAATGATGGGTAGGCCAATACAAGAATCACTTGATAAGTAATGTGTACATCAGCAACTATAAAGAACTTAATTATCAACTACTACGGTTAAACTTAAGAATGTTTTTCTGCACTAATCAAGTATTATGTATGTACTAATTGAATTTTACTATATAAAAATTTTAGCATACTAATCAAAAAGGACATTAATCGAGGGATTCCTGTATCTGTACCAGAAAATATACAACTTTTACAGGGAGGAAATCACAAGACCTGGTTACAGATATGAGATCTGTAAAATCTTTACGGGACCTTACAATTCACAGAGACAGAACAATCAAAGCTAATCTTCCAGACATAGATCATGAAAACAGAATGTGCCTTTTTTTTATTCACATGGTACTTCCTGCAGACTGTAATCTGTTTTTGAAAATAAAAGGATCTTGATGTGGAAATCTCAAAAATGTTGCCCATGAAGACATTAACAATTCCAGTTGTGACTGGAGTCCTGGGTTTGATAGCAAAAGATTCTGAGAGACTCATTGAAGGGATTATGGGTAGCCCATGCCTTAAAAAAATACAAAAAATTGTTCTTACAAATACAGCTCACACATTATGAGGGTGTTTTATGTATTTAAAATGTCTGTGATCTTAGGTTGTTTCCCAAAACTGTTCAATGGAAAATGTTATGATGCTTTTTCTGACCTTAGGTCTCTGGTTGGGGTCCAGAAGGAAATGAGTATGCAACAAAATTCAAAGGAAATAATAATAATAATAATAATAATAATAATAATATCACTCAGACCCGGTTACGGAGATAGGACCTGTTACAATTCTATGGGGCTACACAATACACACTGACAGAACAATCAAAGCCAACTGTGCAGACATTGTTATTAAAGACCACAAACAAAAAAATTGCCTCCTTATTGATATGGCAGTCCCTGAAGACTGCAATGTATCTTTGAAGATATTCAAAAAGCTGTCAAAATCCAAGGGCCTTGAAATAGAAATCTCGAAAATGTGGCACATAGGAACATCAACAATCCCTGTTGTAGTTGGAGCCCTAGGATTGGTTGGAAAAGATTGCAGTAGACTAATTGAAGGGATTCCTGGAAGTCCATGCCTCAAAGAAATACAAAAAAATGTTCTCATGAGTACAGCCTACACGTTACAAAGGGTTTTATCTATGTATTTTTCTTTTTTTTGTCAGTGGAAAGTGTCTTGATGCCATTTCTAAACTTAGGTCTCTGGGTGGGACCTGGAAAGAAATCAAAGGAAATAAAAAAAAAAATAATAATCCCTTGTGAAGTATTTTAGACATAATGGTAATAGTAATATTAGCAATTTCCCTATAAGGAAACATTTGACATTAATTGACCGAGAAGCCTGTTGTATTGTTGATTTAATTTATAAAATCTTTCTCTTGAAAAAAGTTTTTCATGAAAATAGGGTTTCCCCAAGTTCAGTAGCTCTTATCCCTCTTCCTTTTATTAATGGGGGTTTCCTACCTAATCTTTTATTGGAACAGCAACATCTGATTATGTCATTATTTTCTCTTCGAATTATATGTGATATCCATTTTAGCTGTTGCTGCTGTTGAAAGTCCTCAAGGGATGTAGTTTCTCTTATCAGCGACAGTTATTTGTTTGTGATTCTGTAGTGACAGTTAACAAGCTATAACCATTGATCTGAGAAAGCAGTTGTAGACAACTGACAGTTTAGATATTTAGATATTTTTGAACAGACTTGAATAGATTCATAACAGCCATATGAAAGTTTCAATCTAACAAGGCTACTTAAGAACATTTCAGGTTGATGTTTCGGTTTTATAGTAATTTATGGTGAAGGGCAAAACTGCCTCCAGGCCAAACTCTTTTATGTTCAATTTCCTTTTCTTCAATACTAAATTTGTTATGACACATTCATGTGCCAAAATATTTCAAGTGTTTAATAATTACTAATTCTACATCCTGAAATTTTAGGATAGATTCAGTGGATATGCTATCATGGCTTTCACTCCAATTTCAGGTCATAGTTTCTATTTTGGAAAGGTTTCTTAGAACACGAGAAACAAAGAAAAGGGTGCTCAACCGCTATGTAATATCGATACTTATATGATAGTGAATGCTGCAAAATTTCCTCACAAATGAAGAAGAGGCCACAGAGATGTGGTTCTACAGAAGCTAAAGTATTTAGAAACTAGAAAACATCATTAAAAACAAAGAAAAGTGTGCCAAGCCACTATGTAATATCTGACCTTCTGAATGGCAGTGAATATTGGAGAGTTCCCTCACAGATGAAGAGGAGACTTGAGGCGACAGAGATGTGGTTCTACAGAAGCTAAAGTATTTAGAAACTAGAAAACATCATTAAAAACAAAGAAAAGTGTGCTAAGCCACTATGTAATATCTGACCTTCTGAATGGCAGTGAATATTGGAGAGTTCCCTCACAGATGAAGAGTTGACTTGAGGCCACAGAGATGTGGTTCTACAGAAGCTAAAGTATTTAGACAACTTTGAAATCGCCTGCATTAAATCTCCTTGTTGTTCTCCATGTTTAAGTTGGGGAATGCTGCTATAGTCCTTGCTTTAATTTCATCTTTGGTGTTACAAGGAGTTTTGTTGGTCTCTTTCTCAACTGCACCCCACACATAATAATCTAGCGGGGTTACAGTCTGAGGTGTTAGGTGGCCAGATGTAAGGGGTGATGTGGTTGCAGAAATTGCGTTGACAACCATAACTGGGTTCTCCTGTTTGTGTGTCATGGTGCAGAGTCCTGTTGCCAGACATAGGGTCTTCTAGCAGCCACCTTCTTGACCTAGGGAACCACTACCTCCTCAAGACTGAAGAAGAATCTTATTGCTCCTCACCTGTTATCTCAACTTCTTTTACTTACCCACTGCCATAATATGGCTTCCCTTGTGCCTTTTCTATAAATATTTTCATGGTAATTTTTCTAATGAAATCACTTCTATGGTACATAGACATTTTGAATTTAAGCATACTACTAGATTTGTGGCAAGGTCTCATCATTTTAGTCTTGCATTTCTTGCTTATTGAACTCTCTTCCAGCTTCTTGCTTTCCAGTCTACTTTGACCTTCAAAAATGTAAATGTAATGTCAACCATTATTTTCTGTTTTCTTAAGTCCTCTCCTTTTATTGTTCTCTGTCTTTATAATGTCTTCTTTTACTCAGTAACCATTTGCATTTTACTGGCTTTATTGCCTTAGTTTGGTTTGATTTGGTTTGGTTTGGTTTGTTTTATGGCATATCAACCTCAATGGGTCATTTAATTCCGACAACTATTTTTTTCCTGGTAATATTTTTGTTTTGTCAAAAATCTATTTCTGTTAAAAATTTTTTCCTCAAAAATGTATAGCTGGTAATATTATTTTTTCAAAAATGTATAGCTGGTAATATTATTTTTTCAAAAATGTATAGCTGGTAATATTATTTTTTCAAAAATGTATAGCTGGTAATATTATTTTTTCTAAAACGTATTGCTGCCAATAGTTTCTTTTTTTTCAAAAACGTATTCCTGGCAATAGTTTCTTTTTTTTCAAAAACGTATTCCTGGCAATAGTTTCTTTTTTTTCAAAAACGTATTCCTGGCAATAGTTTTTTTTTTCAAAAACGTATTCCTGGCAATAGTTTCTTTTTTTTCAAAAACGTATTCCTGGCAATAGTTTTTCTTCAAAACGTATTGATGTTAATATTTTATAATGTTTATTACCTCAGTTTGGCGGTTAACTATTTGCCTATAGCTAGGACCCTACCACACCGAGTCAGGGTGAACCTGGGAACACCAGAAATTAAGAGGTGGTTCCACACTTTTCAAAACCTCCTGATCAGAGGCCTTGCTGTTGGACATAGTTTACCGTCATACCCAGGATGGCTTAGTTTGGATGAAAAAATTTGTGTTGATGTTATAAAGTAAGCAATGTTGTGGCTACAAGGAGAGTAGTTTTAAATAGACTTAATTGCAAAATTCTAATTTTCAGCTGATCACAAGCGCAATGAAATATACAATTGCTTTAACTTCCAAATCTTCCTTTGTTTTGATGGATCTGAAGAGTATTAGATAGACAGATACGAATGAAGAAAGACTCTATAAACAGACAAAACAAAAGAGAATGGCAGACAGAAAGGAGATAGATACATACATCTGAACAAACAAAGATAGATAGAAAGATAGATAGATAGTCATTTGAATGAAGAAAAACAGACACATAGAAAGAGAAAAGAGATATAAATAGATATGAGAAAAAAAATCTCTGTTAAATATCTAGATATATATGAAGAAAGTCTTTGCAAACAGAATGAGTAAAATTGAGAGAGAGAGGGAAAGAGATTGAAATTGATATGAAAAACTGACATAGATAGAGAGAGCGAGAGGAACAACCTCCTGAACAACAAACAGTATGGATTTAACTCCTCTAGGTCCACTGCTGATATCTTAACTGTCATTACCCATAGAATTAGTAAAGCACTTCATTGAATGAAGAAAGACTCTATAAACAGAAAAAAAAGAAAATGGCAGACAACAAGAGAGATAGACACATAGATCTGAGCAAACAGATAGATAGATAGATAGATAGATAGATATGAAGAAAGACTTTGCAAACAGAATGAGTAAAATGCAAAAAGAGGGAAAGTGATTGAAATAGATATGAAAAACTAATGTAGATAAATATAGAGAGAGATAGATGTTCCCCTGAAGAACAAACAGTATGGATTTAACTCATTTAGGTCCACTGCTGATGTCTTAACTGACATTACTCATAGAATCAGTAAACCACTTCATTTAAATCCTTCACAAGAGAGATCACAGTATCAAATCATCAATATTCCATACATATCCCATTGCTAAGGAGTTAGTTCCACTCAGACATTTCTTCTCCAGAACTATTTCAATGGGGATGAACCTCTTGTTTATTATACTCCTTCATAATATACAATCCTTTCTCCTCTGCTATACAACATTCAGTAGCCATGTACCTTGAGTGGCACTTAGGTATTGTAATGGATGGAAAATAGTAAAAGTAAAAATAAAAACAGGCTTAGCAGTTTAGACAGAAGGAAGAGGGAGTAATAGAAAGAGTGGTCCTTATTTTATTCTTGTCTGTCCTGTTATTTAAACCATAGCTGGAGGAAGAAGAGATGGGTTCATACCTTTACTAATGGTATTTGGATGTAAGTGAATATAAAAAACTCAACTGGAATTCATTACTCATTCCAAGAATTTATCCATTACACACAATCCACATCTCTAGAAAGAGTTGATCAGAAGACAAAAAGCTGAGAGTGCAGAGGTTCAACACTTCCAATACCTTGAGCCTGATCACCGACGGAGGTATTTGTATATTCCTATAACTCTGGCTCAAGACTATTGATCATATGAAAGGATGGGTAGATAAATAGATCTGAACCAACTAGGATAGATAGATAGATAGATAGATAGATAGATAGATAGATAGATAGATAGATAGATAGATCTGTACAAACTGCGATAGATAATGCACTCACTGACATAGATAGATAGATAGATAGATAGATAGATAGATAGATAGATAGATAGATAGATAGATAGATAGATCTGTACAAACTGCGATAGATAATGCACTCACTGACATAGATAGATAGATAGATGGATAGATAGATAGATAGATCTGTACAAACTACGATAGATAATGCACTCACTGACATAGATAGATAGATAGATAGATAGATAGATAGATAGATAGATAGATAGATCAGAACAAACTGAGATAGACAAATAATTAATATACTGGCATAAATAGATGGTAATGAACACACAGACATAGATCATGAACCTAGATAGATAAATAGACAGACAGACAGACAGATAGACAATGAACTCACTGATATAAATAGATAGACAGACAGACAGACCAAGAACAGATTAAGCGGAATAGAGAGTAAGAGAAAGAGAATTGTTGACAAAGCTTGAGTGAAAAGAATCATTCAAAATTCTACAAACATGAACAATGGCTTTTCTCTACAAACCTCACTGGCAATGGTGTCAATTTAAATACTGTAAACTGTCCTTGATGCAGTGAATTGAAAAAAAAACATTTGCAGTGCTGTTGCTGTTGTAGTTGCTTGAAGTAAATTCACACTCAGGTTTGAATTAAAATGAAATGCAACATCAGATGAAAACTGCCCACCTTTTCACAAATCCCCATAAATAAGATTTCAATCAATCGACTTTTTTGCAAGATTTCTCTCCCACCCATATTAACAAAATATTGGCAACAATCAAACTGCTTTCTGTGCATTGAAAGCACGACCCACACTTGATTTATTCCTTTGCAAATAATCATTCAATGCAGTTAGTTGGCAATGAAAGAACTTGCCTTAGGTTTGATTAGATAGCGTGTTATCTGTGGCTGAGACTATGAAAGGAATAAGAAAGGCTTGTCACAGGAGAGATAGATAGAAACGAGATAGATATTGACGGAATGTGATAGATAGATAGATAGATAGATAGATAGATAGATAGATAGATAGATAGAAAGAAAGAAAGAAAGAAAGGAAAAAAGAAACCAACAAAGAAACAAACCAAAAAACAGGGTTAGAATAATATATGTATTAGGTTGGTACAAAAATAATGACGTAATAATGTCGTTTTTGACGTTAAAAGATACGTCAAAAAACGACATTATTACTTCATTAATTTTGCACCAACCTAATAGATACGAACAGGCTTAAATAACTATAGATAGATAGATAGATAGATAGATAGAAAGAGAATGATATAGATAGATAGATAGATAGATAGATAGATAGATAGATAGATAGATAGAAAGAGAATGATATAGATAGATAGATAGATATGAAGAAAATAGCATAGCATAGATAGATATGAAGGGAATGGCAAAGATAGATAGATTTGAAGAAAATGACATAGATAGATAGATAGATAGATAGATAGATAGATAGATAGATAGAGAATGATATAGATAGATAGATAGATATGAAGAAAATAGCATAGCATAGATAGATAGATGTGAAGAGAATGGCAAAGATAGATAGATTTGAAGAAAATGACATAGATAGATAGATAGATAGATAGATAGATAGATAGATGTTAACATACTTATATAGGAAGATATGAATATATTGCAATAGCTGGCTTGGAAGTTAAATATATATTTACAGACATAGACAGATATAGATATATATCTATATATCTATATCTAGTGCATACTGATATAGTAATTCAAAGTAGATTAAATTCCAAATTGATAAGTCCTGTAGTTTTTATATGGCACTAGACCAGATACATTTTGACCAGACCTTATATATGCAAAAATGATACATCATTTTTTTTATTTATCAAGGACAATTTAAAGGGGGAGGGGTCTATGACAAAGTGGCAAAATTCATCCTTTAGGACTTGTTAAGCAGTGTTAGTATAATTTATGGCATTCTGAACTCAATTAAAGATAACAGGATCTTTTGAAGCTAAAAAGAAATTACAGATTCCAGGCGTAACTGAAAAAAATGTTGGGTTTGGATGATAATATATGTTTGTAATTGTCTGTGAGAGTGTATGCGCCATAAAGTATACTAACACTGCTTAAAAAGTCAAATGCATGTGAAACATGCATAACCAATGAAAATCAAAAAACACAAAAATAAAAATAGCAGAAATTCTTTTTTTTTTTTCTCTTTCTTTAATGAAACTTTAATAAAAGTGAAACATGTTAGAGTTATAAAAGTTTCCTTTTCGTCTGTTCTTTATCCCCTCTCTCTCTCTCTCTCTCTCTCTATATATATATATATATATATATATATATATATATATATATATATATATATATAGAGAGAGAGAGAGAGAGAGATAGATAGATAGATAGATAGATAGATAGATAGATGGGAGGCACGGTGGAGTAGAGGCATGGATTGAGAAATTGAATAGCCGAGTTTGAATTCCAGTCAAATCCATTACATTCACTTAGGTACTAATACCCTTCAGAAAGGTATGAATCCTCTTCTACCTCCAGCTATGGGTAAATAGTAGGACAACCTGGGTTCTATAGCCTTGGATGGCAACTAGTCTAGAAGAAGATAACTCTGAATTATATATATATATATATAAGTATATATATATATATATATATATATGAATTCATACATTATGAAATGGACAAAGTCCTACAATTATTTTAAGACGTTTTATGTTTATACATTCTTTTTATAGATGGTATTTATCAATCCAAACACGAGGATTGAATGTGGCACAAGGCCTTTTTAATGTGGGTATCTCCGAGCCCGTAGGCCCAGCCAAAAATAAATAACAATCGTACCCACCGAGGCGGGTCAGTTCCGTCAACCTCCCCCAAAGAAACCCTACCCTTCGGCGGAGCTTCGTCCGGGTTCCTCTCTGCAAGCAGAGAGTTCGACAGACACCCGACCCGGAAGCTCAAAAAGCGCAGATACTACACTTTGATCCTAGCCACTGGGCCGAGTGGGTATTCTTTTTATAGATGGTATTTTTCAATCCACCCACGAGGATTGAATGTGGCACAAGGCCTTTTTAATGTGGGTATCTCCGAGCCCGTAGGCTCAGCCAAAAATAAATAACCATCCAAACCCCCCGAAGGGGGCCAGTTGCTTTAACCTCCCCCAACGAAACCTTACCCTTCGGCGGAGCTTCGTCAGGGTTCCTCCCTGTAAGCAGAGAGTTCGACAGACACCCGACCCGGCAGCTTACAAAGCACAGATATACACTTTGATCCTAGCCACCTGGCCGAGCGGGTATGATTTTTTTAGATGGTATTTATCAATCCACCCACGATGATTGAATATGGCACAAGGCCTTTTTAATGTGGGTATCTCCGAGCCCGTAGGCCCAGCCAAAAATAAATAACCATCCAAAGCCCCGAGGGGTGTCAGTTCCGTCAACCTCCCCCAACGAAACCCTACCCTTCGGCGGTGCTTCGTCAGAGTTCCTCTCTGCAAGCAGAGAGTTCGACAGACACCCGACCCGGAAACTCACAAAGCACAGATACTACACTTTGATCCTAGCCACCGGGCCGAGCGGGTATTCTTTTTATAGATGTTATTTATCAATGCAGCCACGGGGATCGAATGTGGCACAAGGCCTTTTTAATGTGCGTATCTCCAAGCCCGTAGGCCCAGCCAAAAATAAATAACCATCCAAACCCGCCGAGGCGGACAAGTTCAGTCAACCTCCCCCAACGAAACCCTACCCTTCGGCGGAGCTTCGTCCGAGTTCCTCTCTGCAAGCAGAGAGTTCGACAGACACCCGACCCGGCAGCTCACAAAGCAACCTCCCCTATCGCTACCCTAGCCACTCGGCCGAGCGGGTATTATTTTTTTAGATGGTAATTATCAATCCACCCACGAGGACTAAATGTGGGACAAGGCCTTTTTAATGTGGGTATCTCCGAGCCCGTAGGCTCAGCCAACAATAAATAACCATCCAAACCCCCCGAAAGGGGCCAGTTCCGTCAACCTCCCCCAACGCAACCCTACCCTTCGGCGGACCTTTGTCAGGGTTCCTCCCTGCAAGCAGAGAGTTTGACAGACACCCGACCCGGCTGCTCACAAAGCACAGATACTACACTTTGATCCTAGTCACCGGGCCGAGCGGGTATGATTTTTTCAGATGGTATTTATCAATCCACCCACGAGGATTAAATGTGGCACAAGGCCTTTTTAATGTCGGTATCTCCGAGCTCGTAGGCTCAGCCAAAAATAAATAACCATCTAAACCCCCCGAGGGGGGCCAGTTCCGTCAACCTCCCCCAACGAAACCTTACCCTTCGGCGGAGCTTCGTCAGGGTTCCTCCCTGCAAGCAGAGGGTTCGACAGACACCCGACCCGGCAGCTCACAAAGCAACCTCCCCTAACGCTACCCTAGCCACCGGGCCGAGCGGGTATGATTTTTTTAGATACAAATAATTAATTTATTGTTTATTATAAACAGAGCATTTACTTAAATATTTGTATCTATAAAAAGAATGTATAAACATAAAATGTCTTAAAATATATATGAATGTATGAGCACTACTGGTACTATGCTACTGAGTACTACCTCCCACTTGTTGAGGTTATCAGTAACTAAACTGGTTCCCACGACAGGCTTTCTTAGTAGCGAGAGTATGTAGACACCTTACACGGTTAAAAAAAATGACCTGTTAGTGTGTATGAATCTCCTTTCAGGATAAACGGCCGTCTAACACATTCTCCACTAGGAGTATTGAACACTTTAGACTTTCTTAAGCCATTCATCTCGTCAGAAGGAAGTTGCAGCTCTTTAGCAGCCAATGGTGTTGTTGGTCTACGGCCGACTGACAATATTCACATGTGGCATTTTAAAGGATTTTTATCTTTTCCTTTTGACATCTGGAGCAGCGTTAAATATTTCTATTCACTCCTACAGACACGAAGCATGTAAGTAGCTCAGAGAAACAAAATGAAGATTGTATTGAACTGTTCATAACTCCAAGTTCGTTTCTTTCTTTATTCTTCTGTAAAATGTCTTGTTAATACATTTACTGATTGTTTTTTCTTTGAATTACATGTTTTGTGTCCTTTCTTTGTATATATATATCCACTAGAATATCACATTGGGAGTCACCACTTTCCTTAAGGAAATGAAATGTATTAGTTGATGTCTTCTGGTGCATTTGTTCCACAAACACTATTTAGCGAACTTGTGTAAGTTTTTTTTTACCTTTAAATTCTGATGACTGCATTCATTGTACGTTAAATTAATAGATATAACAGTTTAATTCTAATAGTTTATTCTTTTTGTACTTCTCATTTGCGGAACTTTATTCCAGCTTTTTGCTTTCTTTTCAACTATGACCTTCAAAAATATAAATGCAAAGACATCTTTTGTCTTCTTCGAAACCTATTCTTTTATTGTCGTCTCTCTCTGCTTAATGATATCATTCTCAATAACGTCTTTTAATATCATTCTCAATAACGTCTTTTAATATCATTCTCAATAACCTCTTTTAATATCATTCCCAATAACATGTTTCAATATCATTCTCAATAACCTCTTTTAATATCATTCTCAATAATGTCTTTTAATATCATTGTCAATAACCTCTTTTAATATCATTCCCAATAACATCTTTCAATATCATTCTCAATAACCTCTTTTAATATCATTCCTAATAACCTGTTTCAATATCATTCTCAATAACCTCTTTTAATATCATTTTCAATAACCTCTTTTAATATCATTCCCAATAACATCTTTCAATATCATTCTAATAACCTCATTTAATATCATTCTCAATAACCTGTTTTAATATCATTCTCAATAACGTCACTTAATATCATTCTTAATAACCTCTTTCGTATTTTATTGTCCTTTCTACTCAATGATGTTTAATGTTTATTTCATTCTTGTAAAATAAGGCAATTGTGTGTTGAGTTTGGTAGAAACGCTTAACCGATTATTCTCTTAAGAATTACAGGGGAACAAGCAGAGAAGGGAAAGAAACACAAAGAAATAAAATAGAACTGAAGGATGACTAGTGTAACCCCTACCCCAGAAACCACAGCATGGCTGACAGCGCACAGCACGCCGAACAAAATACGCTAAGGGAACGTGTTCATAACTACCAACTGCTGATTCCTGGTTTTTCCATTGTTTTTATTGACATGAGACAAACAACCGGATCTGGAAAGGTTGCAGAGAGGCCTGTATCTGGATATGCCAAACTGGTCTGCTAACGGGAAAGTACACTCACTGAAAATGTTCAAGGAAACCAGCTGGATCTACCTCAAAACAATAATAGATTTTTGTGTGAAAAGCTGATATTGAAAATCTGAAATGTGATCAGTTTGGTGTGCTTTTGATCAGAGGTTAGAAGATGTGGCATCGATTGAGCTGAAATATTCGTCATGCCAGGTTCATTATGCAGAATATTCTAAATTCTCTAACAGGATATGCTGATAGCATTGGCTATTTGAGTTATAGTCAACGACCTGCTATCCGTCACCATGTGGTGAGCACAATCAATGTTTTCCTAGTGGGGTGGCAGTTGAGAACATCCAGACCTTGGGACATCTTCAAGATTTCAAGATTCTCCCTTCTCCTCTTAAATTCAGCTACCCTCTTTTTCACTTTTTGTTTTTTGACCTCTGATCAAAAGCACACAAAACTGATCATTTTATGAAAAATTACAATCACCTCATGAGATACATTAGGTACACATCGAAACACAACTGCAAACGTATAGCGATTTTAA
Organism: Acanthosepion lycidas; assembly: GCA_963932145.1. Lineage (NCBI taxonomy): Eukaryota > Metazoa > Mollusca > Cephalopoda > Sepiida > Sepiidae > Acanthosepion > Acanthosepion lycidas. Next base: position 103,819,805 of record OZ010590.1, on the reverse strand, counting down.
CATTATTGCTCTATTGAATATGGCTCTACTTTGTATTGAGCCCTCTATTAAATTAAATGTACAAACGTTGGAATTATATTCTATCCGTTTTCATCTTACCTGGATATATATATATATATATATATATATATATATATATACTTTTTTTTATTAAGATACCTTTAGTAAATGACCATTCTCACCTACGAATTTTAATTTTAAAATTCGCAGGATTTTTCAAACGGTTTGTTTGTGTCAATGTTTTTTTTCATTAAACTCTGTTTCATGAAAATAAACATTGAGCGCTCTTTTGTAGGTCAGTTTCGAATTCGACGTATGAGGGTCAAGCAGATCAGTTCCCAGGAAACCGACAGCCCGACAGCAGCACATGAGATTTGATTATAGTGGTGAAGTTTTTGTGCGGAACCATCCACATTTTTTTGAAGGGCCGAATACAGAGATTTGGTGCAACGCGTACCACAGGGTCCCCAAACGACCCTTCACAGGTTTTGAATTCAGAGTTGTCCTTCTCCTAGACTAGCTGCCATCCAACGCTATATAACCCAGTCTATTGACCCATAGCTGGAGGGAGAAGAAGAGGATTCATACCTTTCCCAAGGCTATTAGCACGTAAGTGAATGTATTCGACTGGAATTCGAACTCGGCTCTCCGATTCCTCAATCTAAGCCGCTATCCATTATATATACATATATATATGTGTGTGTGTGCGTGTGTGTGTGGACGTAGGTTAGACAGACTCGAAACAGTGATACAAGAAAAGCGTAATTACAAGTTTACTTGGTATGAAGTTAGATCAGCTGATTTCAAAACCAGGTCAAGAGGAAAACAAATAGTTAAATACGAAAAATATAGTTTTGTAAACAACTAAGCAGAAAGAAAAATAAATTTCAAGATAGTAAATTTATCTTAAGCACTAAAATCAAGACTAATACCTGTTCTTAATTTTAGTTATCTCCCCTTCTCTTTCCCACACAACTGCCGCCATTTTTTTTCTTTTCTTTGTATCATCTCTCCTTTTATTTATTTAGTTTTCTTTTAGTTGTCCCTCCTTATGAAGCAATCAAATATTGAGCAACGATGATCTCCTCCTCTTCATATGAGTGAAGTTTACCGGAGGCCATTTTCTCTCACTACGTTTGTACTAAAATGCATTACCTCATTACTGCACTAACTGCAAAAGGTTCGCTTCCATTTTCTCTTTTTCACAATGCAATTATTTTTCTAATTAATCAATGGAATGTGATTTCCAAACAAATCTTTCCAGTAATGGTAAAATGGTGGAAGAAACTGGAACAGAAATATTAAAAATCAGCTCTTCAACAGAGTGATAGCAACAGAGACTACAGCAAACTGCAAAATGTAATTAGAGTGAAGATTCTTCCAAGAGTAAGACAGTTTATAAATAATTGTCAATGTAGCTCCGTGGTTAGCGAATAGAATTAAAGGATAAAGCGGCTCGAGTTTGAACTATTCTAGCACTGAATTATTTTACTTTCTTAATTTTGAACAAATAATTTTAACTCCCAGGAAATAATAGGTCTAGGCCACATTATTCACATTTATCATATGGTTGCTCATTTCAGCAACATTTTTAGCATTGATATTATAGTTCCAGGCTATATAACACATATGATATATCTTAAAATCTGAGTAACACTTTTAATATCTAATTGTGTATTTGCATGTATAAGAAGGATTTTTAATATTTATGTTATGCATGCAAATCTCAACAGCATTTTTAATGTATATCACGGTGGCAGGTCTAAGCAATATTTTTAATATGTCATATGGTTGTACATATAAGTAGTATTTTCATCATCTATGATATGGTTCCTTATTAAATAACATTGTTAATATTTATGATTTGGTGGTACATTGATACAACGGTTTTCTCACCTATGGTATGGTTGCACATCTAAACAAGATGTTTAACATCGATACTACAGTTGCAGATCTAAAGAACGTTTTAACATTTGTGTTATGATTGCATAACTAAGGAACATTTTTTAATGTCTATGGTTCGGTGGAATATCTAAACAATGGTTTAACATTTATGGCACGGTTCCACATCAAATCACATTTTAGCCTGGATGTTATTTTGGGATTTCTAAACAACATTTTTAACATCTATATTATGTTTGCACATCTAAACCATATTTTCAATACCTACGGTTTGATTACACATCTAAAGCACATTTTTATTGTCTGTGGTTTCGTTGCACATCTAAACAACATTTTTCCGGTGGATGGTTTCGTTGCACATCTAAACAACATTTTTAATGTCTATAGTTTGGTTTCGAATCTAAACCACATTTTTAATGTCTATGGTTTGGTTGAACATCTAAAACACATTTTTAATGTATGTGGTTTGTTTGCCCATCTAAATCACATTTTTATTGTCTGTGGTTTGTTTGCCCATCTAAAACACATTTTTATTGTCTGTGGTTTGGTGGCAGATCTAAACCTCTTTTTTAATGTCTATAGTTTGGTTGCACATCTAAACCACATTTTAATGTCTATGGTTTGGTTGCACAGCTAAATCACATTTTTGATGTCTATAGATTGGTTGCACATCTAAACAACATTTTTAATGTCTATGGTTTGGTTGCACATCTAAAACACATTTTTAATGTCTATGGTTTGGTTGAACATCTAAAACACATTTTTAATGTATGTGGTTTGCACATCTAAACCACATTTTATTGTCTGTGGTTTGGTTGCACATCTAATCACATATTTTAATGTCTATAGTTTGGTTGCACATCTCAAGCACATTTTTATTTTCTGTGGTTTGGTTGCACATCTAAACCACATTTTTCAGGTGTGTGGTTTCGTTACACATCTATACCACATTTTTATTTTCTGTGGTTTGGTTGCACATCTAAATCACATTTTTCATGACTATGGTTTGGTTGCACATCAAAGTCACATTTTTAATATCTTTGGTTTAGTTGCACATCTAAAGCACATTTTTATTGTCTGTGGTTTTGTTGGACATCTAAACCTCATTTTTAATGTCTATGGTTTGGTTGAACATCTAAAACACACTTTTAATGTATGTCGTTTCGTTGCACATCTAAATCACATTTTTATTGTATATGTTTTGGTTGCACATCTAAAAGCTATTTTAACATCTATGTACGATTGCATTTTAAACCACAGTTTAACATCAATGGTACGGTGGCACATCTAAAGTACATTTTTAATGTCTGTGGCTTGGTTGCATATCTAAACTATATTTTAAATGTATGTCCTTTGGTTGCACATGTAAACCAGGTTTTTAATACCTATGGTTTGATTGCATATCTGAACCACATTTTTAATGTGCGTCATTTGGTTGCACATCTAAATTTCCTTTTTAATACATATAGTTTGGTTGCACATCTAAACCACATTTTTACTGTCACTGGTTTGGTTGCACATCTAAACCACATTTTTTAATATCTGTGGTTTGTTTACACATCTAAACTACATTTGTAATGTTTATGGTCTGGTTGCACATCGTAACTACATTTTTAATATCTATGGTTGCACATCTAAACCATATTTTTAATGTCTGTTATTTGGTTGCATATCTAAACTACATTTTAACATCTATTTTATGGTTGCACATTTAAGCACATTAAAACTATATTTTTAACATTTGGATTAAGGTTACACATCTAAACAACGTTTTTAACATTTATCTTACAGTTCTACATCTAAACTACACTTTTTATGTCTACGTTTCTATTACTCACTCATTTACAGACATATCTCCACTTCTGGTCATCAAAGTTAAGCAACTTTGAGCTTGATCACTACTTACTTCGGGATTAACAGGTGCTATAAGTTTCCGTGCTGGGATGGTGCAATGGAAAATCAGAGAGCCGAGTTCTAATTGTGTTTGTTATATTCACTTACGCACAAATATCATTGGGAAATATATGAATCCACATCGTCTTCCCCTACTATGGGTTAAATAGTAGTATTTGTATAAATAAACTCATTGTTATCTCCTCAAAATTCTTATAATTCCAAAAATATTTTCTGGTTTTAAATAATCTACAAAAGGTTGATAAGCCGTAAAAAGCAAATCAACCAACTCTCTCTCTCTCTCTCTCTCTCTCTCTCTCTCTCTCTCTCTCTCTCTCTCAGCACTTTCTAAATTACTTTCTATTTCTTAAGCAATTTATTAGACTTTCTTTCTGTCTCTCTCTGTCTGTGCTTTCTGTCTTTCCATTCTCTCCTCATTTATTTCCATTTTATTCCCTTACTCAGTCTCTTTAACTCTCTCTCGCTCTATTACTCACATACCTTCTCTCTTTCTTTCTCTCAATGTCATCACTATCTTTTGTCTTCCATTTTTCGACTCAACACAGAGGGCCTACATCAAGTGCCCTGAGGAGTTAGTGCTGCACGGTGTCAAGAGGGTGGTTGCTGAAAGACCCTATGTTTGGCAATAGGACTCTGCACCATGCTACACAAGCAAGAGAACCCAGACATAGTTGTCAGGCAATTTCTGCAGCCACATCCTTACATCTGGCCATCTAACTCCCCAGACTGTAACTCCTTGATTATTATGTGTGGGGTGCAGATGAGTGAGAGACTAACAAAAATTATTCTAACACCAAAGATGAACTAAAAGCAAGAATGATGGCATCATTCACCGAATTAAACAAGGAGAGCGTCTAGAAGATTTGCAGGAGAGGTATGAAGGGCGTGGTTGAAGCCAATGGCGATTTTATTGGATAAATCTACTCTTTAATATTTCAGCATATTTTTTTGTGTAATTCTGGTAAATGTATCTGTTAAAATGAGATGTCAGTGTCATTTTCATTTTTGCCTCGTTTAGACGACAATTTATCCATCGCACCAATCGGATGTCTAGCCATACTGATGAACTGTGAAACAGCGAAACAGTCTGTCTGTCGATGACAATATATAGACATGCTCCTGAAAAAAATCATTTTGGTTGAGCTCTTCGGGGAGAAAAGTGAATTTGAATCAAACAGTGACTATCACTGCTGCTGACGCAAGACTCTTCGTTAAAACGAATCGAGTTCTCTAGTCACTGGCGTGTTTACCTAAAAATAAATACATCTAAGTTCACCTTCAACCCTGCCGTGCACCAATGGCTTAGGTGCATATATACATATATTTTAAGACATTTTATGTTTATACGTTCTTTTTATAGATACAAATATTTAAGTAAACAGATTCGGCCACAGAGGATCGTTCGGTTGGCAAAGTCGAATCGGTTAAAAGGGACGCCAGGCTATATGATGGCTCCGTATAGGATACTGCTTCGAATCCTCTCGGAGGACAAATATTTTCTATGAAAATTTATCGGACATTCAGGCCGGTAAATGTTGTTTAATACTGTTTATTATAAACAGAACATTTACTTAAATACTTGTATCTATAAAAAGAACGTATAAACAAAAAATGTCTTAAAATAATTGTCGAACTTTGTCCATTTCATATATATATATATATATATATATATATATATGAGGAGCATGGTAGATTTGTGGCTCGGATTGAGGAATCCGAGAGCCGAGTTCGAATTCCAGTCGAATCCATTACATTCACTTATGTGCTAATACCCTTAGGAAAGATATTAATCTTCTTGTTCTCCCTCCAGCTATGTCTAAATAGCAGGATATACTGGGTTCTATAGCCTTGGATGGCAACGGGTCTAGAAGAAGGACAACGCTGAATTCAAAAGCCACGGAGGTATGTTTGGGGACCTTGTTGCACGTAGTGCACCAGGACTCTGTATCCGGCCCTTCGGTTGGTTCTGCAGAACGCCTTCACCCTATCAAATCATATATGCTGGTGTCTGGCTATCGGTTCCTAGGAACTGAGCTGTTTGACCCTCATATGTCGAATATGACGGGAGAGTCCACCATATATATATATATATATATATATATATATATATATATATATATATATATATATATATATATATATATATTAAAAATATATAAAAGACGATATTAAAACTATTTTGAATGTTAATTCGAAAAGCACAAAAAAGGAAATTATCAGACAACCTAATACAATTTTGTCTCCTTCCTTATAAAAGTAATATTGCGTTATCGTTAGTTCATTTACACATTTTCCCTTGGAAAGGTATGAATCCATCACATCTCTCCCCAGCTAGTTAGTAGAATTCATATCAATAAATCATTATTATCTTTAAAAATTCGTACAATCTAAAAATGTTTTCTGACTTTAAACAACCTGCAGCGGGTTGATAAGCTATAAAAAAAATAAACACAACTGTATCTCAACTGATTGTTTCTGAGAACTCGGATCTACTAGCATACAATTTAATCCCTGTTGCAGATGCCTGTTCAGGTATAATTTTATCTGAAACATCTATAATGTCAACTTGTAGCTTATGTTGCAGTTATATATAGCAGACTGATATGTCCCGGAAAGGGATATATTTGTTTGAAGTAGCAAAGTGGTTTTGGACTACTGTAACCGGGTAGGACAATCTAGCTGGTAACCGTAATAGACTGGTCCTCATCGTAGTGGTAGGCAAAAGGCGTAGGCAATAGGCGAAGACTATAGGCATAGTCCTGTACCTCCACATCATTCTGTATTTATGGCTGACACCAGCCAATCATATTACTGTGAGGGGGAACCCAGGTGTATGCATATTCATTACATCACAAATCTAACCTTCACGGCCATGACCCACGATGCCACGCACGTTTTAGCTAGCCACCCTCATTCCCTTCATATTACTATGGTTGAGTGTAAGTTCCCCTCAAGCAGATTCTTCCCACGAACATTTGCCTTGCGGAACAGACTCACAAGATGATGCTTCTCTGTTTAAGTCTTAGACATATATCCACAAAAGGATTGCGTCTTACTCTATCACTCTCAACCTCAAGCGGCCCACGGGCTCTGCACAGTTTAAACACAACTGTAAAAATTTTGTTTAATTTTCACCTTTTTCAAAGCTATGATTCATTTTTGGTGTGCGGTTACATATAAATCTGTTTCGCTTTTCAGATGTCCTTTGCACATCAACCTTGTACGTCTGGTACAATTTTACTACATGTCTCACTCCACTTCATGATAGAATAAACACGATGAGAAGAATCCACGTGCGGAAAAGGCACTAAAGATATACAACGTGTCGCTGATATTAAATACAATTCATGTCATGCGGTATATCCTGGCGTAAATCGTATACTACATAATATTGATTGGTGTCTTAACACAGCAATCATAGCATCTAAACTGTGATCAGGATTAAATCTTAACTTCAGAAGAAGTCGCCCCAATCCCATAGAAGCGGTTTTTCCCGATTTAATATGTAACACTTATTTGACCCCAGGCACCTAATCATGTTGCCAGGGGCAAATTCCTTACCGCAAATCTGATGGAATAATCGTTATTTTTCCCCAGAAATTATTAAACAAATTATAAAGATCGATTGATACATTTGGATAAGCGGAAATTTAAACTGCTGAGATAGATAGATAGACGGACAGATAGATAGATAGATAGATAGATAGATAGATAGATAGATAGATAGATAGATAGATAGATATGAGCCAACTGACATAGATAAACTGAGATAGATATGAACTGAGATAGATAGATAGATAGATAGATAGATAGATAGATAGATAGATACTGAGTGAGTGAGTGAGTGAGTGAGAAAGAGAGAAAGAGGTGAACAGACTGACACAGATAGATATGAAAATACTGATACAGATAGATAGATAGATAGATAGATATGTGCAAACTGACATAGATATATAGATAAATTTTCTAATTTCTTTAAACGCAAACCAAAGTTAAAGCTTTAAGCAATGTATTTCAAATGTTACAATATTTTTTAAAACTTAATAAAATAAAAAATGCTTATTCTATTAAAAAGTTCAAGGTCATTGCTACACATAGTAACATTTTGGTTGATACCTAGTTTAAATGAAAAACTCATAAATAATATAGTTTTATGTGGACATATTCGTAAAGAAATCGATCAACATAAAGATGAACTTAAATAATTTTTTCAGCTTTCGAGTAGCTAAGTTTAAATCCCTACTTAAATGGTATAAAATCGCATGAAATAAAAATATTTGTGCCCGTTAAGGAAGAAACACAAGATAAAATGAAAGGACTAAAGAAACCTAAAAGATCTTGTGAAAATTAAACCTTTACAGAAATAGTAAAGTACAATTTAACATCTTTCTCCAACTGAGAGTAAAAGATGAAAAAATACAAACAAGAACACAAAGCCGAAATGAACTCGCATATATAGGAATAAATCTACAAAAAAAAATAAAGAAACCGCCATTTTTTATCGCCATTTTCTCGTGAAACGTTTATAACTTATAGGAAAAGGTCAATTCGTCTTCCTTAATCATGTAACCGTTTTTTTTTTATGTAAAATTCACTCTGTCCAGTAGAGTACGACCTTTCAGAAGATTGTCATTTGGAAAATAAGAAAACGTCGCTATGGGGATGTGCCTTTTCATCATATGCAGGGAAGATAGCGTTGCGATTTTTCCACTTGCTCACTCGAACGAAATATCTCCAAAATGGCTAAAATCACATTCCTCATATCATAAATACATTAAAAATTGAAAAAAAAAGTTTAATTAAAATTTTTAATGTCAAATTGAGTTTTTCATTACATAAAGTCGGTTTCTTATGGGATACTAAGATTCCTAAAGTATGAAATATACTGAATATGTGAGCTTAGCATTCTTAGAAAACATTTTTTACTGCTTAATATACACCCCTGGTCAAAATTTTAAGACCAGATACAAAAGGGTTAAAAATATAAAATACTGTTACTTTAATCAAAATATATTGTAGCGGACCGAAAGTTTTCGTATTGTTAAATTAGGAACACGTGCGTTTGTTCCTGCTAGCAGAAGCTCCACTACAAGAACATGGCGGACTCAGAGATTGAATCCACCATGAAGAAGTGTAAAGAAAACCAACACGACCGATATATATATATATATATATATATATATATATATATATCAACAAATATATATCAACAAATATATGTATTAAACAACAAAAATTACAATAGACATAGACGTTAACATTTGTGTTTGTGTGTGAACGTAAAGAGTTTGTATTTTGGTGAATGTTCATACGTACATGTATGTATGTATAATTTTCATGGTGTCTCCCACAAATGGGAAAACGCAATCTTCTACGAGAGCTTACATTGTAGATGTGTTCGCTGAAAATGAAGAAATGAAATAGAGAACGAGGCAAGAAATCGCCCAGTATTTATAGTGTAGGGAGAGCGACCCCTAGTGAAAAGTTAGAAAATTAAGGCGGAGTTAACTCCGACAATATTGTCGAAACATTTACATTTAAGTAGGCAACGTAGTTTATCAACAAACAAGTGAACATTTTAAGCTTTTAATTGATTAATTTAAACAAATATTGAAAAAGTATTTTTTGGTTGGTCATAAAGATAAGACCATGTAAATAAAAATAGAAAATACAGAACAAATAAGTCATAACAACAATTTAATATATCCACTATTTTTCCGAATTACTTCGAAAATTTGCTTTGGCATACTCATTATTAACTTCTGCATGAGGGTGCTTGGGATGCTCACCTAGGATGCATAAACTGCAGCACGAAGAGCATCCACAGTTTCAAATATCCATGGTTATAAACATCCTTTGCCATCCATCCCCAAACATTCTCGATTGGTTTTCGATCTGGAGAGCGTTGTGTATTGCAGCATTGTTCTGCTGGAAAATCCAGTTTTATCCACATTAATGAGGGCCTTCCGTAATTAGTGATGCCTTTCTTAACATGTCAGTGTAACTAACAGCTGTTTTATGACTTTTACCTCCTGTAACTCAAGAGTTCCATTGTACGAAAACGAACCCCAGACCATAATTGATCCACCTTCACTGTATCGTGTTAAGAAAATTTCTTTTGGGACATCTTTTGCAAGCCAGTAACGCTGAAAACCGCATGGGGCATTGAATTTTTTTTCTCGTCTGAAAAGACGAGAAAAAATTATTATCAATTATTATCAATTATTATCAAACTTGGGATATGGATAAAATGAAGAAAGTGTTGTTTTCACCACACTTTCTTCCGTTTATCCACATCCCAAGTTTGATGATCGGAAGCAAATTATAAACTGAAGGTTTTATGGCGGAAAAGAAGGCGAAGCCTCTGCAGCCGTTTCAAGTTCTTAAACCCTTTCCAACAAAGAATCTGGGTACAGCGATGACGAGAAATGTTCACCTGGTTGCAATTTGCAGTCCGGTAAACGTGGCTGATAAATGTGCACGACAGGATGAAGCCATGTGAAAAAAAAGTTAGGTAAATATAGGGTGTCCATTAATGATTCTGTAGTACTCGCCGATAAAAATAAAATAAATTATGTGAACAAAAATAAAAATAAATCAAATTAAAATAAGGCGTTTGCGTTCCTCTAAAACCGTTATATCATTTTATCCTCTTCTCTCTATATACTTTTTTTCCAACTAATAAGAAGGCAACCTTCAAATAAAAAGGAAAGAAGAAAAAAACTGAACCCGCCCGACAAACGACGGAAGTTTGCGGGGCTAAAATCCAGCCATTTATGACTAGAAAAATACTACAAGAGAGGCTCCCCGCATAACTTCCGCTATATAAAAAACAATTTTAAGAACGCAGGAAAAAAATAATATAATGTTGCCCAATCAAAAAAATTGATACAAAGTGACTTTTGATGTTAGCTGAAATCAAGGTTCGTGCCGGTAGTCTAGAACTCTTGTCAAAAGGATATAAACTGACAGCCCTCATGCAGAAGAGGACTGCTAGAGAAACATGAACAAGAGAAGGGGCCGTCAGAGAAAAAAACTATGTGTGTCGCATGAAAAAGTTAATCAGTCATCTGCTTAAAACATTTTCCCGCCCTTCTTAGAGCCAAGAAATAACAGCAGATTGACGTTGTATCTATTTCTAAGATGATAACTACTGCTAAGGTCTGACTCCTAAACTCTCAACTACCGAACCGAAACGGACTTTCTCCTGACTACAACCAATATCCACCTTAAAAGGGACATTTTACTACACCAAATGTCAAAGGTATTACTCCAGTCTAAGTCAAAAAATAAATATATGTTATTTGTTTATACCGTACAACCTTCAGTCAGATAGTTTTATTTCCGAAGTACCGATAAATAATACTAAGAATTTCTCCCACAACTGGACACATTTTGAATGCAAGTATCTTAGATTATAAAAATGACATACAGTATCAAATATATTTATTACATAACTGATATACAAGAGTTCAACATTTTATCTAAGATTTGAATATTACATTCCTGAGAAGGTCACCAGCACGAAGAAAAAGATAATATACTTGTATGCAATTTCTTTTTGAGTGCACCGTCAGTAAGAGATGTCAGCTACCTGTAGGAAATAGGAAAATCTTAGATAATGTGTCGAACTCTTGTATATCAGTAATGTAATCAATATATTTTGTACTCTACGTCATTTTTATAATCCAATCTACTTGCATTTAAAATGTGTCTCATCATTATGGGACAACCTATATATAAACAGCGACCCCAGAGCAGTGTCTTTTGCACGCTTGTAATAAGAAAAATCCAAGTTGGGAGAAGGCATTAAAAATATACAACCAGCTGCTGATATTAAATACAATTCATGTCATGCGGTATATCCTGGCGTAAATCGTATACTACATAATATTGATTGGTGTCTTAACACAACAATCATAGCCTCTAAACTGTGATCAGGATTAAATCTTGACTTCAGAAGTCGCCCCAATCCCATAGAAGCGGTTTTTCCCGATTTAATATGTAACACTTATTTGACCCCAGGCACCTAATCATGTTGCCAGGGGCAAATTCCTTACCGCAAATCTGATGGAATAATCGTTATTTTTCCCCAGAAATTATTAAACAAATTATAAAGATCGATTGATACATTTGGATACGCGGAAATTTAAACTGCTGAGATAGATAGATAGATAGATATGGACCGACTGTGTCTATATTTCTGAGATGAGGTATTATTTACATTTATTTCGCTCACTGGAGTAGACTGTTCTGCCTTAACCGGATATTGAACTCACACTCTTTGGGTCTGTCCCTAGATCTAACCAACGCCTTTATCCACTGTGCCATGTGCCATGTGTCCTTGAGGACATCTGGGTATGAATTTCTGGGTATTATAAACATGGACAGACTGATATAGGTAAAGAAATAGAGAGATAGATATCAACAAACTCAGATAAGCTTCTGTAAATGTTATGACATGTTATGAACTCTATTAAGATAAAACATTGATTTTTTTTAAATGTCCACAATCGTTACTACAATTATAAATATTTCGATACCTGCTTATTTCGGATGAACACATAAATTATATCATTTTAGGTGGCATATTTGGGGTTATTCATGCCAAATATGAAAGATGTATGTGATCTGACCTCTTAGATATGAACAAAAGAAGTTTGAAATCAGAGTTTTCTATCTCTTAGGTGGGTTACCCATCCTGAATAACGTGTGACATCTAATATCTTGCATATCTATATCCATCAATTTGCGTATATCCGCTAAATAATGCTTAGCGTTATCGTATCACCTACATACCAGTGGTGTCAGTTTAAACTGACACCTTCCATATATTATGATGGCTTTGTTTAGAGTTCGTTTTTTCTAGATTTCCGATGAAAACAGAGAAACTATTCCACTTATTTCAGTTAAATTTTTACTTTACAAAATTATAGTTTATAGATATAGATTAAATATATGTGCAAAAATAAGGTGTTATTTTTGCACATATCATCTTTACGTCGGATTAAACCTTCTTTTTTAATATAATGTGTTTAGTTTGTATTTTTCTTGATTTAAAAAGCAAGCTTGGTAGTTATTCGATATATTTCAGTGAATTGTTTTCCTTACAAAAGTATAGTTTATAATTAAAAGAGTGTGAGACAAGCGTGTCTTCTCCCTATACATATGCAACTTTTACAGCGACGCCATCCTTAGTGGTCTGGAGACACTACCAGGATTCATTATCATTACGAGTAGTCTTAATGATATAAGATATGTAATGTCTCTATGTTGATGGTTGGTACGGTGTTCCTAGATGGGTTAGTAGAAAAAAAAACGAGAAAAACTGGCTAATCATCAACTATAAGAAGAGAAAAATTATGGCCATCACCAAAAGAAAAAAACCCAAGATGCCAGTTACAAATTGCAGACATAAACATCAAGCAGCAGTTTAAATATTTGGGAAGCGTTTTAACAGAGGATGGAAAATGCGACATCAAGATCCGAAGCATGGATTGGACGAGGGAAAGAAGCATTCTAAAAGCTAAGCAAGGTACTGAGAAACGGAAAAATCCCGTTAGAAACAAAGAAAAGAGTTTCTGGATTGCTATGTGATATCCATCCTTTTATATGGCAGTGAATGCTCGAGAATCTCCCCACGGATGAGGTGACACCAGGAGGCAACAGTAATGTAGTTCCACAGAAGGATTCTGAAAATTCCATGGATGGAGAGAGTAAGAAACAAGGAATTTCCTGATTGAGTATAAGTGTTCTTTCAGTTACTATTTTCTTTAAGAATAAAGAAAATGGTAACTGAAGGAACATTTATACTCAATCAGGAAATGAAATTCCTTGGATACTTAAAGAGGAAAGAAGGCTAGGAAACTACGGCGGCCTTGTTAGGGGCCAGAAATAAAGACACAAAGAGAGGAATTGAGTTAAATATATTAACAGAAACAGTAATACAAACATATACAAACGAGAATGTTACAGCAAGAATGTTCGGCCCGACTGTCAGAGCTGGCTGCTGAAAACTTCCCTCGCCAAAAGGCAGTACCTGTTTTTATTTATAGCTGGGATAGCCCATGCGTACGTGGATAAATTACCATAACAGAAACTTAACCCTCACGGGTCATATTGAGGGAAACAGAGGGGAAGATAGAAAGTCACTTATCTGACGGGTTCATGTGAATTAATTCAAATAACCAGGTCGACAATGACTTGCCACCACTATTAGTTTGATCATAATCATCAGGTAGCCAGTGACTTGTAATAAGATGAATATCCTATATATCACTGGGCGAGTTCAATTTGACAAGCAAACCAAACCAGCACGGTTGGAGGAGGGAGGATAGATAATCCAGCCAAGGTCTAAAACGGCAAACCAGGAAAAATATGTTTCCCGCCTGGAAAGGCTTGTCAGTATAGCAAAAAGTGCTCAATAAAGTGAAACTAGTTCCACGGCACAGGAGCTGAAGCCTTAAGAGAAGATATTGCTCAACAATACCGGACAATTTAATTCAGAGTATCTATATATAAATATAATTCTAGGGTTTAAATGAGGATATATATATATATATATATATATATATATATATATATATATATATATATATATATATATATATATATATATGAAGAAATATAGTCTTAAGATATGCGATATTTATGGGATGAAATGCTCAATATCTGAGATAGAGTGTGTGTAAATATAAAAGTGAACATAGAAGTCAACACTTAGAGGCGACAGTCTGATTGCGTCTAACATGAAACAGACAGATGTTCACTTTTATATATATATACATATATATATATATGTATAGCAGCAATAGAGTAAATGATCACAGATACATATCAGTATATGCAGATGTTTCAAAAGGACGATACTCAGACATCAAATTAATAGCAGTGTTTTAGCAGAGAGTGGAAATTATGACACTGAAAAACGTATTGGGATAGCCAAGGAAGCATGCAAAAAGCTAAGCAGTGTATCAAGAAATAGAAAATTTTTGCTAAAAGCAATTGAAAAGAGTAACAAACTGATATGTGATATCTGTCTTCCTGTATGGTTATTTGTTGTGGATTCCGAGGTGAAATTCAGTCGCCAATGAATGACAAACGCAAGAATTAAAGATAAATTAAATGTATTTACACAATAATACAATGGTTAATACTGTTAGTAAATCCAGGAACGCTGTTAGTAGCAATAATAATAATAATAATAATAATAATATATATATATATATATATATATATATATATATATATATATATACAGTCTCGAAGTAGGACTTCCTTAGAGTCTACGTGCTTGTAACTGTGACTTCTTCAAGCAGTTACCTCACACTATTACTCTACCTCCAACTCCATCACAATCTCTGCTCCCTCTCTCTCTATATTCTGACTGACTCTGGGTATTTAACGGCAGCAGTCCAAGTAACACACTGGTCGAGTCCACTTATATGAAAAAGAGGAGGATCCTATACAATGAATGCTGGAAAATCTCCACAAAGAGGAAGAAGGGACTTGAAGCAACAGAAATGTGGTTCTACAGAAGGATGCTGAGGATACCCTTGATCTGTTTTCTATCATTATCTATTATCTATTAACGACGAGGTCTTAGAGAAAATGGAAACGAAAAGGAAACTTATACTTAACATCAGGAAGAGAAAATTGAAATTTCTAAGGCACATAATGAGGAAAGAAGGCTTGGGAAATTTGAGACTCACAGGACTGATTAAAATCAAAAGGGAGAGAGAGGAAAACAACTCATAACATACTTTATGAGCTTTGAGTAAATGGATGGAGGAACAAAGTTTAGGAGAAAAAACAAAAAGATCAAATTTATTAAAAGCTGCACAGGACAAAAAAGAGCCATGATGATTGCCCGCTTCTTGAGGGGTCAAGACACATAAAGAATATGATGGGGTGAATTGATTAAAAAAAATAATAAAAATAATTAAATTAAAGTGATCACTGTAGTACCGTACACAATCGTACCTTGATTTAACGAACTTCGATAATCCGGACCAGAAAGGAAGAAAAAATTCAAAGATTTTTCAGTTATCGGAACATCATACTCAAATATTTCACCTCAGTCAAGGAATTTTAATATTGAAGAGGACACGGATGATAAAGATATTGCTCATGTCGAAGTTCAAAGGACCCCGGTGTTCAAATTCAAACACAAGAAGCAATTACTATATTTAACAAATGCTTAAGTTGGTTGTGCTTTTAATCCAATGCAACCATTACAGATATATCTGCTTGAATCCATCTTTTGAAACAAGCAACAGAAAAATATGAACCTAGCCGAAATTGCAAAAACCAAAGCATCTTTCATCAAGAATAAACTTGACAAAATCATCATTTGATGATATAAATGTTAAATATCTTTTATAAACTTACTTTTTCTCCATAATTTCAGAAAATTTAGGTATTCGGTTATCCAGAATTAGGAATTATCCGAACATACACTATTTACATTATTCGGACCATTGTCCTCATCTTTGTAGCCATATTTATTACAACGTTTCGGCCGTTGTACATTCTGGCCTTCTTCAGGTGGTTGGAATGTCGAACTGAACCTGGAGTAGACTGTTCTACTTCCACATGCCATGTTTAATGGATGTCAGTTGTCAGTTGTCAGTTATCTTCTGTTAATTCCCCTCTACAAGTTCTCCAGTTTTAACTGGTTATTGAACTCACACTCTTTGTGTCCTGTCACTGGATCTAACTAACGCCTTTATCCACTGTGCCAAATGTCCTTGAGGACATCTGTATATGATATCCAATGATAACAGCAAAAATTGCAATATGAGCACTGGTAAAAAAAAATGATTGCTGAAACATTAGGTTTATAATACCCAGAAATTCCTACACAGATATCCAGATAGGGGAATTAACAGAAGATAAGTGATAACTGACATCCATTAGATATGACACGTGGAACTAGAAAAGCGACCGAAATAAAGGGTTCAGTTCGACATTCCAACCACCTGAAGAAGGCCAGAGCGTACAACGAAACATTGTGATAAATAAGGCAACAAAGGTAAAGACAATACTCCGAATAATGTAAGTAGTGTACATAATACCTCATCTCAGAAATATAGACAGATATCCGAACATATTTTTTACAGCCCCTGTCTGAATAAGTCCGGATAATCCAGGAAACACCAATTATTGGGTCGGGGCCGATTGGTTAGGATGCCAGCATTTCAACCATAGAACACCATCATGGTCAACTTGTTAAGGAAGAAACCATCGTAATTGCCCGAAAGAACATATGATGGTTTGTTCCGATCATTTTGTGTGGATCTGGGTTGATGAAACTTTTCGAAAGCCGAAATCAACGAATTCATAGATCTTCGTAACTGGAAAGTTAAGCGTACTGGCCTTTTTCAAAATGACGATCACGCCAGATTTCGCTCTCTACCAAAAACTGTAACTGAGGAATCGCTCGGCATATCTGGTAATATTTTTTTTAAATGTATCGCTCGTATTTTTAATACAAGAATCTATTTTTATACTTTCATAGTGTTTTGACTCTAATTTGGAGTTTGACTATTTGCCCATAACTGGGACTGTAACAGGTGCTACCACCCCGGGTCAGGATGAACCTGGGAACAAAAGCATTTGAAAGGTGGTTCTATGCTCCTCAAAACCTCAATCAAAAGCTTTGCTACCGAATGTAGTTTATTGTCATACCCAGGATGGTGCAAGCTTTGAAATCGTGCCGTTCTCCTGACCCCTGACCCCTGACCCCTGACTCAGTGACAGACATCTTTTAGATTATTTTACTGGAATATCAGCTCAGAAAGGTGCAGTTCATTAATCGCTTAATTAACTTAGTTGGTTTTGTTTAGCTACATATCAACACCTCTATGGGTTATTTACTGCTGAAATCTAAATATTTGGATTAGTTTGCTTGGTTGATCTTCCTTAGCGGCCTATCGAAACCTCTGTGGGTTATTTAATGCCGAAATCTAAATATGAGAATTCAAACTTTATAATTAATTCAAGAAAATGACATCATTTCATGATTAAATTATAATTACTTAATATCTATCTATCTATCTATCTATCTATCTATCTATCTATCTATCTCCTGTTCATATCTATCTATGTAGAAATGTTTATTTTACATTGTTTCTTGCCAATGACGAAATCTCCTTATCATTATTCACGTTCGTCAAGATGCATTTTTAGTGATACTGGTCGTGAGCCATTAGTAGCGTAAAAAAAGATTAAAAAACAGATTTGATTTGTTCATGGTAATTGTTTGGTCTGGTTGTTTTTGTTTAGCGGCATATCAACACCTCTATGGGTCATTTAATGTCGAAATCTAGATATCAAAATCCAAGCTTTATAATTAATTAATTACTAAGTGACATTATTTATTGATCAAATTATAATTACTCAGACTCATTTTTTATCAAATAATCTTACAAAATCAAACGAGGTGTGAAAACTTGTTTCTCCTTACTAGAAATCAGATTAATCATAGGAATATTTAATTTAATTTAATTTAATTTTTTTAAATGTATGCCATGCCTTCAAACCTATTATAAAATATATCTTTATTTTACTATGAAAAAAAAAGAATAAGAACAGATTTAATTTGTTCATGGTAATTGTTTGGTTTGATTTATTTATTTTGTTTAGCTGCCTATCAACACTTCTATGGGTCATTTAATGTCGAAATCTAAATATGACAATTCAAACTTTATAATTAATTCAAGAGAATGACGTTAATTCTTGATTAAATTATAATTACTTAGCAACATTTTTTTTAGCAAATAATCTCAAAAAATAAAACGATGATTTCAAACTTGTTTTTCCTTACAAGAAATGAGATTTAATCATAGCAAATTGTTTTTATTTTATTCTCTTTGACAATTTATGCCGTGTTTCCAATTTTACTATAAAATATATTGACTGTCACTTTGATATAAAAAGCTCATGTCTCTCATTTTATTATAAAATATATTCTTATTCATTCTAATATAAAATATATTGATGATAATTTTACTACAAAAGTGTATTGTTGGTAATTTTTCTATAAAAATGTATTGGTAATTTTTCTATAAAAATGTATTGTTGGTAATTTTTCTATAAAAATGTATTGTTGGTAATTTCACTACCTAAATGCTCTCAGCTATGGGTTAAATAGTAAGACTTGTATCAGAAAATCATTATTATTTCCAAACTTTTTACAATCCAAAAATAAGTTTCGGCTTTAAATAGCCCCCAAATGGTTGGTAAACCTAAAAAAAAACAAATCAATCAACCAACTACAAAAGTGTATTGTAATAATTTTATAAAAATGTATTACTGGTATTTTTATAATTCTTTAGTATTTTGATTTGTGGTTGGATGTTCGCTATTTGTCCATCGCTGGGAACCTAACATGTGCTACTAACTGAGTCTGGATGAACCTGGGAACAATAGCAATTAAGAGATAATACCACGCTCTTCAAAACTATCAATCTCTAAATCGGAGGACTTGCTTCCGGATGTTGTTTATCGTCATGCCCAGGGCTAAATTGCATAATTAGCAAATTGCCAAATTAGGACAATTACAACTGCACCTTTCTCCACCCGGCAGTACAAGATCACATAATCGGTTTCGACCAATGTAATTTTATCTCATAACTTCTATCAGTAGCTTAAGAATTTGGTCAGGCAAGGGCTTCTCACAGATGATAGTGAAATAAAGATACCACTGAAGAAAATTATTTTTTAATTATTTGAGGATGGTTTATTTGAAAGTGTCAACTGCTAGTACCATGTAACCCACTACTACCTGCCACATGGTCGTGACAAAAAACAGTTCCTCTACGAGTCTTTTATGGTGAATAATATGGCTAAGCAACAGGCAGAGTTAAAAACAAGAACTATCGAAGAGCAGTTGAACATTCTCCTGCAGGATTAGCGGCCATTTATTACAACGGAAAAGACTGGGATCTATAGCTATGGACACAATCACTACGGTGATGATACAGCATTGCTGTAGCGAGGGCTTTCTAGACTGAAATAAACGGCCATCAGGGAGGATTCCACTAATGGGATCAATGGCCAGGTGTCAGTGACCAAAGTGAGTCTTCAAGTTGGAGGAATATCGGCTGTGGTTTGACATGACTTGTAAAAGGATATGCTCTGGCAGGTCGGTTTTGCTCAAGATATGCTATACATGAAAGAACACTTTTCCGACTTTCAATGCAGGTGTGAATAGAACTGGTCAGGTTTTCAACAGGCAATGATTCTATGATCACACCTGGTCATGGGAGGGACGATGAGGATATCTAAGATTAAACAGAAATTGCGTAGTAACATCAAAGGGATATACCACGCCATAAATATATCACTAATTGTCCACTTTTGTGTTTCAATAATAAACAAAGCTATATATATATATATATATATATATATATATATATATATATATATATATATATATATATAATAAAATGGACAAAGTCCGACAATTATTTTAAGATATTTTTTATTATGTTTATACGTTCTTTTTATAGATAGAAATATTTAAGTAAATGCTCTGTTTATAATAAACAGTATTAACGACATTTACCGACCTGAATGTCCGAGAAATTTTCATAGAAAATATGCGTCCTCCAACAAGAATCGAATCTGTATCCTATACGGAACCGTCACATAGCCTGACGTGTCTTTAACCGATTTGCCTACAGAGGAGCGTTCGGTAAGCAAGGTCGATTTTACTGTCTTTAAACTACAATCTTCCATGATTTTCTCTCGTACATTCATATCTGCTCGATGTGTATACAACTGTAAGCAAACTGTAAGCGTCGGAGGACGCATATTTTCTATGAAAATTTCTCGGACATTAAGGCCGGTAAATGTCGTTAATACTGTTTATTATAAACAGAGCATTTATTTAAATATTTGTATCTATAAAAAGAATGTATAAACATAAAAAAATGTCTTAATATATATATATATATATATATATATACAGTCTTCCACATTGGTTGCATCACAGCTCATCAGTGTGCCTAGATATGCGGTTGCTTCAAGCCAGTATCGAAAGCTGACCGAGCTGATATCATGCCTAGGCCATCAGCGCATGCTAAGAAGAATGTGAATTTTTAACACATTATATACAAGATATATGCATTACAGGCTACCAGAGGACTCAATTCATAGGAAAGAACGTAACATCAGCAGCAGCCAGCAGATTCCCTTTCTTCCAAAAGTGCTCAACCCACGAAAGGTAGCGTACAAATAAATGCGATCAACCACATATATGAGCGATTTGGTACACATACAGGTATGCAAATAACTATTTATTTAATCAGTGGTATATACAAAACAGTGCTCAGTGTAGTTAAACACAGCTATAAAATGCATATTAATAATTACAATTATAGTACTTTCATAGCATTGTCGATCATCAGGTACAAAAAATTACGAACTGTTCAGTACGGTTTTTTGTTTTTTATAAATTTCTGGGTCTCATGGAAGCGGCGATACATTTTGTGTGGATTCAAAGTTCAAGATTATTATATATATAATATAGTATTGGGGTATAAATTCAAAATACAGAATGTTGGTAGTTGGATGTCGAAAAATAAACTAAGTTATTAATAGTAAGTTTAATGGGGATTTTGATCTGCTAATGTGCATTGAGTCAACGGATAAGATTATTGCAGTATGAACTAAAAATGTTGGTAGTTACCAAATAAAAAGCGCGGGTAGGTAAAAAAAAAGAACATAGGGTGAAGAAAATAAAAAAATAAACAACAATAAAAAAAATAATAAAAGGAAATTAAAAAAGAAACGCTAGATTAAAACAATTAAACGATAGGATGGTGTAAGGAAGGTATTAGGTTGGTGCAAAAATAATGACGTAATAATGTCGTTTTTTGACGTTAAAAAATACGTCAAAAAACGACATTATTTTTGCACCAACCTAATAACTGGCTATGGAAAATAAGTATATATTCCAGGCAGGTCTTTTAGGGTATTGCAAAGATGATAGGTTAATCGCTCTAGCCCCGCATCGAAATAGTGATTTCTTTCTATGGTTGCAAGTAATCATTGTAACCATGGTGCTTGTTCAGCAGATTATAATTATCGATGGGTTTGAGAATAGTTCGTTTTTCTAATAAATCACAGAGCGCATTTATCCTTGTTGAGGTTGAATGGTTTCATTATAGCGATGAGATCTCAATTTACTACAGGTGGGTAGTTATCTGTCTTGATATCCCAGAAAAATTTAGTCAGTGCCGGGGTATTTGAATATTGCTTATTGGCAAAGCTATGAAACACTGATTCGTACTGTAAACGTAGGCATATGTATATATATATATATATATATATATATATATATATATATATATATATATATATATAGTCACACTGTTTGCGAATGACGTAATTAAGCTCTTGATAATATATTTTCATTTAAGCTCTCCTGAGAGACAGCCTAATTCTACAAACAACAGTCGCCTACGTTAAAACGCAAAGCTCTTCGGTAAAATGGTGTTTGTTCACATTGGTAAAAACAATACACTAGAATTAGCAGTTTCTCTCAACCGAATGCTGATGGCTTAAGAGTAGAAACTCAGTCTGTTTAATTTTTGATAATATTTTTCTAATTTAAGGATGTGGAGTTGAGTATTTTACTCAAACTTTTAGATTGTCCGAAGTTCATATTTTCTTATCAATGTTGATGAACTTTCGATTTTCTGAGTCATTATCAAGAACCTATGTGGTGTCTGTGTCGTAGTTAGAATTCCTTTGTCTGCATTTTGGTATTATTTGGGAAGCTGGACGTTTGAATTGGTCTTGCGTAACGTCATGTGTAACGGCTATTGTGAACCAGACTGCAGAAAAAGAATGCTATTTGTTTTATTTAATTTTACTAATTAATTAATATATTTTATTAATAATAATTCGTAAGACGCAAGGGTGTTACTGAGTGTTAGTGAATACAAGAAAAAAATTCAGAAGAGAGAAATTGAAAGAAAACGAATTAAGAAGACAGAAAAAAACGATTGGCATTGAATTTAAATTTCAGAAAATCACAGTTGACTGGGAAACAATAAGTTGAAACTGAGTTCGCCAAGTGCTAAGTGCAATAGAAGAAACTGTTAGCATAGAACTTACGGTTACATCTAGCCATTTCAAATGTAAAATGAGGAGACCTTGACACCAATCTAGTACTGCACTTAAATTCATAAAGTCTATGTACCATAGTGAAAAGAAGAATTAGCATGAAATTATTTAAAGGAAAGGCAAAGGAAAGCTACATTATGGTGGTAGGAATATGACTGAAGCCGAGATGCTAATAAGTGAATCTTATGCGAGAGAAGAAACTGTTAGCATAGAACTTACTGTTGCATCTAGCCATTTCAACTGTAAAAGGATGAGACCTTGCCGCCAATCTAGTACTGCACTTAAATTCATAAAGTCTATGTACCATAGTGAAAATAAGAATTAGCATGAAATTATTTGAAGGAAAGGCAAAGGAAAGCTACATTATGGTGGTAGGAAAGTGACTGAAGCCGAGATGCCAATAAATGAATCTTTTGCGAGAGAAGAAACTGTTTGCATAGAACTTACGGTTACATCTAGCCATTTCAACTGTAAAATGATGAGACCTTGCCACCAATCTAGTACTGCACTTAAATTCATAAAGTCTATGTACCATAAATGAAAGTGCACCAGAACAATTACCACAAAAGTATTCACAGGAATGGCATAGAGAAGCTATGTTACGGAAAAGTGACTGAAAGCGAGATGAGAAGGCAGGGCCAACAACATTGCAGATTCTTCTTTGGATTTTATCAAGAATCTCTAAATATATAACAGGAGCACCAAACTCGATGTGACAGCAATATTCAAAGCAAGTATGAATAGTAAACTTATAAATATGTCAGAGAAAAATTATCTAGCACTACACGGAGAAAAATTATCTAGCACTACACAGGGTGTCAATTTTTCTAGCAGCTGACCTAGCAATTGATTCAATATAATCTTTCTAATTCATGTCAGTGGAAAACGTTAGTCTCAGAAGACGTAATAAATCACTCCCCTGGAGGTTAGCAGCAGCCATAGTTAGATGTTAAAAAGCGTTCTCTCAGACGATTGCCATGTTCCATTAGTTTGTCATGGATGATAACTTTCATATTCTTTCAGACACACAGCAAGGACTGTGGCTGAAGTTCCAATTTTGGTGTTAGTACAAGTTTCTTTTTTTTGCAATAACTCATATCATTTTTGTTTCCTATTGACATGCAAAACCCATTTTTCATCACCTGTAACAATGTGATGCAGAAATGAAAATTTGTAATTCCTGGTTAAATGATGACTGCTAATAGTGGAATGTTTCACTTCGTTCTCAAGTGAGAGCTCATCTAGAAACCTAAATTCTCTCTCGGCGAGTTTTCTCAATTACACTCTGAAATCTTATATATAAAGTACCGCTCTGCCGCAATTAGATTTGTATATGGAGGTGGAGGATATGCCTTCAGCTCGGTTCCCCTTGCTGAAAAGAGGAAGGGAAGAATAGGAAGACGAGGGAAAAACTACCAAGAAGGAATCTGGTCGAACTAATGCATGGAAGGCCCTGGTGGAAGACAAGACCGAATCCGCCGCTGATTCGCCAGTAAGAACCGAAAAGGCTGCCAGATTAGGCATGGAGCCTCTCCTCTTGCCATTGTAGGGCTCCGTTCTTTTCCTCACAGGAAAAAAAAGGAAAAACTTTCCCGAAAGAGGACAAACTTTGCCTGATAGACAACTAGGCCCTTGAGAGGGATCTTCCCTCTCAGAGGAAGAAACGCTTCAGGCCTCTTTTTTTAAGCATACCTCGGCGGACGGCAAGTCTACAGAGGTTCCAGGAATTTCCAGGGGTGATTACCTTCATTAGGAACACTGGTGGAATCCTCAAAGTTTGGGATCACTTGACGAAGACAAAAGATGCATTCTCAAAACTCAGGATGGCGCAAATTGAGTCTCCTTAGCTAAAACAAAAACAAACAAACAAACAAAAAAGCTATAAAAAATGTGTTAAGGGAAGGTTCCGGGGTTGCTCCACCCCTCACTATATAGGGGCCTAAAAACACTTTCCCGGCAGGCATTGGCCGCATTGTCACGGATGGACGAATTACGTCCGACATAGGCACTAGCAGTCTGGAACAATGCGTTGGGGTTTTGAACCCTGCAGATTTCCGTTCAGTCTATGTTTAAAGGAACAGACTTGGACCATGTCTATCAATCTAGCCAGCTTAAATGTGGTAGGGGTGAGATATCGGAGTAAGCTGCTTGTCTGCTTCGTGATCTGTCCTTTGGTGTAGATGTGGCCGTGATCCAGGAGACGAACTCTGTTTTACGATTGTGATGCTCGTGTACTATCTAGCGACTTTGTTGTATACTCAGTATAGGGGGAGCTGCTGACCAGGTGTGTTTTCTTGCTGGTTAAACAAACCCTGGATGCAAGGTGAACCTTTTCGATGTCGATGCCGTGGCCGGTTGCTCATGAAAGATATTGGCGTAAACAGTAGTTCTTAGATCATTGCGGTTTATACATCCAACGATCAGACGGAACAAGTCCCCTTTTTCCTTTGGTTAGGGTCATTCCTGGTGTATTCGCCGCACTTAGTCTTAATGGGGGACCAGAATGTCATCCTAGACCTCAAAATAGACAAGGAACGGGGAGCTAGCGGGAGGTCGGGCGATCATGGTTGATCTGATCGGCGAGTTTGGTCTCGGCGATAGATACCAGGTCGATCATCCGTAGGGAGAGATGTTCACGTGTGATCTTAAGTAGGCGTCTACCCGTTTAACCAGTTACCTGGATAGAATGTTAGTGAGAAGGGTCGATCTAGATTTGCTAGATTGTCCCACGTTTCACTGGTTAGGCTATTCGGACTTGTCTATGCCCGGATGACGCTAGATGCTAGACCTAGAATGGCTGGATACTAGAAGTTCAATCTGTCTTTACTGGACAAGCGGGACTTCCGACAGCAGCTGACTAGATTTGTGCAGCGGGGGCTAGTGGGAGCAATTATTGGGAATAAGTGGTGGGAAAGGCTTAATAATAGTATTAGATCTTTCACCACCGAATATGGCCAACGACTCATCATAGATAAGGCTAAAAAGTGAAGACGTTTCGGCTCATTTTGAGAGCCGATTTACCAAGAAGCCTGGTCTCTTTATGTTGAAGAGCTTCGCAGCTATTTGGCTGACTTCCCTCGGCTTGAGCCAAATGAAGCAACGAGCCCCGAGTGTGAGATCACAGGACTAAGTTCACTTTGCATTGAAGATGGTCGGCAGTAGCAAGTCTCCGGGACTTGATGGTCTGTCCTATGATGAGACTGTCACACCTTTGAGCCGATTTTGACTGTCGTGTTCGACAACTGGTTCTGGTGGGGGTCCCTCTCCAACAGGTTCTTCAAGAGTGTTATCACGTTGTTGTATTAGGTTGGTGCAAAAATAATGACGGTTTTTTACGTTAAAAAATACGTCAAAAACCGTCATTATTTTTGCACCAACCTAATAAAAGGGCAAGTGCGGTGGGCGGGATTTAGATGATTATAGGCCCATAACTCTGCTAAACACAGGGTTAAAGACTTTGGCCAACATCATGACGAAGCCCGAGCCAGGGTTTCCGAGTATGCAGATGACGTTTTCATTTTCGTGTCCTGCCGCAGCGACATTGTGATGAAGGCGCTTGACCGGTACGAGAAGGTGACAAACAGTGGGAAAGATTAACCCCAACAAGTCTTCCGCCTTGCGATTTAGTACTTCCGCAGTTCTTGAGTTAAACAGACAAAGCCAGGAAAGTTCTTGAAGTGTGATTCGGCCCGGCCTCCAGCTGAAGAAGAATTAGTCAAAAGTACAGGTAAAAATCGGAGCGGCGGTTCGGACATGAAGGGTAAGAGTATAGCGTGCGCGCCACGTATGTCTTTCCTTTAGTCCTTTATCGATTGTCTGTACACTTTCTCTGCAAGAAGCTTAAGAAGTCGCTCGAGGATTTACTCTCCTCCCTCTTGAGGTGGGGTCACAGTCATCATGTCTGCAGAGAGGTCGTTTCCCAACGTCCATATCATAGGGGTGCTGGAAATGCCGCATTTGATTAACCATCGGTACGCATCGAGGTTGGCTTTCCTACGCCGCGCATTCACAGAGGTCTCCATCTTGGAGGGGAGTGTTAGGGAAGTTTTCCCTAACTTTATCATCCCTCCTCCCGTTTCTAATGCTGAGCGCCATCGTAAAACTCGGAAGTGTCAGCTTTGAGGGTCATTCCTCGGTAAAGTGGTCTTTCACGGCCTAGAAGACTATTGGTTCGTGAATTAGTGGAGTAGGTCGTGAAGGATCCTCTTTGTAAGTGGCTCGGCTGGTCTTGGGCGCCAGTGGCGGATTGTCTCAACAGCCTTTTCGCTTACCTAGTGATCTATTCAGAACGTGCTATCGCTCAATGATGCAGCCTTCAGAGAGGAGCTGTCATCGATTTGACCTTGGTCTAGAGGAATGGTCTTCGCACGTCTTTTACCATTGTCCTCAGGTGCACCCGTTCTGGGACAATGACAGGTTGACAGATCGTATAGGTTCTGACCATCGATCTCGCATACGCGTGCGATAATGTGTCGCCCTCGTTCTCCCTGATGAAACGATTGGTGTTTTTGACGTTCCTGTGACAAGGACGAATGGCGGAGGGAATCTTGCAATACAAACGCTATTCTTATCAGGATCTAGTTGAATTCTTGGGGTATCAGCTCAAGATGATGATTAGAACTGACGGAAAGCCTTTCTTATAGACAAATTTCAGCGAAAGGTTGGTAAAAGTGGCAAGCTTGGTGCCACTGAACAGGGTTAGCCTAGATGTTCTTTTTTTTAAAATCCTCTTGGACACAACAGGGCGGTTTACTGTGAACCCCTCCCCACTGCTTAAGATCGACTCTATTTGTTTACGTAGCTAATGTAAGTGTTGTTCCCGGCATTCTCTTTTGTTATGAGCCACGTCGAGATTCCCAACCTCCCCAGTTTGTTTGTGTCCCCTTTTTGCATTATTGGGTCAGTCATTGATTTTCCTACTCCGCCATTTATTTTTTATCCTTCCTTCTCTGTTAAGAGTGATCTTGATTCTGTCTAGAGGCAGCCACCCTTATTTTTTATGCGGGGGACAGGTCCTACTAACATACGTTATTTTTAGTTTGAATGTATTTTTTATATTTTAGTTTTGTTTTGGGGGTTCACTCCTTCGCCCATTATTTAATGGTCATTACATTTTTATACAAAAATACAAGACAGGAAATCTGTTGAAATGTTTATGTCATGGTTTTTTTTTTTTTGTAGGTTCCGTGTGAATATGTGGTATTATGGTATATGTAGCATTGGATGGTGATGGGCGAGTTCTTGCGGTGAATGCGCAAATTGTAATGAATAAATAGGCCGTGAATCTGATTGGTTAGGTCTAGAATAGTTAATGTTAACCAGCCTTACTCTACTTCCGCTTCGGCCTCGCGCCAAAAATGTATATTTTGCACAATGAATCAACATTTCTACCAAGTTTGAAATCAACACCATTCAACCTTGTTTCTACCTTCATTGGTTGACTCATAATTCATAGCATTGGAATGAATAGTTATTTTCCAAACACCCTAAAAGAAAAGACAGTTTCTCACCATTCAATCATGGTTCTTATTTGGTATGTTGACTCAAAATTCCAGAGCCGGGATATGCGGTATAACTATCTAAAGACTCTGTTATAAGAGATGGTAAAATAATAATTAACAGCTTCTTACCGTTCAACTTCAGTTCTTCCTAGGTTAACTGACTCTTGTCATTTTAGTGCTTTTAATTACCTACAGAACCAATATTCTTGGCTTTGTACCAGATGAAGTTAAAAGAAATAAGAATTTCGAACATGAATGATAACTAACATGTTGTAGATCAAAATACGCAAGACAAATTAGTCAAGAATTGAAAATAAAATTGAGCCTCGACTCCTGAAAGTAATGCCGAAATTAATGATTCATTTTAAGTAAATACACAAAAATTATCAGGCCCAATTTAGACAGGCAATTTTAGTGCAAGATAAGGAAGTCACGTAACGGTTTTCGGTTTTACTTTATCCATTTTTGTTTCTGTAAACCTAATCAAAGCGAGAAAATGTTCAAATTTTAAACAGACAATTAAATCCACAACAAAGCTGGAAAAAAATGAAAGGCCTTCTGAGAAAAATCCTTTCTTTTTATTGAAACAAAAAAGAGAAATAGATGAACAGTAACAGACAAAACATTTCCGATGATACAAATAGAGAACTCTGTCAACTCACACTTCGTGACATGGCATTTCAGGACATTAGCGATCATGACTCGCCACAACTTCCTCTATCTTGTTGCTCCGAGAAACGTTGTCTTTTGGACATTACTCTTTGTTCTGCCATTCATTCATTCATTCATTTCTTTTTGATTCGCAGGACGTGAGAGATAATGGCTCTCCACAACATCCTCTCTTTTATTGCTGCTAGTAAATTTGTCTCTTAACCATTCCTCTTTGTTCTGCAACCTATTCAATTCTTTTTATGTATCATGACACAATAGGACGTGAACGATCCTGGCTCTCCACAACATCCCCAATTTTGTTGCTCCTAGTAAATTTGTCTCTTTACCATTCCTATTTGTTCTGCTATCCACTTCTTTTTTATGCGCCATGACACTGCTAGACGTGAGAGATAATGGCTCTCCACAGTATCCTCTGTTTTATTGCTCCTAGTAACTTTGTCTCTTTACGATTCCTCTTTATTCTGACATCCATCCACTTCTTTGTTTATGTGCCATGATACTGTAGGGATTTTATGTCAGACTCTGTTTTACAATTGCAGATCAATATTAAACTGGACCCTTACTTTGTGTCCCTCAGCTTAGATGAAGCGAATCATTATTTATTTGCTAAACAGTATAAAAGACATATATATATATATATATATATGACCAAGCAATAAAAGTTTTTCATAACATTTCCTCACTTATTTTTTCCCTGGTCGAAAAATAAAGACGTAAAAGTCACATTTTTTGTGTTTACATTTGTAGTGCGAACAATTGCTACCAGGAGACATCAATGTTAATATCTAGACGACGGACATTAAAAAAAATCTTGATTTCCCAATTTAATTTCATATATCTAGGTTGGAAGCTAGAAAGTTATTCATTCATGAGTAGTGTGTTTTTGGTAAGTAGACCTGGAAGAAAGAGTTGAATCTCTCCCCAGGTTAAACAACAGCCCTCCAACTTAGAAACTCGACTTGATCACGGATCAGGACGGAGAACTCCCCGCCCGTCCTGGACGTTGACACCAGTCTAAGAGGTCGTCTGTCTAGCAATGCCATCTCATCACCACACTGGCTACATGCATAGCTATGAAGCTTAGCATATCCAATTATGCTAGATAGCCGTTTAACCAGCGACATAATCTCAGATAAGGTTGGACTCAATAAATACATAGTTCAACTAAATGATCTCACCTCCTCCTCCTCCTCCTTCTTCTTCTTCTTCTTCTTCTTCTTCTTCTTTGTGCCGTGTGCTATCCATGTACACAGTTACGGAGGTAGATCACCTGCTGACTTTCCTAGTCCTTTTTGCATTTGATATAGTCTATAAGTGTCAAATTATCCTCAGTGTCCTCATTATACGTCGAAGAAATTTCAGTTGCTTCTTTCTTATTCTGAGAATAATTGTCTTTTTTATTTTCATTTTTCTCAAGCTGTCTTCGTTGAATATGCACCCTGTTCATGGTATCACATTATATTCTCGGCATTCTTCTGTAGAACCACATTTTTTTGCCTTCAGTTTTCTCTTCATCTGTGAGTAGATTTTCGGCCTTCTATGCCCTATAAGTGAATTGATATTCTATAACATTTCAGCACTCTCTTCTTTTTGTTCCCGTTTTCCTCGTACTTTGCTTAGCTTTTGGAAGCCATCTTTTGATATTCCAGTCCGCGTTCGGATTTTGGTGCTGTATATTGCATCCTCTATAGCAACACTTCCTGAATATTTATTTCTGTACTCGTTTGATGTTAGCCTCTCAAATTTATATTTCGCATCTTGAGCTGAAAACCATTCATTTTGTCTTTTTACAGGCGACAGTCCCTTTGTTTTGCTTTCCTTTACTACCTCACCTAGGGGTCCTGTAGTTTTTGTTCTGTTTCTTTTGTTAAGATAACGATAACGGATATCAATAATAAATACCAATAGGGCCTCCAGCTTATTTAGGATAACCAAGTTGGACAAATCTGGTGAGAAGACACATCTTGATCTTACACCCCTCCACGCCAGGCCTTTGTCAGGAACTAGCTTAAACTCCCAGTCGTAGTGTGGGATTATTTTTTAACAAGTACGTATGATAAAACGCCATGGATCCTATAACTCACTTGAATCAACAGAACAGTCAATTATCTCAGAGCAGCTCATTAACTGAATACATCAAGAAACTAATGCTGATTGCGAACTTTGCAAAAATATGAACAGAAATTACACCTACGTTCTTACTTTATTTTCACTAATGAAGCTTCGACTATATTTGAAACAAAATGAACATTCTATGGAGAACCAGTCCAACAACAGACGGTATACTTTGTTTGTGGAATTTGACAATTAGAAATATTTTTATTTTTAAAACTATGTCCTTTCAAAGTATAAGCTGTCAACTCACCATGGTTTCCTGCATATTGCCATAACTTCATGGAAAGAGACATTTCCCGTTTCCTTGCCCACGGGTTTGAATTCAGAGTTTCCTAAACTGGCTGCTATCGAAGGCTACAGAACATTGTCTGCCGTGCTATTTAACTGGGTTGATGGATTCTTGCCTTTCCCGAATGCATTTTCTGAAAAAATGAACGAAACAAACTAGAGTGAAACAAAAAACACAATTTTGCCGATTCCACTTTCCTAGCTGGTAACTCTTAGGCTATCAGCACACGTTCCTTGCCCCAAAAGAACGTCGTCTCTTTCGAAGGAATACTCTGCAGGGGTGGCCGAATTTTCTTAATCTAAAAGCCATACACGATAAAGTTCAGCTGTTTAAGAGCCGCGGGAGATGTACACCATTTACACATACGTTTTTGTTACATACATATTAACACTAAACTTACGTTTTAATCCATTTACCTTATAAATTAACCAGGTACCAAAGGTACCACTGTATTGAAGCGATCGACCTTGCTTTACTCAGGTGTATTGAGATGTGGAACTATAATGGTCCACTGTCTACATCTACATCTTATACATGACACTATGAAGTCGCATACGCACTGCGACGGTCACACCGGGGTCAACGGCATCGATCTGCTGGCTAAACTGTGTAGTGAGTGTAGGCGGAATCGTTTCCCGACTCGATCTGTGAAGGGAACGTCTCTCTTCAACGCACTTGTGTCAAGCGACCATAGGTCAGTAGCCAGTCTAGGTTTAGGTGCTTCGCCAATCACTCCAGTCACTTTCTCACCGTCGTGACGTGGCTTCCCTCTCTCTTTTTTATAGATATTTTTTGGCAACTACTCTGATGAGCTTTCGCCCTTCACAAATTGTACATATAGTGACTACTTCATAGAGACTGAGTTATTGTGCTGGCTGTAGTAAAAATGGCACTCGAGAATGTGTTGTTTTCATGTAAGGAATACTGTGTTATGTTTGGATCAGTGATTGTGGCTATCTAAGTTTAATTATAAGACAAAGACAGACCTTCGCCACACCCATTTTTGGCCATGTACCATATTCTTGTATTTTACAAAATAAATATAGCGTTCCATCTTGATGCCTCGCCTGTATGAATTAAAGCGTTCTACTGGATTGGCAATTAGGTCTCACTTAATTGCCAATCCAGCAGCTTTTAAGAATTGAACTAGCAAGATGCTGCCGTCTGTTTTATTCAATTAGTTTCTTTTCTCTCGTTTCTTGCCTTTGGAACTTCCTTCCGATTTCTTGCTCCCTTGTCACTTACAATCTTCAAAAATTTAAATGCAATCGCTATCTTCTGTTTTCCTGTATGCTGTTATTCTATTGTCCTTACTTCTCTTCACTAACGACTTCTCATTCTATTTTAATTTCCAGTAACTATCGCGTCTTAGTGTCTTTATTGCCTTTCTTGGGATGAAATGATTAAAAGAAAAATTATAATTATCGCTTCAAACCACTCTTTGGATTTTTTTTTCTTTTTCTGATTTGTTAAAGTCTTAAAATAATTCTTTTTTACGCTATGCTTTTCACTTCTGCGTCAGGTTCCATAGAATGATATAAAAACGTTTAAGTTTAGCAAGTAGTGTAAATATATAGACGAAGAAAGAGAACCAGTTAAGAACAATAATTATAATATGCGAATCGAACTGCTGGAGTGTCTGTTATATTTTTGCAGGCTTTTATAGAAAGATTATTGTAAACAATTCGAAATGCTTACTATTCTTTTGCAAGAGTTAAATCTATCGATATCTTTGTTCATCGCTCAAGCACGTATTTTCCATTGCATACAGGCTCCTCTAGTGCGCATACACACATTGAAACATGCCCACTATCACCCTCAGTGTTGTCCTTCCGCTTCTACTTAAATCCGATGTCCTTGTATGAGTGTTACTTCTTAAGCAGCACTTTGAAGGAAGGAAAGGCAGCCCTGAATTGATGAGAATCATTTTTAACTTTTTTTTCCGATACACAGGTGGGTAAAATAATGTCTATGCATACTTCCCAATTGTTTTCCGAAATAGTACCTCACAATGAACATTGTTCAATGATTGATCATTTTATTCTTACACCTGTTTAATTCTTTGCCACATATAAAGAGATTGGTGGGTGTGTCAGTTAACCAGATAACTATTGGATAGTGCTTGAAAACTGTTCTCATTACTATTGTGATATCACCTCCTGCTGGTACTGTTTGGATGTGAACTATAGTGTATAAATGGTCAGAAATTAATTGTTATCAGGGGTATAGTTCCATTTAGAGAATCACTTATGAATGACACAGAGTAGAAGACAGAAGTCAGAGGTCATTACACTAAAATCTGTTTTTACAGTATCGATTTAATATCAATATATTAATCAGGGACGTAGCAAAGATTTTTTTGATTTTTTTTTTTTTTTTTGTGGGGAGGGTAAGATAAATTAGAATTTGGTGTTAATTTATCAAAGGCCGCCTACATGGTTAGCGGCAAGAACATTTAAAATTTCCAGTCCTTCTAGATTGGCAGAAATCATCTTTGGAATAACAGAGAAATAAAAAAAAGGGAAATTATTATCATCGTACACCTTTAAAGAAGATTTCTTTTATCAGGGTTTTATGAATGTTATATTCTTCCTTTCTTTCATCGTTTTTTTTTCTTTATTGTATTTCTTTCTTTATTGGATTCTATTAAAATTAAACTGTAAAAAATACTACAATTGGTAACAAAATTTCACATTTCTCTCTCTCTGTCTCACACACACACACACACACACATATATATATATATATATATATATATATATATATATATATATATATATATATATATATAAGGATGTGGTGAAAAATGCTGTGTCCAAACAAGCAAACATTAAAAAAAAATCTGATGTTTGATCATTTTGTGTGATTTTAATCTAAGAGAAAATTTTCCGAACATCTCATGTATATGTCTCAGAGACAAATGTGATTTTTTTTTTTGTTGAGGAGGTGGAGTGGGGAGCAAAAAATTTTTAGAATTTTGCCTAAAGTTATCAAAGGCTGCCTACATGGTTACCGAAAAGAACATTTAAAATTTCGAGTGCTACTAGATTGGCAGAAATTATCTTTGAAATAATGAAGAGAACCTTCTGTCTTATCAAAGAACTTTACACTTTTATTCTTATATTTTATTTTTACTCGACTCTTCAGAATTCCAAATTAAAATGAAAACGCACCCACGCGATAAATGTATTTATCATCATCGTACACCTTTAAAGAAGAATTATTCCATCGGGGTTTTATGAATGATATATTCTTCCTTTCTTTCACCGTTTTTTTTTCTTTCCTTTATTTCTTTCTTTATTGGATTTTGTGAAAATAAAATCCTGTAAAAAATACGACAATTGGCAACATGGTATCCAGTTCACATGGAGAACAGTTCATTACAACCTTCTCTTCATATAGATTTTATTTTATTTAACCCATACTTAGTGATTGTGTCTTTTCTTTCTAATAGACAATGTACTTTTTTGCTGAGGAGAACTATGGATGTTCAGAATGGAATAAAGAAATCTAGTATTAATATCTATTATACTTGCGTTCATCTGTCGTTGCTTTTAAATATTCCACACATTGTAACTTTGTCATATGTCTTGGGTAATAGACAAGTCGAAGTAGTTGTGAATGGCACACAGTGAAAGATAGAAGTTATGGTTCAATTCATCGGACCATTTTGTTAGAATATCAGTGAAATTAATTGGGGAAAAATGACGTCCCTTCCACCAAATATCTTTGTCTTTGTTTCTATTCCTGTGTTCGTGCTCAATTCCTGGTCATTTTTAACCGTATGTATACAACCGCTTTTAAGAGCAATGTTAAAAAAATGGCTTTGGGCGAGTGAAGCCAGGGGGTCTTGACGATGACCATCCTGCTTTGATTGATTGATTATCAACCCATCACAGGTTATTTAAAGGCAGCAAATATTTTTTAGATTATAAGATTCTTTTTGAGATAATAATGATTTGCTCTTATTAATTAACTCATAGCTGGGGTTAGAGAATGTAATAAACAATAAATTTTAATGTAGATATAAAATGGGGGATCAATTCTATATTACAATCACTATATAAACTGACCATTTATGAACTTATATTTATGACCACAGTATTTTCTACACATTTATATTTCTGAGGGGGGGGTTAAATAAATCTAAAAGGCATGCCTGTGTAGCTAATCAGTATTTCATTGATTGGCTGCTTAATCCCGTTTATACGGCTTAGCTCTTTGCAGGGTATTTAAAACCAGAAAATACGCTTTTTGTAAGAATTGTTGGTGATTTTGTTCCTCTTTAAAATAAAAGATATATTTGTGCCTGAGGTTTACCCACCCACTGAGCCAGGTTGTGACACAAGGTCGGTTTTTCCACTCAGGCCACTGGTCTAAGATGGTCATAGCTGGTCTAAGCTGGTCATAGGTTGTCTGAGCTCATCATAACCGGTTATACCACAACTACGTAACAGATGTCAGGCAACAATGTGGGGGTCGCAAAGGAGGAAAGAAGGCCCACGTCACGGAACAGATACTACAACCGCAACATCTACTCCAACAGAAAAAAAACCTTCTACTCCCCTGCTAATCCCTTCGGAAGAATCCAGAAGAAGAGCCCAAATTATTTTCTAAGCTTAGCTTAGATGTGTTACAAGGCCGAAAGTATGGGGCACCCAGTGAGAATCAAACTCATTATTCAGTCGTAACCGGACTAGCGAGACAAGCTTGCTAATCATTACGCCACGTCGAAGTGCCCAAAGATGTATTTGTTCCCTCTCTTCCATAAAAGAAGGCGTAGCTACATCTTACTATCAAACTTCTTCCTCCCCTACCCAATCTCGCTTAGAATTTCAACTGTCCTTCAACGACGATTGCTCGAGGAAAGATTAACTCATTTTGGAAGAGTGGATATTCGAACAATAAGTTAAAACTTAAGCACTTTAACTACATAGCGATTTTCAAAGCGTACCATAGATGTGGTACGTTAACTATATAGTGATTTTCCAAGCGTAGCTTAGATGTGGGAAGTACTTAAAAATATATAGAGATTTTCCAAGCGTAGCTTAGATGTGGGAAGTAATTTAACTATATAGTGATTTTCGAAGGGAAGCTTAGATGTTGCATGTACTTTAACTGCATAGATATTATCAAAGCGTAGCTTAGATGGGGCAAGTACTTTAACTACATAGATATTATCGAAGGGTAGCTTAGATATGGCAAGTACTTTAACTACATAGATATTATCCAAGCGTAGCTTAGATGTGGCAAGTACTTTAACTATATAGTGATTTTCCAAGCGTAGCTTAGATATGGCAAGTACTTTAACTATATAGTGATTTTCAAAGCGTAGCTTAGATGTGGCAAGCACTTTAACTGTATAGTGATTTTCAAAGCGTGGCTTAGATGTGGCAAGTACTTTAACAATATAGTGATTTTCCAAGGGTATCTAAGATGTGGCAAGTAATTTAACTATATAGTGATTTTCCAAGGGTAGCTTAGATGTGGCAAGTACTTTAAGAACATTGTGATTTTCCAAGCGTAGCTTAGATGTGGCATGTACTTTAAATATATACTGATTTTCCAAGCGTAGGTTAGATGGGGCAAGTACTTTAATTATATACTGATTTTTACAAGCGTAGCATAGATGTGGCAAGTACTCTAACTACATAGATATTATCGAAACGTAGCTTAGATGTGGCAAGTAATTTAACAACATAGATATTTTCCAAGTGTAGCTTAGATGTGCCAAGTACTTTAACTATATAGTGATTTTCCAAGCGTAGCTTACATGTGGCAAGTAGTTTAACTACATAGTGATTTTCCAAGCTTAGCTTAGATGTGGCATGTACTTTGAATATATAGTGATTTTCCAAGCGTAGCTTAGATGTGGCAAGTAATTTAGCTACATAGATATTTTCCAAGCGTAGTTTAGATGTGGCAGGTACTTTAACTATATAGTGATTTTCCAAGCGTAGCCTAGATGTGGCAAGTACTTCAACTATATAGTGATTTTCCAAACGTAGCTTAGATGGGGCAAGTACTTTAACTATATAGTGATTTTTACAAGCGTAGCTTAGAGGTGGCAAGTACTTTAACTACATAGTGATTTATCAAGCGTAGCTTAGATATGGCAAGTACTTGAACTATATAATGATTTTCAAAGCGTAGCTTAGATGTGGCAAGCACTTTAACTATATAGTGATTTTCAAAGCGTGGCTTAGATGTGGCAAGTACTTTAAATATATAGTGATTTTCCAAGCGTAGCTTAGATGTGGCAAGTAGTTTAACTACATAGTGATTTTCCAAGCTTAGCTTAGATGTGGCATGTACTTCAAATATATAGTGATTTTCCAAGGGTAGCTAAGATGAGGCAAGTAATTTAAATATATACTGTTTTTCCAAGGGTAGCTTAGATGTTGCATGTACTTTAACTACATAGATATTATCAAAGCGTAGCTTAGATGTGGCAAGTACTTTAACTACATAGATATTATCGAAGGGTAGCTTAGATGTGGCCAGTACTTTAACTACATAGATATTATCCAAGTGTAGCTTAGATGTGGCAAGTACTGTAACTATATAGTGATTTTCAAAGCGTAGCTTAGATGTGGCAAGCACTTTAACTGTATAGTGATTTTCAAAACGTGGCTTAGATGTGGCAAGTACTTTAACAATATAGTGATTTTCAAGGGTATCTAAGATGTGGCAAGTAATTTAACTATATAGTGATTTTCCAAGGGTAGCTTAGATGTGGCAAGTACTTTAAGAACATTGTGATTTTCCAAGCGTAGCTTAGATGTGGCATGTACTTTAAATATATAGTGATTTTCCAAGCGTAGCTTAGATGTGGCAAGTACGTCAACTATATAGTGATTTTCCAAGCGTAGCTTAGATGGGGCAAGTACTTTAATTATAGAGTGATTTTTACAAGCGTAGCATAGATGTGGCAAGTACTCTAACTACATAGATATTATCGAAACGTAGCTTAGATGTGGCAATTAATTTAACAAGATATTTTCCAAGCGTAGTTTAGATGTGGCAAGTACTTTAACTATATTGTGATTTTCCAAGCGTAGCTTAGATGTGGCAAGTACTTTAACTATATAGTGATTTTCCAAACGTAGCTTAGATATGGCAAGTACTTGAACTATATAATGATTTTCAAAGCGTAGCTTAGATGTGGCAAGCACTTTAACTATATAGTGATTTTCAAAGCGTGGCTTAGATGTGGCAAGTACTTCAAATATATAGTGATTTTCCAAGGGTAGCTAAGATGTGGCAAGTAATTTAAATATATACTGTTTTTCCAAGGGTAGCTTAGATGTGGAAAGTTCTTTAAGGACATTGTGATTTTCCAAGCGTACCTTAGATGTGGCAAGTACTTTAACTACATAGATATTATGGAAGCGTAGCATAGATGTGGCTAGTACTTTAACGACATTGTGATTTTCCAAGCGTAGCTTAGATGTGGCAAGTAATTTTACTACATAGATATTTTCCAAGCGTAGCTTAGATGTGGCAAGTACTTTAAGTATATAGTGATTTTCCAAGCGTAGCTTAGATGTGGAAAGTACTTAAATATATAGTGATTTTCCAAGCGTAGCTTAGATGTGGCAAGTAGTTTAACTACATAGTGATTTTCCAAGCTTAGCTTAGATGTGGCATGTACTTCAAATATATAGTGATTTTCCAAGCGTAGCTTAGATGTGGCAAGTACTTCAAATATATAGTGATTTTCCAAGCGTAGATAAGATGGGGCAAGTACTATAACTATATAGTGAATTTTCCAAGCGTAGCTTAGAAGTGGCAAGTACCTTAACTATATAGTGATTTTCCAAGCGTAGCTTAGATGTGGAAAGTACTTTAACTATATAGTGATTTTCCAATATTATCAAAGCGTAGCTTAGATGGGGCAAGTACTTTAACTACATAGATATTATCGAAGGGTAGCAGAGATGTGGCCAGTACTTTAACTACATAGATATTATCCAAGCGTAGCTTAGATGTGGCAAGTACTTTAACTATATAGTGATTTTCCAAGCGTAGCTTAGATATGGCAAGTACTTTAACTATACAGTGATTTTCAAAGCGTAGCTTAGATGTGGGAAGCACTTTAACTGTATAGTGATTTTCAAAACGTGGCTTAGATGTGGCAAGTACTTTAACAATATAGTGATTTTCCAAGGGTATCTAAGATGTGGCAAGTAATTTAACTATATAGTGATTTTCCAAGGGTAGCTTAGATGTGGCAAGTACTTTAAGTACATTGTGATTTTCCAAGCGAAGCTTAGATGTGGCATGTACTTTAAATATATAGTGATTTTACAAGCGTAGCTTACATGTGGCATGTACTTTAACTATATTGTGATTTTCCAAGCGTAGCTTAGATGTGGCAAGTACTTCAACTATATAGTGATTTTCCAAGCGTAGTCTAGATGTGGCAAGTACTTCAACTATATAGTGATTTTCCAAACGTAGCTTAGATGGGGCAAGTACATTAACTATATAGTGATTTTTACAAGCGTAGCTTAGAGGTGGCAAGTACTTTAACTACATAGTGATTTTCTAAGTGTAGCTTAGATATGGCAAGTACTTGAACTATATAATGATTTTCAAAGTGGAGCTTAGATGTGGCAAGCACTTTAACTATATAGTGATTTTCCAAGGGTAGCTAAGATGTAGCAAGTAATTTAAATATATAGGGATTTCCAAGGTTAGATTAGATGTGGCAAGTACTTTAAGGACATTGTGACTTTCCAAGCGTAGCTTAGATGTGGCAAGTAATTTTACTACATAGATATTATGGAAGCGTAGCATAGATGTGGCTAGTACTTTAACGACATTGTGATTTTCCAAGCGTAGCCTAGATGTGGCAAGTACTCTACCTACTAGATATTATCGAAGCGTAGCTTAGATGTGGCAAGTACTTCAACTATATAGTGATTTTCCAAGCGTAGCTTAGATGGGGCAAGTACTTTAACTGTATAGTGATTTTCCAAGCGTAGCTTACATATGGCAAGTACTTTAACTATATAGTGATTTTCAAAGCGTTGCTTAGATGTGGCAAGCACTTTAACTATATCGTGATTTTTACAAGCGTAGATTAGATGTGGCAAGTACTCTAACTACATAGATATTATCGAAGCCTAGCTTAGATGTGGCAAATAATTTAACAACATTGATATTTTCCAAGCGTAGCTTAGATGTGGCAAGTACTTTAACTATATAGTGAGTTTCCAAGCATAGCTTAGATGTGGCAAGTAGTTTAACTACATAGTGATTTTCCAAGCTTAGCTTAGATGTGGCATGTACTTTAAATATATAGTGATTTTCCAAGCGTAGCTTAGATGTGGCAAGTAATTTAACTATATAGATATATTCCAAGCGTAGTTTAGATGTGGCAAGTACTTTAACTATATTGTGATTTTCCAAGCGTAGCTTAGATGTGGCAACTACTTTAACTATATAGTGATTTTCCAAGCGTAGCCAAGATGTGGCAAGTACTTCAACTATATAGTGATAGATATTTTCCAAACGTAGCTTAGATGGGGCAAGTACTTTAACTATATCGTGATTTTTGCAAGCGTAGCATAGATGTGGCAAGTACTTGAACTATATAATGATTTTCAAAGCGTTGCTTAGATGTGGCAAGTACTTTAACTACATAGATATTTTCAAGCGTTGCTTAGATGTGGTAAGTACTTTAACTATATAGTGATTTTCCAAGGGTAGCTTAGATGTGGCAAGTGCTTTAAATATATAGTGATTTTCCAAACGTAGCTTAGATGTGGCAAGTAGTTTAACTACATAGCGATTTTCCAAGCTTAGCTTAGATGTAGCATGTACTTTAAATATATAGTGATTTTTCAAGCGTAGCTTAGATGTGGCAAGAACTTCAACAATATAGTGATTTTCCAAGCGTAGCTTAGATGGAGCAAGTACTTTAACAATATAGTGATTTTTACAAGCGTAGCTTAGATGTGGCTAGTAATTTAACTACATAGATATTTTCCAAGCGTAGCTTAGATTTGGCAAGTAATTTAACTATATAGTGATTTTCCAAGCGTAGCTTAGATGTGGCAAGTTGTTTAACTATATAGTGACTTTCCATGCGTAGCTTATATGGGGCAAGTACTTTAACCATATAGTGATTTTTACAAGCGTAGCTTAGATGTGGCAAGTACTTTAACTAAATAGTGATTTTCCAAGCGTAGCTTAGATATGGCAAGTACTTTAACTATATAGTGATTTTCCAAGGGTAGCTTAGATGTGGCAAGTACTTTAATTATATAGTGATTTTCCAAGCGTAACTGAGATGTGCCAAGTAATTTAACTATATAGTCATTTTCCAAGCGGAGCTTAGATGTGACAAGTCGTTTAACTACATAGTGATTTTCCATGCTTAGCTTAGATGTGGCCTGTACTTTAAATATATAGTGATTTTCCAAGCGTAACTTATATGTGGCAAGTCCTTCAACTATCTAGGGACTTTCCAAGCGTAGCTTAGATGGGGCAATTACTATAAATATATAGTGATTTTTAAAAGCGTAGCTTAGATGTGGCAAGTACTCTAACTACATAGATATTATCGAAGCGTACCTTAGATGTGGCAAGTATTTTAACTACATAGATATTTTCCAAGCGTAGCTTAGATGTGGCAAGTACTCTAACTATATAGTGATTTTCCAAGCGTAGCTTAGATATGGCAAGTACTTTAACTGTATAGTTATTTTCAAGGCGTGGCTTAGATGTGGCAAGCACTTTAACTGTATAGTGTCTTTCAAAGTGTACCTTAGATGTGGCAA
This sequence comes from Acanthosepion lycidas, assembly GCA_963932145.1. Taxonomy (NCBI): domain Eukaryota; kingdom Metazoa; phylum Mollusca; class Cephalopoda; order Sepiida; family Sepiidae; genus Acanthosepion; species Acanthosepion lycidas. The sequence goes on along the minus strand of OZ010590.1, from coordinate 103,777,485 downwards.
GTACTTTAACTATATAGTGATTTTCCAAGGGTAGTTAAGATGTGACAAGTAATTTAACTACATAATGATTTTCCAAGCGTAGCTTAGATATGGCATGTACTTTAAATATATAGTGATTTTCCCGGCGTAGCTTAGATGTTGGCAAGTACTTTAACTATATAGTGATTTTTACAAGCGTAGCTTAGATGTGACAAGTACTCTAACTACATAGATATTATCGAAGCGTAGCTTAGATGTGGCAAGTAATTTAACTAAATAGATATTTTCCAAGCGGAGCTTAGATGTGGCAAGTACTTAAACTATGTATTGATTTTCCAAGCGTAGCTTAGATGTAGCAAGTACTTTAACTATATAGTGATTTCCAAGCGTAGCTTAGATGTGGCAAGCAGTTTAACTACATAGTAATTTTCCAAGCTTAGCTTAGATGTGGCATGTACTTTAAATATATAGTGATTTTCCAAGCGTAACTTAGATGTGACAAGTACGTTAAAAATATAGTGATTTTACAAGCGTAGCTTAGATGTGGCTAGTAGTTTAACTACATAGTGATTTTCAAAACTAAGCTTAGATGCCGCATGTTCTTTAAATATATAGTGATTTTCCAAGCGTAGCTTAGATGTGGCAAGTACTTCAACTATATAGTCATTTTCCAAGCGTAGCTTAGGTGGGGCATGTACTTTAACTATATTGTGATTTTGACAAGCGTAGCTTAGATGTGGCAAGTACTTTAACTATATAGTGACTTTCTAAGCGTACCTGAGATGTGGCAAGTACTTTAACTATATTGTGATTTTCCAAGGTTAGCTAAGATGTGGCTAGGAATTTAACTATATAGTGATTTTCCAAGGGTAGCTTAGACGTGGCAGGTACTCTAACTACATAGATATTATCGAAGCGTAGCTTAGATGTGGCAAGTAATTTAACTACATAGATATTTTCCAAGCGTAGTTTAGATGTGGCAAGTACTTTAACTATCTAGTGATTTTCCAAGCGTTGCTTAGATGTTGCAAGTACTTTAACTGTAGAGTGATTTTCAAAGCGTACCTTAGATGTGGCAAGTTCTTTAACTATATAGTGATTTTCCAAGCGTAGCTTAAATGTGGCAAGTAATTTAGCTATATAGTCATTTTCCAAGCCTAGCTTCGATGTTGCAAGTACTTTAAGGACATTGTGATTTTCCAAGCGTAGCTTAGATGTGGAATGTTCTTTAACTACATAGATATTATCCAAGCGTAGCTTAGATATGTCAAGTACTTTAACTATATAGTGATTTTTCAAGCGTAGCTGAGGTGTGGCAAGTACTTTAAGGACATTGTGATTTTCCAAGCGTTGCTTAGACGTGGAATGTACTTTAACTACATAGATATTATCCAAGCGTTGCTTAGATGTGGCATGTAATTTTACTATATAGTGATTTTCCAAGCGTAGCTTTGATGTGGCATGTACTTTAAGGATATTGTGATTTTCCAAGCGTAGCTTATATGTGAAATGTACTTTAACTACATAGATATTATCCAAGCGTAGCGTAGATGTAGCAGGTACTTTAACTCTATTGTCATTTTCCAAGTGTAGCTTAGATGTGGCAAGTACTTTAAGTATATAGTGATTTTCCAAGCGTGGCTTAGATGAGGCAAGTACTTTAACTATCTAGTGATTTTTACAAGCGTAGCTTAGATATGGCAAGTACTTTACTATATAGTGGTTTTCAAAGCGTAGCTTAGATGTGGCAAGCACTTTAACTGTATAGTGATTTTCAAAGAATGGCTTAGATGTGCATATCGCTTTAACTATATAGTGATTTTCCAAGCGTAGCTTAAATGTGGCAAGTAATTTAACTATATAGTAATATTCCAAGCGTAGCTTAGATGTGGGAAGTACTTTAAGGACATTTTGATTTTCCACGCTTAGCTTAGATGGGGCAAGTACTTCAACTATATAGTGATTTTCCAAGCGTAGCTTAGATGGTGAAGTACTTTAACTATAGAGTGATTTTTAAAAGCGTAGCTTAGATGTGGCAAGTACTCTAACTACATAGATATTATCGAAGCGTAGCTTAGATGTGGCAAGTAATTTAACTACATAGATATTTTCCAAGCGTAGCTTATATGTGTTAAGTACTTTAACTATATAGTGATTTTTACAAGCGTAGCTTAGATGTGGCAAGTACTTTAACTACATAGTGATTTTCCGAGCGTAGCTTAGATATGGCTAGTACTTTAAAAATATAGTGACTCACAAAGCGTACCTTAGATGTGGCAAGTACTTTAACTATATAGTGATTTTCCAAGGTTAGCTAAGATGTGGCAAGTAATTTAACTATACCGTGATTTTCCAAGGGTAGCTTAGATGTGGCAATTACTTTAAGGACATAGATATTATCGAAGCGTAGCTTCGATATGGCAAGTAATTTAATTACATATATATTTTCCAAGCGTAGCTTAGATGTGGCAAGTACTTTAACTACATAGTGATTTTCCTAGCTTAGCTTAGATGTGGCATGTACTTTAAATATATAGTGATTTTCCAAGCGTAGCTTAGATGTGGCAAGTACTTTAACTATATAATGATTTTTATAAGCGTAGCTTAGATGTGGCAAGTAATCTAACTACATAGATATTATCGAAGCGTAGCTTAGATGTGGCAAGTAATTTAACTACATAGATAAGCGTAGCTTACATGTGGCAAATACTTTATATGCTGATTTTCCAAGTGTAGCTTAGATGTTGCAATTACTTTAACTCTATTGTGATTTTCCAAGCGTAGCTTAGATGTGGCAGGTACTTTAACTATATAGTGATTTTCCAAGCGTAGCCTCGATATGGCAGGTACTTTAACTATATAGTGATTTTCAATGCGTAGCTTAGATATGGCAAGTACTTTAACTATATAGTGATTTTCAAAGTGTAGCTTAGATGTGCTAAACACTTTAAATATATAGTGATTTTCCAAGCGTACCTTAGATGTAGCAAGTACTTTAACTATATAGTGATTTTCAAAGCGTACCTTAGATGTGGCAAGTTCTTTAACTATATAGTGATTTTCCAAGCGTAGCTTAGATGTGGCAAGTACTTTAAGGACATTGTGTTTTTCCAAGCGTAGCTTAGATGTGGAATGTACTTTAACTACATAGATATTATCCAAGCGTTGCTTAGATGTGGCAAGTACTTTAACTATATAGTGATTTTCCAAGCGTAGCTTAGATGTGGCAAGAACTTTAACTATATAGTGATTTTCAAAGCGTAGCTTACATGTGCCAAGTATTTATGTGGTGATTTTCTAAGCGTAGCTTAGATGTGGCAAGCACTTTAACTATGTAGTGATTTTCCAAGCGTAGCCTAGATGTTGCAATTACTTTAACTATATCGTGATTTTCCTAGCGTAGCTTAGATGTGGCAAGTACTTTAACTATATAGTGATTTTCAAAGCGTAGCTTAGATATGGCAAGTACTTTAACTATATATTGATTTTCAAAACGTACCTTAGATGTGCTAAGCACTTTAAATATATAGTGATTTTCAAAGCGTACCTTAGATGCGGCAAGTAATTTAACTATATAGTGATTTTCCAAGCGGAGCTTTGATGTGGCAAGTACTTTAAGGACATTGTGATTTTCCAAGCGTAGCTTATATGTGGAATGTACTTTAACTACATAGATATTATCCAAGCGTTGCTTAGATGTGGCAAGTACTTTAACTATATAGTGATTTTCCAAGCGTAGCCAAGATGTGGCAAGCACTTTAACTATATAATGATTTTCCAAGCGTAGCCAAGATGTGGCAAGCACTTTAACTATATAATGATTTTCAAAGCGTAGCTTAGATATGGCAAGTTCTTTAACTATATATTGATTTTCAAATTGTAGCTTAGATGTGCTAAGCACGTTAACTATATATTGATTTTCCAAGCGTAGCTTAGATGTGGCAAGTAATTTAACTATATAGTGATTTTCCAAGCGTAGCTTAGATGTGGCAAGTACTTTAAGGACATTGTGATTTTCCAAGCGTAGCTTAGATGTGGAAAGTACTTTAACTACATAGATATTATCGAAGCATAGCTTAGATGTGGCAAGTACTTTAACTACATAGATATTATCCATGCCTAGCTTAGATGTGGCAAGTTGTTTAACTACATAGTGATTTTCCAAGCGTAGCTTAGATGTGGCAAGTAGTTTAACTACATAGTGATTTTCCAAGCTTAGCTTAGATGTGGCATGTACTTTAACTATATAGTGATTTTCCAAGCGTTGCTTAGATGTGGCAAGTACTTAAACTATATAGTGATTTTCAAAGCGTAGCTTAGATGTGGCAAGTCTTTAACTGTATAATGATTTTCAAAGCGTAGCTTAGATGTGGCAAGTACTTTAACTACATAGTGATTTTCCTAGTGTAGCTGAGATGTAGCAAGTATTTTAAATACATAGTGATTTTCCAAGCGTAGCTTAGATGCGGCCAGTACTTTAACTATACATTTTATTCCTGCTGGTTTCTCTTCGTCTCTCCTGATGAGTTCTCTGACTGGAATTTTTTCTTTGTAACATCTCATCTAGAACTCAACCCCGGTATTGTTTTTCTGGTGTTTTTTTAATAGGATTAGATTCCATCTCCTATCGCCCGATCTATACTGCTCCCCCTTATCCTAAACAGGGGTACTGACTCATCCCTTGTTCCCTGTTTAGGAAGCCATTCCCCCTTCTTTTCCTTTTCTCTGGATACAGCAGTCGAACCTCTTGTGATGTGTGTGGTTTGTGACAACGTCTCTTCATTCTGAGGGTACCGTTTTGGCAGTTTTCTGGTTGTTGTTTCCAACTGCTAGTTAGGAGCCCGAAATCTTGCGTAGCATCTGGAGAGGCTACTCTGGACAACAGTTGCATAACATTGTGGTTATTGTAGTGCCATGTTGTGCATGAATGGGTGTTCCTGCAAGCAGCTCCGGTGGGCAACCCCGATGAAACTATGTTGTAGTCTTCGCCGGTTCCCTTCTGCCCAAGTTACATTTGATGACCGACTGCTCCCACGGATCTACGTCTTTTCCTTACCAATATAACATCATGACTATAAACAACCAAAGATACAAACCTAAACCAGCTGAACAAAAACACGTAAACCCCTTAACTTCTCTTTCTCCAACATTTCGTAGTATTCGTATTAACTTCTACAATGTGGAATCGTTCCTCTTCGAAATGTCTCCGGACATTCTAGCTCTCTGTGAAACTAACCACAACTCGTCAATTTCTTCCTCTGATTTTCCGATTCCTGGCTACCTTCCTCTTATTAGAAAAGACTCCAAAGTCCACAGGCATGGCCTGGCTCGGAAATCTCCAGACCATTCGTATATGTGTCTCCGTCTCTCTCTCTTTAATTCAGTCAGCTATCTCTTCTTTTCCTACCGATCCCCTTCCTCTCATGACTGTTGGGTGCTAGACAGTATTTCTGGTAATATTGACAATGTCATCTCCGTATACTGCTAATATATTTGTGTTCGGTGACTTCAACGCCCACTATACCAGGTGGCTCAAACACTCTCTCACTGGCCCAGCTGTCATTTAAAACCCTTAATTTTTCAATCACTCGATCCCTCACACAAGTGGTTGACTTTCCTACGCGTTTCCCCTATAACCCTGACGGAAACACACACACAAACACATACACACATATATATATATATATATATATATATATATATATATATATATATATATATATATATATACTGGCGAAAATAAGTTTAAGACCAATGGTTAAAGTTTTATTAATTTCAGAATATGTTTCTAATAAAACAATATAAATTAGTTTTATTTTGTACGCTTTATGCAGAATATATTTCTCTTTCAAATGATGCAAAAATTGTATATTTTTCTACAACTTGAAAAATTTTAATGCTGGATTAATTTAAATTATCCATATTTGCCAGCAAAATAAGTTTAAGACCGCATGGGTATTATTATATTTAAAGATAAAGATTTATAGTAAAAATGAGCAAAAAAAATATTTATCAATATTTAGTGCTGTAACCTTTATTATTAATTACCTACGCCCTGAGATTGATATATGAACACAAAAATCATTTGGAATATTCTGCTATATTTGCTTAATATAATCATATAATTGGGCTAAATTTGTCAGATTTTTTAGCATGAACTCTTTTAGAAATACAATTCCATAAATTTTCAATCAGATTACGATCCAGACTCTGTGGAAGCCACTCAATGACATTTATGGTGATCAAAAATTGCATTACTTTTTAGGCTTTGTGAATGGGGCTATTATCTTGTTGATAAATAGCTCCAGGTGGCATTTGTTCAGTCAAATATGGCAGAACATGTTCCTTAACTAGCTGCATATAGTTGAGTTTTCCATCAACTTTAACAATTGGAACAATACCAAAGCTACTTAACGCAGCCCAAACCATTACACCTCCGCCTCCCGCTTGTGACGTCTTTTTGACAGATTTAGGATGGAATTTCTCAGTTGGGCGGCATCTGACAAATGTTTTTTCCATTTGATCCAAAGACGCAAAAGTGTGACTCGTTACTCCAAAGAACTCTACACCAATCATCAGCCGTTCATTGAATGTGGCTTTTCGCGAAATTCAGCCGCTTGAGTCGATTCATCTCTGAAATAATTGGCTTTTTTCTAGCAATGCGCCCGAATAATCCATATTCTCTTAGACAGTTTCAGACAATTTGCGGCATAAAACTAATGCCCGTTTTACCAGATAATTGGCTGCAAATGGCCGTCAGCATTCGGTTAGCTTGGGAAAGCCTATGAATTCGTCTATCCAGTTGCACTGTTGTTTTTCTTGGTGTTACTGATCTTTGCCTATCCTTATATTGTCCAGTATCCTGGTAAAGCTTCCAAATTTGAACACAAGCCATTTTACTGCACTTTAATTGTTTGCTTACGTTCATAAAGGAAAGATTTTGTTGATGAAGTAACACTATTTCTTATCTAGTCACTGGGCTAAGACTACAACGCTTTCACATAGCGAAGTAATTGTATATCACTGCTCCGTTATTACACTATATAAGGCATTAATGAACAGCCATTTGACCAGCCATTTAGCAAATAATTTGCATAATATCCATGCGGTCTGAAACTTATTTTGCTGGCAAATATGGATAATTTAAATTAATACAGTATTAAAATTTTTCAAGTTGTAAAAAAATATACAATTTTTACATCATTCGAAAGAGAAATAAATTTTACATAAAGCGTACACAATAAAATTAATTTCTATTTTGTTTTTATTAGAAACATATTCTGAAATGAATAAAACTTTAACCATCGGTCTTAAGCTTATTTTCGCCAGTGTACATCGAACAAAAGTTTAGGAAAGAAACCTCCCTCAATAGTAAAAAGAACTATATCAGCTAGTGGACTTGAGAAACTTATTGTCCTGAAGAATTGGTTTAGGAGAAAGGTTTTATAAACTTTTATTCAATAGCAGTACTGGCAGCTTGTTAAATGAATACCCAATGTTTCCTTGTATGGAAACAACTAATATTACCATTATCATTACCAATCAATCGCTTCCCCTCCCCAGTAGATTTTCAGGATTATTATTATAGATTTCCCAAATAAATAAGATTTTCATGCCAGTTAAAATAGATTGTTATCATTTATATTATGTTGCGAGCTGGAACAGGTTTGATCAGGTTTTATATGCTACTGATACATTTGACCCGCAGACAATTTTTAACGGACGAGTGAGTCCACAGGTAAAATAAGACATAGAATTTAAACAAAGAAATTTTAAGAAATATATTGATTGGGCATTTTAAAAAACGGAAAATGAGAAATGAAATATAAAGAGCCCAAAGTATTCTTCAGTGTCTGTAGCTGAGGTACTTACATGTCGGTGGGAGAGGAAAAGAATACGTCTTTTCTCTATGAAAAGTCAACGAGAAAGTTATGGGTTCTTTCAAATCTCGCGCCGCCTATAATTATCGTCAGGTGGCAGTAATTTAAAATCTCGCCGCCTGTGATTATCACCGGGGTGGAGGTGGGTAATCCAACAACTATCAAGAGGTTTAAATTAATTTAATCGAAATCAGCACCAAGAAAATTTTCATATCATTTTTGGCAAATTCAATCATTTAAATCTTTTTTTTTTCGTTTTGAGTTGAATTTTTACTCTTCTTAAAAGGCGTAATATAATGAAAATGTTCCTGCTTTTCTTTAATATTAGAATTGATAGAGAAAAAATGCACAAATGTGGGCAATTGTTAAGTGAAATGGCAGAATTACGCCCCCGCATTTGCGCGCATACAAAATAAAAGATTAAAACGGTCGTATTCCATTTATTATTTAAAATATATCAGGAAAGACATCTTGAAATTTCCTTGATAAACGTTATATTTCTTAGTTATTAAAACATATTTCATTGAAGAACATCAACTCAAAATTGTTTAGAAGTTTAAAATATTTAAAAGAAACATTTAGTAGTTAAATAAATGAAAATAAATCATTAAAAACGGATATTTTCTAATTGTCTCCAAAATTTTAATCCACCATAAAATAAAAAGAATTTATATCAAATTCTCCTAGGGTGAAGTCCTTTGTCGGAGTTAGCTCCCTCTTAATTGCCTAATTGTTCACTAGGGGACGCTTTCCCTACACTATAAATACTGGGCGACTTCTTGCCTCGTTCTCTTTTCTACTTTGCATTTCAGCGGACACACTTAAAAATGTAATCTCTCGTAGAGATCCGCGTTTTCGCCCACTTGTGGGGAAAACGCCATGAAACACACATACACGTACGTACGAACATTCACCAAAATACAAACTCTTTACGTTCACACACAAACACAAATGTTAATGTCTTTGTCATTTGTAAATTTATTTGTTGATATATATATATATATATATATATATATATATATATATATATATATATATATATATATCAGTCTTGTTTGTTTTTTTACCTCTTCGGTTCGACTCAACTTGAGTCCACCATGTTCTTGTAGTTGAACCTACTTCTAGCAGGAATAAACAGGACGTGTTTCTAATTCAACAACACATAAACCCACACTGTCCTCTACACTTTCCCTTGCACTCCGGTTGTGTTCACCTTCGCGATCACCAAAATATGAACGACTTGAATGTGCTATTTCTAGAGGCAGGGTTCTACATTCGCGATCATAAACAAGGCAAAAACAGATTTATTTTTTTAAAACATAAATTTTCCTTCCAACTACACGCAATATCATCTGCACTTACGAAATGTGAATAACTCTCTGTTTTTTTCGTAATTTTCATTCTGGGGATTGGAGTTGTTGGAAGGCAAGCTAAACAAATTTTGATTTACAATTTATAATTTCAAGAGTCCCAAAAATTTAACAAAGAAAACTAAACAAATATTGATTTAAAATTTATAATTTTTTACGGTGAATTAATATTTGCGATAAGTAACTTTAGATTATTTGAGGTGAATTAACATAAAAGATAAAGAAAAAAAAACTAAGAACGTTTTGTTTTATTTTAGTTTGTTTTGTTTTTTCACAAAACAAAAGTTTACGGAATATTTTATTAAAACATCAATTTAAAAAATTCCAAACAAAATAATAATCTAGTTGTATTTTCGGATTCAGGGCAAAATTATATGCAGCTTAAAATTCAATTTTAAATCGACTTGATTTCTCCGGGAATTTATCTTTAAAAATTGTAAATTTTAAAGTCAAGTGTTTAGTTTAAATTATATTAAACAATTAAATGCCGATTAAGATTGGCATTTTATTTCTGTAATTTCTTTTTTATATAAAATTCTCTTTTCGCAAATAAACTAAATCATAAATGGATAAGTATCTATTTTTACATAGTGTTTTGACCCCCAGTTTGGGAGTTAATTATTTTCTCATAGCTGGGATGCTAAAAGGTGTTACGACCGCAGGCCAGAGTGGAGCTGGTAATACCAGCAATTAAGAGGTGGTTTCACGCTTCTCAAAACCTCCTGATCAGATGTCTGGCTGTTGGTTGTTGTTTATCATCTTACCTAGGACGCGGACGTAGTTTATCGTCATACTCAAGACGGGTCATGTTGAGGAGGAACGGTGGAGTAATGGATAGCCGATAATCAGATTGATGAATCGGAGAGCCGAGTTCGAATTCCAGTCGTGCTAGTAAGACCGGGTTCTATAGCCATGGATGGCAACTGATCGCCTACGCGTATATCATAATGACTGTCTGACATGCTGATAGCATGCAGAAAAGTTTCTCTGTGGCGGTTATTACCGCATCAGTTGAGACAACCTTTTCAATAACCCCCAAAATGTCAAACTTGATCAGGAGTAAGAAAAGGGGGTAATGAGAGGCCCAATCTATTTACTCTCTTCCTAGACTATGCCCCTCAAATATATAAGTACAGATATACATATAGACATTGATCATTTATGAATTTCATACCTCAAGCAACTGCTCTGTGTAAAGACGATGTTTCCCCGATCACTACAATCTAAAACGGTTCAAGTCTAGGGTTAACACTTATCTCCTCTTCCTATCCGTATAAACTATCTCTTAACCTAACTTTCTGCCGCAAGTGGTCCCCAGACCTTGTACATCTAGAATCTGGTGAGAAAAAATTGTCTAACATGGTAGACTAAGTCTAGTCTAATAATAAAAAACAACGTTCCTGCTGTTCACTCTCGAGGCCAATGTACTGATGATAGGCTGGGGTGTCTATCCTGATTATATAGGTATTTAATAGATACATAGTTATGAAGAATAAACTTTAAACAAAAAAAAAATCAACATCCTCTACCAATTGTTCCATGAAATAGAACTCAAAATAAATCTTTCCAACATAGAAACTATGATCTGGAATGAAATCAGTGATGACACTTGTACTGAACTCATCAACAAAATGAAAACATCCTCTATGAAGTGTTCCAAGAAACAAGACTCAAGATAAGCCTTTCCAAAACAGAAACTATGATCTGGAATTAGAATAAAATCAGTGATAGCATCTACCATGGATCCAGCCAAAATAATTCAGGATGTAGTTCATTTGTTTTTTTACGGTTTATCAACACTTTGGGTTATTTAAAACGAAGCATATTTTGTATTGTATGAATAATTCTTTTTCTTTCACGAGTGAATAATGCATTAATGTTGTGACCTGTTTAGAGGCCAGAAAGAAAGACATGGAAGACGAAGGTAGGTCGAAAGTGTATTGAAAATACAGATATATACAAAGCAAGAGTGTTAGCCCTACGACTCTATATTTAACAGTCCCCCCCACACGTGGAATGTATCTGCCACAAGGCCGAGTTTAACGTGGGTTTGTCCGAGCCCTTAGGCTTGGTCAATAATATTACCTTACAACCCGCATAAGCGGGTTCGGGATTTGTCTACCTCCCCGGACGAAACTTTACCCTTCGGCAAAGACTCGTCCGGGTTCCTCTCTGCCAAAACAGAGAGTTCGACAGAATTCGTACACAGTCATAGACTGCTCAACAACACGGTATTTAATATCCTACCCACGAGGAATATATGTGGCACAAGGCCGAGTTTAAAGTGGGTTTCTCCGAGCCCGTAGGCTCGACCAAAAATATACCCGTTGAACCCGCCTAGACGGGTTCGGGGCCTGTCTACCTCCCCGGACGAAACCTTGCCCTTCGGCAAATCTTCGTCCGGGTTCCTCTCTGCCAAAGCAGAGAGTTGGACAGAATTCGTACACAGTCAGAGACTGCTCTACGACTTTACCCTAGGAAGTCTCGCAGTTTGTATTTATGAGAGGAGGAAGAGTTCATTCTACTGTTTACCACAACAATTAACAATTTGGAGGTATAAATATTTTATAATTTAACCCATAGCTAGTAGGGGAGAATAAGTGATTTCATAACTTTACCAAGTCTATTTCCGCGTAAGTAAATGTAAAGAACTAGACTGGAATTCGAACTTGGCTCTCTGATTTCTCATTCTAAGCCACCCGCACATCATGTGAAGGTGTGCAATTAGTAAATACTAAACACTTCAAACAGCTCGGTGTGAGGATCGGTTATATTAAATTTAGTTTCGGAGAAAAGGAAAAGTAACACAGAATAGGTTGCTCTAGTAGTTTCGCCCAACACCACAATATGCTACAGAACCAAAACATTAACCTTAGAACTCGAGCCATCTTAAGTAGCCTTAGAGGATCAAGATTTTCATAGGGATGCCATATATGGCGCCAGACGTGTTCAGAAATATCTAAACTGTCAGTTGTATTCAAGTCTGTTTCATTAATTCTATGTTGAGCGAAGAAAGCATGCTGGTGGATTGGCGCTACCGAATCACAAAGAATTGTACCAAATAACAGAAACCACATTACTTGAAGACTACCAACAGCAGTAACCACTAAAAGGGATAGCACATGTAACTCGAACTGAAAATAATTACATAATCAAGATGTTGACATTCCACACTATTTTAAATAAAAGGTCAGGAAGGATCCACACCCCTTCAGTACTGGAAAGAGCAATAACAGCTACTGGACTTGAGAAACCTGTTTTCCTAATAAAACTGTTTTAAGAGAAAGATTTTATAAAATTCAACTGAGCCATACTGGCTGCTAGGTTAAAGTGTGTGAAATGTTTCCTTGTAGAGAAACAGCTAATATTACCATTACCATTCTGTAAAATCATACTTCTGTTGTTTCAAGTCTCTTCTTCATTCTTACTTAAGGAGTGAGAAGAGATATTTGGAACGAGTGGTAGAGGAAGAAATAAGAAAAAAAAAGAGAATGTTAAGTGGCAAGAATTTGGACAAAACATCTTGAGAACTGAAATGTTCTATTCACTGACATAATGATACAGGCATGAAGTTGACGTTCCACACTACTTCAAACAAAAGATTAGGAAGGAAACTCCCATCAATACTGAAAAGTGCGATAACAGATAGTGGACTAAAGAAACCTATTTTTTTTTTAAACTGTTTCAAGAGAAACATTTTATAAATTTAACCGAAAGTAGTACTGGCTGATTGGTCAGTGAATGCCAAATGTTTCCTTTTTAAAGAATCGGCTTATATTACCAGGACTATTGACACATCTATTAAATTAAATAGGGTAACTAGGTCGTGGCTTGCTACAATGTCTTCTCGTCCTTTATTGGTAAATGCGCCCGTTTTAACTTCTTCTTTTTTTCCTTTAAATAGACGTATGCTCAAACACAGATAATACACTGTGATCCCAGGTAGAAATGCCGATACGATCCTGAACACAAAAAAACGTTTTTTGGCTTTTATCAGCATGGCTGATGCTAGCTCCCAGAAGAGTTACTTATTGCACCTTCTCGCGATAACGTTTTCCGCTGATATGAAGGGGAAAGATTATATTGCGTCAATTGCTAAAATTGGTTTACGGTGCAAGACATTTTTTCTCGTCAGATTCTAGATATACAAGGCCCGGGGACCACTCCCGGTGGAGAGTTACATTAAGAGATAGTTTATACGGATAGGAAGGGGAGATAACTGTTAATCTTAATCTTGAACCGGTTAAGATTGTAGTGATCGAGGAAACATCCCCTTGGGAGTCGGTTTCACAAAGCAGTTGTTTGTGGGAAGAAGCTGTTCTCGTGGAACTTCTCACCGATGGAGCATGGAGAAAATATGGGTGGCTTGCTACAATGTGAGTGTCATATCGGGACTTTACCGTGAAGGCTAGAACTGGCAGTACCAAGGAATGTAGTTCGTCCGAGTATTTTCCATGGAAGTAGCAAGAAAGCTGTAAAAGGTTCGCCACATCCTACATGTGGGAGAGAGTTTTGGGGGGTGCAAAATAATTTGTATATATGTACCTTCTGTCATTTACTATACGAGCTTGTTTTGCCATGGGAAGTTTTGATTTTAAAAAAAAATAGAAAAACATCTGACGGCAAGTAAAACCTAAACGGATACATACCACTTGAAGGAGGGATAATACTCAGTGGCTCAAATTAATCGACATTGAGCAGAACCAAATCGATCATTATGCAAGTACTGCACCAAACACCCACGAAAAGATCGGCATTTATATTTTAACTAGAAATGTTCTTTAAGGATGAACTTGTTGCGTAATACAACATCCATGTCAGTGTTTATTTCATAGTGAAATTTATTAGGTTGGTGCAAAAATATTATCGTTTTCTCACATAGTAACATATGTTAGAAAACGATAATATTTTTGCACCAACCTAATATAAATACGGGGTGTCCATAAAGTTCGTGTGCACTTTAAAAAAATTTATAACTTTATTTGTATTTATGATAGAAATAATTTGTAAAAAGGATTAAAAAGAAGTAAATCTATATTTTTTAAGGTTTTATTGATATTTTATTTAAGTTTCCACATGTCCTCCATTATTAGCAATACAAAGGGTAATACGATTTTGCAGTTCACAGAAAATATTTGCCAACTGATTTACAGTAATGCCTGAAATAACATTAGTTATTTTAGCTACATTTAAAACTAGGTACATTAAACTTTATAACATTTTTTACAGATTATTTCTATCGCTAATATAATGTTATAATTATTTAAAGTGCACACGAACTTTATGGACACCCTGTGTGTGTGTGTGTGTGTGTGTGTGTGTATATATATATATATATATATATATATATATATATATATGTTCATTATCTATTTATCTATATCTAATCCAGTCAATTAATGTCTTCTTTTCTAACTGTGTACCTAGAGCAATACCCAAGAGTTACTCGAGATAGATGACTAGTGAAGTAGGTTAATACATATAAGAAGAGGAGGTAAGAAGTGTAGTTGATGAAGATAGCGACTTACTAAATGGGGTTATTGCAAGAACGTACAGACATTGGGCAAGAGGAGAATATTACGAAGATATGTAAAATAGACAACGATTAACCCTAGACTTGAAGAAGTTAAGATGGCAGTGACGGAAAACATTTGCCAACTGATTTACAGTAATGACTGAAATCACATTAGTTATTTTAACTATACTTAAAACTAGGTACATTAAACATTATAACATTTTTTACAGATTATTTCTATCGCAAATACAAATAAAGTTATATATATATATATATATATTTAAAACGCACACGAACTTTATGGACAGCCTGTACTTTATCAAGAGCAGCATTGCTGCTCGGGCCGCATTCAGTCCACTTGGGAGCAAAGAAAACATCCACAAAAATATATTCTTCATTCCCAGTTAGGAAAAAAATGTTCTATTGATTAGGCGAACATGAGTGTAGTCCTCGCTACATTTCAAGTGTAAATCATCAATAAAAATTCAGCTCAAACTGCAGCTGCACAGTATGATCCATCTTGCACATTTACAAATATGCCATTCGTCCGTGCATTAAATACCGCTGCCATATCTGGTCTGGTGCGCCTGCTATACATCTCGAGGTAGACAAGATCCAAAGATGGATCTGCAATGTGACAGATCCTGACTTGGCATCTCGACTTCAGGCACTTTCTAACCGACAAGGCATGGCTTCTCTTGTGTTTTTTACAAATATTTTCATGGCAACTGTTCCGACGAGCTTTCTTCCTTTAGTACCCTACTACATGAATTTAAGCGTGCTACTTGATTGGCATCTAGGTCCCACCCGTTTATTGTTGTAATAGCTAAATGTAACCACCACTTCTACCTCAACAGTTTATTTTCCTGCATTTCTCGCCTGTGGAACTCCTTTCCGTTTACTTACTACCCTGAAAACTACAATCTTCAAAAATTTAAAAGCAACATCAATCGCCATCTTCTATCTTCTTGAAACCCATTCATCTTTTGTCCTTTACTCAATCCTCCCTATTCTCAATCTTTCAATTTCACTCACTGTAGCTCCCTTTGTACTAGTGGCATTCCCGCCTTACTTGGAGTGAAATGATTTTTGTAAGAAATGCATTTAGTTGGAAGACGAAGAATACAGTTTAAATTTTATATTCGGAATAATTAAACTGTGTTGAATGCTTGTTCTTATTTTGAAAGTCTGGGATAAATTAATTGATAACTGAAAGTTAGACGTATTAAAAGCAGTTATCTATCTACCAACAATTATTGAAAGACATCAAGGAAAGAAAATAGGCATACATGATCTTGTATATTGTATTGATTAAATTATCGAAAATGTCCCTGGAAGAAAATATAGATATAGAAAAACATATTCGCGTAATTAGTATTAATATTACCGAATCTTTGAATAAATATGGAAACATACATAAAGTGACATTCTGAATGTCCAAAGATACGCAATTCATGTTCTCCAATGAATCACGTTAATAACTGTCATTGAAAAAGTTGATATTGACAGGAAGTTTCAGCCAAAATTCCATCGAAACTTTATGGAAATATTTTAAATTTTCTTACTTTATGTTAGCGCAACACTACAATTTATGGAAATTACATTTGCGATGCTTGCACCAAATTTGTAAATGTTAATTCGTCTTTGATCTGCAAAACTATGCCTGATTAAGTCCAATTTATTTGTCGCAGATTTATGAACTGAAATCTGCTAACCCTGCTACTCGGTGGTTCCTGCAAGAGATTTTCTCTGTAAACAAAACTATTTTCAGCGATTTGAATTGGAAATGAAAACAGGGAAATGAAGGAGCAATGCGAATGGAAATAAAGAAACATTCAGCATTCTTTGATCGAGCAGACAGTGTTAAAGCCGGTTAAAATTCATAGCATCTTCCTATTAAAACGTTTTGCAGAAAAATAGGTTTCTCCATTGTTATTACACTTTCAAGTATTAATGGGATGTTTTCTTATTAACTTTTAGTTTGAAGTAGTGTGGAAAATCAACATCTTTATTATTTCATTATTTTCTATGCGAGTTACATGTGATATCCATTTTAGCTGTTGCAGCTGTTGAAAGTCCTCAAAATAATATGGTTTCTGCTATTTGTTGGGCCTACTGCCATATCACAGTGAAAAACAGGTTCCTGTACAATCAGAGCAACGTTGAGCCTGGTCAGTGCCTAGATGGGTGACCGCTTGGAAATACTAGTTATTGTAAGCGTGGATGCGCGGGTGGTATAATTGATAACGACACGGATATTTCAATTGGAGAGCTGACTTCTAGTTTCAGCCGGGTTCGTTATCTCCACTTAAGAGCAAATAACCCAGGGAAGCTTATGAATCCACCTCTTTCCCCTTAATCTATGGGTTAATTAGTAGGACTGGCATCCGTAAATCATTATTATCTCCAAAAACAAACTTCTTACAATGTAAAAATATTATTTGCAATGGTTGATGAGCTCTACAAAAAATCAATCAAATCAAACATGTTACTGGCTAAAGTTCTTTGGGATTCTGTAGGGCCATTTCAAAATGATTTTATAATAAAACAAATAACAGATTTTATAATAAAAGATTCCAGCAAAAAGTTTTACACTAAAAAAGTTCCGGCAAGAGATTTTATAATGAAAACATTCCAGAAATGGATTTTATAATAAAAATTCTACCAATAGATTTTATAATAAACATTCCAGCAATAGATTTTATAATAAAAAATTCCAACAATAGGTTTTATAATCAAAAATTCCAGAAATAGATTTTATAATAAAAACATTTCAGCAACAGATTTTATAATAAAAAAATTCCAGTAATAGATTTTATAATAAAAACATTCCAGCAATAGATTTTATAATAAAAACATCCCAGAAATAGATTTTATAATGAAAATTCTAGCAATAGATATTATAATAAAAATTCCAGCAATAGATTTTGTAATAAAAATATTCCACCAATAGATTTTATAATAAAAACATTCCAGAAATAGAATTTATAATGAAAATTCTAGCAATAGATATTATAATAAAAAAATTCCAGCAATAGATTTTATAATAAAAAAATCCAGCAACAGATTTTATAATAAAAATGTTCCAGCAATAGATTTTATAATAAAAACGTTCCAGCAATAGATTTTATAATAAAAACATGCCAGGTATAGATTTTATAATGAAAAATTCCAACAATAGGTTTTATAATAAAAAAATCCAGCAACAGATATTATAATAAAAAATTCCAGCAATAGATTTTATAATAAAAACATTCCAGAAATTCATTTTATAATGAAAATTCTAGCAATAGATTTCATAATAAAAATTCCAGCAATAGATTTTATAATAAAAACATTCCAGCTATCGATTTTATAATGAAAAAAAATTCCAGCAATAGATTTTATAATAAAAACGTTCCAGCAAGAGATTTTAAAATAAAAACATTCCAGAAATAGATTTTATAATAAAAATTCTAGCAATAGATTTTATAATAAAGATTCCAGCAATAGATTTTATAATAAAAACATTCCAGCTATCGATTTTATAATGAAAAAAAAATTTTATTCCAGCAATAGATTTTATAGTTAAAAAAATTCCAGCAATAGATTATATAATAAAAACATTCCAGCAACAGATTTTATAATAAAAACATTCCAGCAATAGATTTTATAATAAAAACATCCCAGAAATAGATTTTATAATGAAAATTCTAGCAATAGATATTATAATAAAAATTCCAGCAATAGATTTTGTAATAAAAATATTCCACCAATAGATTTTATAATAAAAACATTCCAGAAATAGAATTTATAATGAAAATTCTAGCAATAGATATTATAATAAAAAAATTCCAGCAATAGATTTTATAATAAAAAAATCCAGCAACAGATTTTATAATAAAAATGTTCCAGCAATAGATTTTATAATAAAAACGTTCCAGCAATAGATTT
The DNA here is from genome assembly GCA_963932145.1 of Acanthosepion lycidas. NCBI lineage: Eukaryota > Metazoa > Mollusca > Cephalopoda > Sepiida > Sepiidae > Acanthosepion > Acanthosepion lycidas. The sequence goes on along the minus strand of OZ010590.1, from coordinate 103,758,808 downwards.
TATAATAAAAACATGCCAGGTATAGATTTTATAATGAAAAATTCCAACAATAGGTTTTATAATAAAAAAATCCAGCAACAGATATTATAATAAAAAATTCCAGCAATAGATTTTATAATAAAAACATTCCAGAAATTCATTTTATAATGAAAATTCTAGCAATAGATTTCATAATAAAAATTCCAGCAATAGATTTTATAATAAAAACATTCCAGCTATCGATTTTATAATGAAAAAAAATTCCCGCAATAGATTTTATAATAAAAACGTTCCAGCAAGAGATTTTAAAATAAAAACATTCCAGAAATAGATTTTATAATAAAAATTCTAGCAATAGATTTTATAATAAAGATTCCAGCAATAGATTTTATAATAAAAACATTCCAGCTATCGATTTTATAATGAAAAAAAAATTTTATTCCAGCAATAGATTTTATAGTTAAAAAAATTCCAGCAATAGATTATATAATAAAAACATTCCAGCAACAGATTTTATAATAAAAACATTCCAGCAATAGATTTTATAATAAAAACATCCCAGAAATAGATTTTATAATGAAAATTCTAGCAATAGATATTATAATAAAAATTCTAGCAATAGATTTTATAATAAAGATTCCAGCAATAGATTTTATAATAAAAACATTCCAGCTATCGATTTTATAATGAAAAAAAAATTTTATTCCAGCAATAGATTTTATAGTTAAAAAAATTCCAGCAATAGATTATATAATAAAAACATTCCAGCAACAGATTTTATAATAAAAACATTCCAGCAATAGATTTTATAATAAAAACATCCCAGAAATAGATTTTATAATGAAAATTCTAGCAATAGATATTATAATAAAAATTCCAGCAATAGATTTTGTAATAAAAATATTCCACCAATAGATTTTATAATAAAAACATTCCAGAAATAGAATTTATAATGAAAATTCTAGCAATAGATATTATAATAAAAAAATTCCAGCAATAGATTTTATAATAAAAAAATCCAGCAACAGATTTTATAATAAAAATGTTCCAGCAATAGATTTTATAATAAAAACGTTCCAGCAATAGATTTTATAATAAAAACATGCCAGGTATAGATTTTATAATGAAAAATTCCAACAATAGGTTTTATAATAAAAAAATCCAGCAACAGATATTATAATAAAAAATTCCAGCAATAGATTTTATAATAAAAACATTCCAGAAATTCATTTTATAATGAAAATTCTAGCAATAGATTTCATAATAAAAATTCCAGCAATAGATTTTATAATAAAAACATTCCAGCTATCGATTTTATAATGAAAAAAAATTCCAGCAATAGATTTTATAATAAAAACGTTCCAGCAAGAGATTTTAAAATAAAAACATTCCAGAAATAGATTTTATAATAAAAATTCTAGCAATAGATTTTATAATAAAGATTCCAGCAATAGATTTTATAATAAAAACATTCCAGCTATCGATTTTATAATGAAAAAAAAATTTTATTCCAGCAATAGATTTTATAGTTAAAAAAATTCCAGCAATAGATTATATAATAAAAACATTCCAGCAACAGATTTTATAATAAAAACATTCCAGAAATAAATTTTATAATGAAATTTCTAGGAATATATTTTTTAATAAAAAATCAAGCAATAGATTTTATAATGAAAATTTCCAAGAATAGATTTTATAATAAAAAATTCCAGAAATAGAATTTATAATGAAAATTCTAGTAATAGATGTTATACTAAAAACTTTCCATCAATAGATTTTATAATAAAAACGATCCAGCAATAGATTTTATAATAAAAAAATTCCAGAAATACATTTTATAATGAAAATTCTAGCAATAGATTTCATAATAAGAATTCCAGCAATAGATTTCATAATAAAAACATCCCACCAATGGATTTTATAATAAAAACATTCCAGAAATAGTTTTTATAATGAAAATTCTAGCAATAGATTTTATTATAAAAAATGCAGCAATAGATTTTATAATAAAAAAAATTCCAGCAATAGATTTAATAATAAAAAAATCCAGCAACAGATTTTATAATAAAAAATTCCAGCAATAGTTTTTATAATAAAATCTTTCCAGCAATAGATTTTATAATAAAAACATTCCAGAAATAGATTTTATAATAAAAATTCTAGCAATAGATTTCATCATAAAAATTCCAGTAATAGATTTTATAATAAAAACATTCCAGCAATAGATTTTATAATAAAATCATTCCAGAATAGATTTTATAATGAAAATTCTAGCAATAGCTTTTATAATAAAAATTCCAGCAATAGATTTTATAATGAAAAATTCCAACAATAGATTTTATAATAAAAACATTGGAGAAATAGATTTTATAATGAAAATCCCAGCAATAGATTTTATAATGAAAAATTCCAACAATAGATTTAATAATAAAAACATTCCAGACATAGATTTTATAATGAAAATTCTAGTAATAGGTTTTATAATAAAAATTCCAGCAATAGATTTTATAATAAAAACAATCCATCAATAGATTTTATAATAAAAACGATCCAGCAATAGATTTTATAATAAAAAAATTCCAGAAATACATTTTATAATGAAAATTCTAGCAATAGATTTCATAATAAGAATTCCAGCAATAGATTTTATAATAAAAACATCCCACCAATGGATTTTATAATAAAAACATTCCAGAAATAGTTTTTATAATGAAAATTCTAGCAATAGATTTTATTATAAAAAATGCAGCAATAGATTTTATAATAAAAAATTCCAGCAATAGATTTAATAATAAAAAAATCCAGCAACAGATTTTATAATAAAAAATTCCAGCAATAGTTTTTATAATAAAATCTTTCCAGCAATAGATTTTATAATAAAAACATTCCAGAAATAGATTTTATAATGAAAATTCTAGCAATAGATTTCATCATAAAAATTCCAGTAATAGGTTTTATAATAAAAACATTCCAGCAATAGATTTTATAATAAAATCATTCCAGAAATAGATTTTGTAATGAAAATTCTAGCAATAGCTTTTATAATAAAAATTCCAGCAATAGATTTTATAATGAAAAATTCTAACAATAGATTTAATAATAAAAAAATTCCAGACATAGATTTTATAATGAAAATTCTAGTAATAGATTTTATAATAAAAATTCCAGCAATAGATTTTATAATAAAAACAATCCATCAATAGATTTTATAATAAAAACGATCCAGCAATAGATTTTATGATAAAACATTCCAGAAATAGATTTTATAATTAAATTTCTAGCAATAGATTTTATAATAAAAATTCCAGGAATAGATTTTATAATAAAAACATTCCAGCAATAGGTTTTATAATAGAAACGTTCCAGCAACAAATTTTGTAATAAACAATTCCAGAAATACAGTTTATAATAAAAACTCTCCAGAAATAGATTTTATAATGAAAATTCTAGCAATAGCTTTTATAATAAAAATTCCAGCAATAGATTTTATAATAAAAAAAACTTGCCAAAATAGATTTTATAATAATAATATTCCAGAAATAGATTTTATAATGAAAATTCTAGTAATAGATTTTATAATAAATATTCCAAGCAATAGATTTTATAATAAAAACATTCCATCAATAGATTTTATAATAAAAACGATCAAACAGTAGATTTTATAATAAAAACATTCCAAAAAATTGCCAAAATAGTTTTTATGATAAAAATTCCAGCAATAGATTTTATAGTAAAAAAAATTCCTGCAAGAGATTTAATTGAAAAAAATTCCAGCAGTAGATTTTATAATAAAAACCTGCAAAAATAGGTTTTATGATAAAAATTCCAGCAATAGATTATATAATAAAAAATTCCAGCGATAGATTTATGATAAAATTTCCAGCAATAGATTTTATAATAAAAAACTTGCCAAAATAGATTTTATGGTAAAAATTCCATCAATAGATTTTATAATAAAAAAATTCCAGCAAAAGATTTAATAGAGAAAATTTCCAACAATAGATTTTATATAATAAAAAACTTGCCAAAATAGATTTTATGATAAAATTTCCAGCAATAGATTATATAATAAAAAATTCCAGCAACGGATTTTATGATAAAAAAATTGTCAAAATAGATTTTATGAGAAAATTTCCAGCAATAGATTTTATTATAAAAATCTTGCCAAAATAGATTTTATGATAAAAATTCCAGCAATAGATTTTATAATATAAAATTCCAGCAATAGATTTTATAATTAAAAAATTCCAGCAATAGATTTTATGACAAAAATTCCAGCGATAGATTTTATAATAAAAAACTTGCCACAATAGATTTTATGATAAAAGTTCCAGCAATAGATTTTATAATATAAACGTTTCAGCAATAGATTTTATAATAAAAACATTCCAGAAATAGATTTTATAATAAAAATTCTAGCAATAGATTTTATAATAAACATTCCAGCAATAGATTTTATAATAAAAAATTCCAAAAATATGTTTTATAATAAAGAATTCCAGCTATAGATTTTATAATAAATGCTTTCCAGCAATAGATTTTATAATAAAAACATTCCAGTAATAGATTTTATAATTCTATAATTCTAGCAACAGATTTTATGATAAAAACATTCCACCAATAGATTTTATAATAAAAACATTCCAGAAAGTTTTTATAATAAAAACATTCCAGAAATAGTTTTTATAATGAGAATTCTAGCAATAGATTTTATAATAAAAAAATCCAGCAATAGATTTTATTATAAATAAATTCCAGCATTAGATTTTATAATAAAAAATTCCAGCAACATATTTTATAATAAAAAATTCCAGCTATAGATTTTATAATAAATGCTTTCCAGCAATAGATTTTATAATAAAAACATTCCAGTAATAGATTTTATAATTCTGTAATTCTAGCAACAGATTTTATGATAAAAACATTCCACCAATAGATTTTATAATAAAAACATTCCAGAAAGTTTTTATAATAAAAACATTCCAGAAATAGTTTTTATAATGAGAATTCTAGCAATAGATTTTATAATAAAAAAATCCAGCAATAGATTTTATTATAAATAAATTCCAGCATTAGATTTTATAATAAAAAATTCCAGCAACATATTTTATAATAAAAAATTCCAGCTATAGATTTTATAATAAATGCTTTCCAGCAATAGATTTTATAATAAAAACATTCCAGTAATAGATTTTATAATTCTATAATTCTAGCAATAGATTTCATCATAAAAATTCCAGCAATAGATTTTATAATAAAAACAATCCATCAATAGATTTTATAATAAAAACGATCCAGCAATAGATTTTATGATAAAAACATTCCAGAAATAGATTTTATAATCAAAATTCCAGCAATAGATTTTACAATGAAAAATTCCAACAATAGATTTTATAATAAAAAAAATCCTGCAATATGTTTATGCTAAAAACATTCCAGCAATATATTTTATAATAAAAACTTTCCAGCAATAGATTTTATAATGAAAAAAAATTCCGGCAATAGATTTTATAATAAAAATGCTAGCAATGGATTTTATAACAAACATTCCAGCAACAGATTTTATAATAAAAATTCCAGCAATAGATTTTATAATAAAAACATTCCAGCAACAGATTTTATAATAAAAAAAATTCCAGCAATAGATTTTATAATAAAATATTCCAGCAATAGATTTTATAATAAAAACATTCCAGCAACAGATTTTATAATGAAAATCTAGCAATAGCATTTATAATAAAAATTCCAGCAATAGATTTTATAATAAAAACAATGCAGCAATAGATTTTATAATAAAAACATTCCAGAAATAGATTTTATAATGAAAATTCTAGCAGTAGATTTTATAAAAAAAAATTCCAGCAATAATTTTTATAATAAAAAACTTGCCAAAATAGATTTTATGATAAAAATTCCAGCAATAGATTTTATAATAAAAAAATTCAAGCAATACATTTTATAATAAAAAATTCCAGCAATAGATTGTATAATAAAAAAATTCCAGCAATAGATTTTATGATAAAAATTCCATTAATAGATTTTATATTAAAAAACTTGCCAAAATAGATTTTATGATAAAAGTTCCAGAAATAGATTTTATAATAAAAACTTGCCAAAATAGATTTTATAAAAATTCCAGCAATAAATTTTTCAATAAAAAAATTTCAGCAATAGATTTAATAAAAAAAATTCCAGCAATAGATTTTATAATAAAAAACTTTCCAAAATAGATTTTATTATAAAAAATTCTGCAATAGATTTAATGATAAAAATTCCAGCAATAGATTTTATAATAAAATACTTGCCCAAATAGATTTTATTATAAAAAATTCCAGCAATAGATTTTATGATAAAAATTCCAGCAATAGATTTTAATAATAAAACAAAATTACCAAAACACCCCTAAAAAATTAAATTTCAGTATTAATAGTATCATAAAAGAAACCAAATCAAACTTGAATGAATGATAGTCACGATTTTAGGAGGCAAATTAAAAATGTTTCCATCTTTTTGGTTAATATGTGAATTGTATTAATTTACACTGTTGGGTGAAATTGCTCCAGCCCAGACCAGCTTCATTTCCTTATCTTACACTAAATTTCTTTTAACTAATCCATACACATAAGTATTTGAAATGTTTTATGTTTACTAATTCCACATCCAGAACTTTTATAATGGTTTTGTTGTCAATGCCATTCCTACTTTCATTCCTGTTCCAGATAAAGAATGGCATAAAAGGAATTAGAAAAAAAAAATTTTATTATTTCAATGAAAAAAAATTTTCTGCATTTTTTCCATTATTTAAAACTGAAAAAATCTTCTTCCTTATAACTTATTACTCCAGGTATGAACATGCCTTCTGTATTTTTTTGTCCTTTCAAACATGTTAAAATACTTCTTCCTTTTAAAGACATTTCTACATTCTTATTACTCCAGACATGAAGAAACTTTTCCAAAATGGGTAAATCCATCTGCATTTTTATTATAAAACTTTTTTAACAAACTTCTATTTTTGCTGTCATTCAAAAAGATGAAAAAGTGAGAAACCTGAAAAAAAATCCTGCCTTTTTTGTCATTCAAAAGATTACAAAGTTTCCGCTTTTTGTGATTCCGACAAATGGAAATCATTCAGAGATGAATAATTGTATTAATGATATTACAACAGTGGAAAAACTGTATCAGTTGACTAGAAATATAACTTTTTTATTGCAAGGGGCTCTAATGTTTTACTTGACGTTTCTTTGTGCCTGAGGTAATCTTCAGTGTAGAATTCAAGTTTTCAAAGGAATTTGTGTGACCAATTTCTGACACTAACAGAAGCAGGTAAATGTTAACTCATAGATAGCGGGAAAAAAGCTGGTTCCATACCATTCCCAAGGTTATTTGCAAGAGAGAATATAACAAACACATCTGAAACTGAAACTTGACTGACCATTTGAATTCTGACCCATTATTATACAACTAAATATCCAAGGTTACAGCACTTGGTATTCCAAGCAGTCAGTCATCTAGTTACTGACCAGATACCTTTCCGAAAGGTACTTGTAAGTGGATATATAAAAGAACACAAATAGAATTAGAACTCAGCTCTTAGAATACTTAACATTCCCAAGTAGTCACTCATCTACGTACTGAACAGGCTCAATGTTACTTAACTTGCACCTGGACTCAAAAGGTAATATTTGGCATAATTTGTGATGACATCCCGAGACAATTTCAATCTTATCTGCGTGCAAAAAAATATAAGGAACATGACTGAAACTTAAAATGAAACTGGGTTCTCGGATTTCAATTCTGACACGTTATCCATGATACCAACCAAACATCTAAGTTTACAGCACCTCGTATTAAAAAGCGGTCACCTATCTAGATACTGACTAGGTACCTTTCTGAAAGGTATGCTTAAATGAATATAAAAAAAAACGACTGGAATTGGAACTCAGCTCTCAGAACCCCGAGCATTCCCAAGCAGCCAGCCATCTAGATACTGACCAGACTTGACGTTGCTTAACGGGCTCTCATACACGAAAGATATTTCTGCAGTCAGAGGAGAAAGTTGTCTATTGGCATAATTTCTGATGACATGCCAAGAACAACTTTAAAGAGATCTGCCAGTTTATCCTGGGTAATAAGTGTTTTCGTTGTTCGGCGATCTGTTCTCTCAGGATGGGGCCATGCACATTGCATACGGCAAATCGTCAATCAGGCATGAAATCGAAAAAACCTAAACCAAAAAATTATGTTAACCAGAACTATACTCTTCTTATAACTAATGGAAGCGTACGCGAAGTTATCATGTTAGATGTCCCTTCAGGGTCTGAGTGATCATGGCTCTCCACAACTTGTATCCCTTGTAACCATTGGCAGTGTTCTTCCTTTGTTAAATATCCCACCAACCGTCCCCCATCCATTCACATCAGGTAAATAGCTCACTGCCTTCCCCAATCTCTCTTGCCCTAGATATGCCCTGTGAGGTTTAAGTTTTCCAAGCCCTCCTTCCTCGTTATGCGCCGAAGAATTTTCAGCTGTATAGCTGTTCTTTTTCTTACCGTTTTCTTTAAGACTTCCTCGTTGCTTACATGGTCCGTCTATGGAATTCTCGGTATCCTTCTGTAGAACTATATTTCTTTCGCCTCAAATTTTATTTTCATTTTTGCGGGCAGATTGTTCAGTATTTAGTGCTATATAAGATTATGAATATCATATAGCAATTCAACGCCCTTTTCTTTGCTCCTAACAAAATTTTCTGTTTCTTTCTACTTTGTTTAACTTTTGAAATGCATCGGATTTTGGTGTTACATGTTACATCCTTACTAGATAATTAGCAGGGTAGCAGGCAAATAATTCCCAAAGCAAGGATATCTACCAGCAGGCCTGTAAATAACCTTGTTTCGGCAATTAGTTGGAGATTCCCGAGAAGCGACTCTGTCCTTCGACACAGCCTCATCTTGGAATCCTCTCTCCCCGGATGAAGAGAGTTTGACCAGCACAGCTGGAGGCGAATCTCCAACTAATTGCCGAAACAAGGTTATTTACCTTACCTTCCCACGAGGCATTATGTGGCACAAGGCTGTTTTTAATGTGGGGCAAAACCGACCCCGAAGGCTCGGGCAAACATTCCCTGTAGACCCCGTATACACAGGGTCGGGTAGCTGTCTACCAACCCAGATGAGACTCTGCCCTTAGGCATAGCCTCGTCTGGGTTTCCTCACCTTCCGTTTTATACGGGAAATTTTTGTCCGATCCTACGGCCTTGGATACCACACATTAAATTCGGCATTGTGCAACATCTGACCGCGTGGGTCTGCTGGTAGATATCCTTGCTTTGGGAATTATTGGCCTGCTACCCGATTCTCTTCTTTCATCTACGCGCGTGTTGCTGTTCCTTCACTCAAGTACCACTTTTATATGTTTGTAACCCTCTTTAAGGATACAACACCTTGTCTACAAGGTCTTTCTTTCTCTGCTATCAACACAGTGATGTGTTTCTTATATCGTTACGTTTACGCCAACTGACAATAAATTCTGGTAGGACTTCTAGCGCCCTTTGGAGACTTTGAACAGATCTGGAGAGAAGAAACATTTTTTTAGTAAATAAAAATAAAGATATCTGCAATAACGAATACACAGCAAGACTTCATTGAAATGTTGATGCATGAATCTATATCCTAAAATTACGTTCAATCGATATTCAATCCATACCTAAGTTCTTTATAGGTATGAAGGATGTTACAGAAAATAACAAAAGACATAAAAATGGCAAAATGCAAATGGCATGATGATGATAGCATACAATGAAACAAAAACTGCAGGGTCCTCAAGACAAAATAATACAGAAAAACTGTAAGAAATGACGATTGATAGCTTTGTATTTTCATGACTTATCAACCTCTTGCGGGTAATTTAAAGCCGGAAAATAGTTTTTAGATTATAAGATATTTTTAACATAATAGCGATTTTATGGTAAAATTCCTGTTATTAACCCATAGAAGGTGAGAGAAGTGAATTCTATCTTTCCCAACCGAATTTGGAACGCGGGTTTCCAATTAACAATTCTGAGCTGTTATCCATTACACCATGCGCACATCCAAGCTTAGAGTACCTGTTAGCCCAATTGTTCACCCATTTAGGTTTTGACCAGGTTCAACGTTGAAAAATGGATGAACAATCAATTATACGATGACAAAATGTACAGTAGTTAGCAAGGACAGCTCAAGATGAGAGCTACGAATTGGGGACATCAAAATCAAAGAAATAGAGAATAAATAAATATCAGAGAAGTGTTTTAACAGATGACAGAGCGAAATATGCCTTTCACACTCTAAACAAAGTATTAAGAAAATTGAAAAATTTATTAAAAACAAAGTAAATGGTGCTGAGCTATTTGATTGATTCGTTTTTTACGACTTATCAACCTTTTGCAGGTTATTTATAAGCCAGGAAAATATTTTTAGATCGTAAGTATTTTTTTGAGATATTAATGATACAAGTCTTACTAATTAACCCATAGCTGGAGGGAAAAGAAGTGGATTCTTACATTTTCATAGTATCCTTTGTTTTTAAAAGGGAAATTTAACATTCATGTGACATATTGAAAGCAAGAGGAACAAAAGGAAACAATGTATTACCTGTCTAACGAACTTGTATATAGAATAGGGTTTAGGAGAGATGACAAAAAAGAGGAAATTTATTAAGAAGTAAAAAGGAGAGAGAATTGTGGAGAGCCATGATCTCCAGTGTGCTGAAGGTATGAAGAAGAAGAAGAAGAAGAAGAAGAAGAAGAAGAAGAAGAAGAAGAGAAGAAGAAGAAGAATTATTTGTATTGTCCATCTTGCCTTTCATATATTACACATTTACACGAAGTCACAAGTCCAATCAGAGCAAAGACCAGTGACTCCATCTGCACTTGAATGACAATGTTTTCGTTTGGAAATCGGCCTGCAGTCTGTTCAGGCCGATCATGACAGACCAGCTTGTAGTGCCAGAGGTTGCCATTGAATTAAGCATTTATAGAGGCACAACAGGACGTGCAAACACGCAGTGCAAAAGTCAAAAGAACGAACATTCGTGCACCGAGATGCGCTTCTGCAACAGCTGTTCTCGCTTGTAAGAGTTTAGTATGAAAAAGGCGATGCAAGACGGCGATTCTGAAGAAGCGAACATTGATGTACAATTCGACCCAAAATTATTTTATATCTTATTGCTTTAGTTATCAGTTTCGCTTCGGATATAAACAGCGGCTAGTGTCACGTTTAAATTTAAGCAATATCGAAGCTGGTCAGTATCTAGTTGGGTGACCGCCAAGATAAACTTGCAAGGCTATTTAAAGATGCTCCCGGATGTACTCACAAATTATGCAAAATATTAGATTTTGAGTTCGACAGCCAGTTAAGCAACATCGAGGCTGGTCAGTATATTGATGGGTAACCGCTAAGATAAACTTTCAAGTGCATTTAAAGATACTCTCGGATGTAATCAATAATTATGCCAAACATTATCTTTTGAGTTTGACTGCCAGTTAAGCAGCATCAAGTGTGATCAGTACCTATATGGGTAACCGCCAAGATCAATTTGCACGTCTATTTAAAAATCCTCTCGGATATAATCGCAAATTATGCCAAATATTATCTTTTGAGTTCGACTGCCAGTTAAGCAACATTGAGTGTGATCAGTACCTAGATGAGTAACCGCCGAGATCAATTTTCACGTTTATTTAAAAATCCTCTCGGATATAATCGTAAATTATGACAAACATTATCTTTTGAGTTCGACTGCCAGTTAAGCAACATCGAGGCTGGTCAGTATATTGATGGGTAACCGCCAAGATAAACTTTCAAGTGTATTTAAAGATCCTCTCAGATGTAATAAAAAATTATGCCAAATTTTATCTTTTGAATTCGACTGCCAGTTAAGCAACATCGAGTGTAGTCTGTACCTAGATGGGTGACAGCTCAAGGTTGTGCCGATAACCGGATGATTAACGATTAGTTATAGGCAATGATCCCACCCCGAGAAAACAGATTGTGCCACAACCCAAAACACTTATTGTTCAAGATAAAATGGCAGGCCTGTTTGAAGATGCACTCGTGATGTCATCACAAATTATGTCAAATATTATGATTTCGGCAAACAAGTTAAGGAACATCGAGGGTGATCAGTACCTGGATGGGTGACCGTTTGGAATACCAGGGGCTGTAAACATGGATGTGCCGATGGAGTAATGGATAAACGGCTGATTAAGAATTTAAAAAATCTGCCTCGTCTTTCATGTATCGAAAGATACATGATCGCCTAAGCGTGTATCACGCATGGCACATAACTGGCTGACTAATGATTTCCTATGCCCTGAAAAGACAAGACATAAAAAAAATAGAAATATAAAATGTAAGCATGAAATCTAACTTCCAATGAAACTAAAGTGTCCTTCATTTTGATAATGAAACAGATTTGGTGACTTGCGTCAACTCAAGCTGTAAATTGAAAATGGTAGAATTTTTTCTCTACTCTATTTTGAGGATCTCAAAGAGGAAACAGATGTCGTTGAGAACTTAAATCAGGTATTTCAATATTTTTGGGAATAATATACATCCTCCCCCCCACCCCATTGAATGAAATTTAAAAACAGAAAGATACTGCTGAAATTCCTGGGGTAAATAATGAGGAAAGAAGGACTGGAGAATCTAACACTCACAGGATGTAATGAAAGTAAGGGTAGCAGATGAAAAACAGGGAGTAATGAGAGATTGCAAACAATGAAAAGTTACTCAAAGTTGGAAGAGAGATGAAGCTAGGGAGAGTCATAATCTAGACCTCAGTCTCTTATTTCAAGTCACTTGTTGTTGTTAAAGATAAAAAGTTTAATAGCAGAGTAGACTAAGCTCTCTAGCCTTGATGGACAACAAGAAGGAGGACAATTCTGAATCCCAAATATGTTACACAAAAGTGTAGGAGATCCACCCATAAAGCAATTAAAAGCTCTGGAATCCACAACAAGAAAACTTAGCAAAGTGGGGTTTTAGTATGAAACTCCTCTGGGAGTCTACAGTATAAAAAATAAAGAACCTGGTGATCAGTAATGTTCAGATTTTATTTCTTTCCCACTTTGTCTCTTCTGCTTAAAAGTTCATGAATATGCTTAATTGTTTTTTGTTGTTCTTTTCCCTTTTTATACAAGTTTGTAGAAAAAACATTATAGTCATTATAGAAATTACTTACATTGTAGAAAACATTATTTACATTATAGAAATTACTTACATTATAGAAAATATTACTTACATCATAGTGAAGAGGAATTGGTAGTACAAAGAATAAATATTAGATAAGGATCATTTTAATAGATTTAAAATTTAAACAAAGAGAAAATGTTAGATAAAGTGAAAAGTTGATAGATTTAAATTAGATAAAAAGCTAATGTTTGATAAAGGGAACATTTAATAGATTTTTAAATGAAAAAACTTTATAAAAAACAAATATTTATTAAAGATATAATAATAGAGTATAATCATATATAAAAAGCAAATACTTCATTTCTGTTTGTTTATTGTTCTCTCTCATTAATAGTGTATATTTTAATATTCTTAATACTCATTTGTACCAATGCAGCTTTATAGGCTCAATTGGGGTGGGATGAATAAAAAATAAAATTGATAAAAGGAATATTTAATAGACTTAAATAAAAAGCAAATATTTAATAAATGGAATAGTCAATTAGATAAAAAGCAAATGTTAAATATAGAGATAATTTAATAGACTTAAATCAGCTAAAAAGCAAATATTTTAAAAAGGACAAATTTAATAGATTTGAATGAGATAAAAAATAAATATTAGATAAAAAGCATATTTAATTTATTGTAATTAGAAAAAGAGCAAATATTAAATAACAAATTTAATAGATTTAATTTAAATAATGAAAAATGTTAAATATATTTTAACTTATTTGTTTCACAGGATTAAAATGAATGAATGCATTTGTGCAAAAGATACTTTCATTTTTTACCTGACAAGCATTTTTTCTTTCACATCTTGGACTTTAATACCATTTTCAATAACTACAATTTCAATGATATACTAATGATTTCTTTCTTTCTCTTGGGTACATTCTTTGACATCAGTTTTTTTATTACTTCTAATTTTCTTATGTGTTCATTATTGTTTCGTTTTTTTTTAGTTTTTTTTCTAATTTTCTTATCTGTTCTGTTTTGCCTGGATCTTTCTGCTGACAAATCCCAAAAGAAACAATTCAAATAAAGAAATACAATCTAATGCCATATCAGTGGGAGAGTTTTTCTCTTAGTTGGTTATAAAAGTAATTTTATGGGAGAAAGAAATAAAATAAATAATCCAAATTCACCTTTTTTTTTTTATCCTGAATCTATTTTTCACCTTTCTTTTTCTTTTTCTTTTTTTTTTTTTTGGAATCTATGTCAAGTTATCCAAAGTGAGTTTTACAAATAAATTTTTCTCTTATTTTCTGACCACACAAAAATTTATTTTGTTAAAGTTTACTAAAAAAAAAAAAAAAAAATTACACATTTATTCAATTCAGACTAGTTTCTTTACATTTGGACTAACATCCTCATCTTTGTTGTTACTAAATATAGCAGTTAGTAACAAAAAGATAAGGACATTAGTACAAATGTAAATAAATGTCCACTAAAAATAATGTTTCAAGTAACACCACCCACATACATTTGGTGTTTTTCCAAGCGTAGCTTAGATTTAGTGTAAGGACAACATTATAGGGCACCCAGTGAGAATTAAACTCACTACTTAGTCGTAAATTGTTCTAGCAAGACAAGCTTTCTAACCATTGCACCAACTTGAGGTGGCCAAATGATTTTCTAGCTTAAATTTGGCACAAGGCCGAAAGTATAGAGCACCCAGTGAGGATTGAACTTACTATTCAGTCATAACTGTTTTAGCGAGACAAGCTTGCTAACCATTACACCACACTGAGGTGCCCCGACCCAAACATACAGATGTGTGTGTGTGTGTGTGTGTGTGTGTGTGTGTGTGTGTGTGTGTGTGTGTGTGTGTGTGTGTGTGTGTGTGTGTGTGTGTGTGTGTGTGTGTGTGTGTGTGTGTGTGTGTTGTTGAATTTTACACTATAAACAATGATACATGAGAAAACAAAAGCCATCAAAGATGCTACTTGGTTTCAGCGAGAAAATAAAAGAAAGAAGGGAAGGTAGAAATATTTAACGACTGTTACAATGAAATGGAAAAAGATGTCAATTTCAAATCTTTTCATTTGTACCCCCTTGCACTATAAATTTTTCTTTGATTTTCTGACTGCACAAAAATTTATTTCATTAATGTTTACTAAAAAAAAAGTTACACATACACATTTATTCAATTCAGACTAGTTTATTTACATTATTTACATTTGGACTAACATCCTCATCTTTGTTGTTACTAAATATGGTATTTAGTAACAAAAAGATAAGGATATTAGTACAAATGTAAATAAATGTAAATGCTTCAAATTATTTGGTGCATGGATCAGTTAAAACAAATGTGATTAATTCATTTTCTACAGCTTATCAACCTTTTTACAGGTTATTTCCAGGCAGAAATTGTTTTTAGATTGTAAAAATTGTTTTGGAGATGATTATGTTTTTTTTTTTTTTTGTGATACAAGTCTTAATAGAAATGGAAAAGAACTGGATTCATACTCAAAAAGCAAATAATGATATAATGAAAATGTTGTCATTCCGCACTATTTCATATAAAACATTAGGAAAGAAACCTGCATTAATAATGGAAAGAGCAATAACAGCTACTGGACTTGAAAAATGACTTTTCCTGAAAAATATTTTGCAAGTGAAGGATTTTATAAATTGCAAACCCACAGCAATATTGGATATTTAATTAATGAACATTGAATTTTTCCTTATAAGGAAATGGCTAATATTACCATTTTCATTATCATTGGCATCATATTGGCTTGGGAATTTGGTGCCATAGTAAATGGAAATGGATCCCTGTCAACATGGCAAAGGCAATACTAAATTAGAACAAATCAAAATATCCCTAAACATGAGAAAATTCGATCCCCATGGATTAAAGTAAATACTGTACTCAAAATTCCATGAATGGTAATGATAATCAGAGCCATTTCCCTATAAGGAAACATTTGGCATTCATTGACTGAGCAGCCAATACTGCTTTCAGTTGAAATTTATAAAATCTTTCTCTTGAAACAGTTTTTAAGAAAAATAGTTTTTTTTAAATCCAGTAGCTGATATTAGCTCTTCCCATACTTATAACATTTGAAAAGTCTTTTAAATTAGATCAAAATATTGGACTTAGACCATGCTAACTATCTCTTAATACTTTGCTTAGTTTCTAAAAAGCATCTTTTGCCATTCCATGCTTCTTTGAATTTTTCTATCATATCTTTTGTTATTTGCTACAAAACTGCCGAGATAGTTAAATTTTTGCACCTGCTTGATTTTGGCATCCCCATTATGTAATCCACATGTTGGGTTGTCTCTTTTGCTGACAAACATGCATTTTATTTTCTTATAGTTAATAGTCCTTTC
The DNA here is from genome assembly GCA_963932145.1 of Acanthosepion lycidas. Taxonomy (NCBI): domain Eukaryota; kingdom Metazoa; phylum Mollusca; class Cephalopoda; order Sepiida; family Sepiidae; genus Acanthosepion; species Acanthosepion lycidas. Next base: position 103,742,285 of record OZ010590.1, on the reverse strand, counting down.
TTGTTCTTCATTGCCACCTTGTTTTTCATCAGCCTACATTACCTTATAGGAAATTAGATATTACATAGCATTTCAGCACTCTTTTTGTTTGTTTCTAATGATATTTTCCTACCTCTTAATACTTTGATTACTATCTGAAAGGGATATTCTTAGGCATTTTCAAATTCTTGTGTCATGTTCTCCACTGTTTTGTCTGTACCCAGATTTGATACCCGTTTGGTTTTTGATGTCCCTAATATATAGCTAACAACTTAAACTGTTTCTTTTCTTACTGCTAATGGTTAGTACTTTCTTCTTGCTTTCTACTGCTATCATATCTAAGAGTTTTCTTTCAGTTTTCAATGTAGCAGTTGTAACAGAATTTTACTGTTACTGTTAATTATATAACAGCATTATTGTCCATCCCACAAAAATGTTTAATATCTAAAAAAAAACTAAACTAAACTGAATTGCTTTTTTCCAGGTTTTCAGATAAGCCGATTAGCCACCTTGATACCAAATTTCATAAGAATCACTGAAAAATCCTTTGAGTTATTCAGCTAGAAAGAGAACAGTTTAAAATCGTTTTGTTGCAGACTCACTGTCTTCGCAAATGAGCAATGGCAAGAGGAAAAAGATCATTCTGACCTTAAGTAATATTACTAGCATTCATAACTCTTGCTTCCATCTTCAAAGTCCTTTCAAGAGCCATCGAGAGAACAGTGAATAAATTTTAAAAAGAGGGAACAGTAGTAAGGAAAATTGAATCAGGAGGTCGCAACAGGATTAGGAATCACCATTTCAAATTAGAACTAAAGAGATCAATTAGAAAAGATCCAACTCAATCCATAGGACGTTTGGCACATGTGAGAGGAGTTTCAGCTATGACAGTCTAAAGAGCAATGACAAAAGACTTGAAAATTAAATTGTACATGAAACGTGCGAGGCACCTTGTTACTCCAGGACAGAAACTTAGAAGTTTAGAGAGGGCTGAAAATCATCTTGAATAAGTTGGAAAATGATTCTGGAATTATATTTAAATATTTGAACTTAATTTCAATCCCTGATGAGATTCCGATCCTTAGCTATGATTAATTAATGATGAACATGTCATTTTTGAAATATCTAAACTGTCAGTTGTATACAGTCGCCTTTTCAGATCAATGGTTAAAAATGGCGTTGGGAAAATGTCGATCGTAATAGGAACCACCCTTCTTCAAACTATGTGGACTGGCGCTGCAAAATCACAAACAATAGACGTTACTAAATAACAGAAACCACATCACTTGAGGACTACCAACAACCGCAACAACAACAATGGATATCACATGTAACTTAAAGAGAAAATCATTAAATAATCAATTTGTTGATATTCCACACTACTTTAAACAAAAGATTAGGAAGGAAACCTCCACCCGCATCAATACTGAAAAGAATGATAACAGTCCCTGAACTTGAGAAATCTATTTTCCAGAGAAAATGATTTAATAGAAAGATTTTATATATCAATCTATAATTTATATAGATTTATATATAAATTTTATAAATTTCAATCGAAAGCAGCCTTGGCTGCACGATCCCTAAATGTCTGATGTTTACTCGGAAGGAAATGTCTACCTGTATGGAAAAGGTGTGCCAAAGATTATGCCAGGTAGGAAAACCAGGACCTCAAATAGGTGAAAACTGTTTATCATGTAGCTATTAATTGATTGTATTTTCATGAAATCTTCTGCTGTTTTCGGCAAAAGTCAGGTTTTATTGAATTGTGTATCTCTGAGAGAACTGGAGATCCTACCAGGATTTCTCATTGGCAGCCACGACCTTACCAACATAATATATGGAAATGACACAGTACTGATGGCAGACAGGGAAAAGAAACTACAAAACCTCCTACAGAAGGTAGCGAGGGAGAGCGAGAAGAAAGGCATAAAATACAAGAAGAGAGAATGCATGGTCACCAGTAAAAGAATGATCCCAAAATGCGATTCACTTCTCAATGTCCCATGTTTGGTATTCACGACCAAACCTTAAACGGTTCACTTTGTGACGTGGAAGCAGCCGAGGAATTTGTTTGCGCTTTTTATTTGCCATGCATTTTTGTCGTAAATGTCGTCTGATGGTTACTGGACTGCAATCAACACGCGTGTCTGCCTTAATTTGACTAGAAGAAAGTCCACTGGCTTTCACAACAACCCGTCTTATTCTCCTACTCAATGCCGGATAAATTTTTTGGGCCTACCAGGCGATATTTATTTACACAACTTATATTCGGACTAATGTCCTCATCTTCGTTGTTATCACAACACTTCGGCCGTTGTGCCATCCGGCCATCGTCAGAGGTATATCACTCTGAAAAACCGAGGCGAAATTTTGAACAGTGTGTACTCAAATTCAGTGGAAACGGACGAGTAATAACTGAACAGTACTAAATATAAGAAATACACGATTTGTCTCTAGACGCAGGCAGAGGAACGAGAACAGTCTAACAGTCTATAAGATTAAATAAAGATTTCAGTTCAGAATTACCAGATCGATATACACCTGATGGAGGCCGCAATAACAACAAAGAGGACAATAATCTGAATATAAACAGTGTAAATAATAATGACACCTTATTCCAGGAACTCAGATAAGGAGATAATGCCACTAAGACGCAAGTGTTTACTGGAAGCAGTAGGTTCAGAACGGGGGAGATGTTTTGACGGCCATGGGTATCCAGTCAATGAGTGAAATAAAAATGTAGTTTATGTTTAATTTAAATACTGTTTTTTTCATGTTTAATCTGTTTTCACACGCTTAAAACGTCTTTTTTCCTCACATTTCTCAGTACTAGGCCCTATAGACACCCCTTTACTTGAATCTTAGGGTGTCATACAATCAAGAAGCCGTACCCGGGAATCGCCAAACCTCTGCACGTCACTAAATGAAAGTGGAAGAGAATGAGGACACTTTAGTGAGGAGAAAAGGACAATAAAACAATAAGACTGTAAAACAGTTTCAGGAATACAGAAGATGGCGATTGATATTGCATTTAAACTTTTAAAGAACGTAGATGGCAGGGAAGCAAGAAGCCGGAAGAGAGAAGTGCGGGGAAATTAATTATTAGAATAGAACTTACTGTTATATATAGATGTTCATGCATCTTTTCGTTCTTTCTAAGGATATTAGTGTAAATTGAACAAAACAGATTAGTAGGTATTGAACTCAGCCCGCCAAATTCACTTTCAACGCCAATAACCTTTACACTTTCCGCGCTACAACTATAGTTTGGATACATTTGTTTTAATTGTTTTCCTCTTAATAAAATAGTCACCAAGCTGAATGTTTCAATTTGTCTATTTTTTATTCTGTGAGAGAGAAAAAATAGAAGGAGAAAACGTTGCCCATTATTCGTCTGATTTGCTACAGTGAAAAGTCTGATCGCTAAAACAAGTGGCCATCCATCATTGGTCAGTTAATAGCCTGAAAAGATAAAACCAGCTGACCATTTCTACCGGCAATTCAAGCACTTGTCATTTCACGGATTTACCTTAATAAATAATGTCCACACTGCAATTCCTGTGGAATGTCCAAGGTTACAACCAGACCTGAACGTAGCTACAATTGTCTTCCTCTCTGTTCAGTTGAATGAAGCAATTGGCCCTTAAAATTCAGACCTGTCAGTGAACCACATAAATCGACAGAGAACATGGCATGTTACACGTTCGGTACACATGCATACGTTAACACAAGCTAATAGACCACGTGACCTTTCAGCCAAACGCTTTATTTGTTTGTATATTTATCTAAACCCTGACTAGCCTATTAACTGTTAATTTGCTGGCTACAAACACCTGTCAATAAAATGTCTCGTTAGAAAAGTAAACGGATAACGGAGTACAGAAGGGAGGAAATGAAGACAAATCAGAAAGATGTCTTATCAGAAAACGTTATATATATATATATATATATATATATATATATATATATATATATATATATATATAAGTATCCTCCTCCATTTCTTTCTACGTACAAAACGATGACATTTTTCACACATGGCTGACACCACCCACACAAGATCACTTGGTAGGGTTAATGTCATTATCTACACGTGTTGCCAAATTTAATAATCTCTCCAATTTTTTTCTGATCAGTGACAGATGTTAATGTTAGTTGGCAACCATTGAAATACTGACAAATTTTCTGTTTCTGTCTGAACTTCTAGGTTAGCATTATTTACATTATTTACAATCAGACTATTGTCCTCATATTTGATGTTATTGCTACAACGTATTAGTACGAAAAAATTAGAGCGCTGAAAGTTTTCCTGAAAAATAGCGAGGTAAATAATCTGTTCGCTTAAATCTAAATAACTTCACTTTTCGCCTACCGTAGAACAAATTATGATCACGTAATCCGTCAAACATCATTCAACACCTGTCAAGTGACGCGAAAGTTTATGACCTGCTTTGTTTTATTTTCTCTTTTCGGCGCAGAAGCTAAGTCAACCTTGGTTCAAAATATTTTAAATAAATATTATAATTTCTGATTTTCTTAAAATAAGTTTTGAAAAAATGATAATTGATTTTTTTTTAAATTTCAAAGTGAGATTGTCATCTTTTTTATAAAATGGAAAAAAATGAACGCCATGATCGATTATCTGTCAATTTTGCTGACTCAGATATTTAACGAAAATTTCAGACGTGCTCGGAACGATTAAAAAATGTAAAAAGATACCCCCAAAATACTTTGATCTTTCCTCTTAATAATAACATAAACTTTTAGACGATAACATTTTGTTTTCGTCAAGTTTGGCGTCTTTTTAATCATTGCAGTACTGTCGTGTCAACTAAAATATCAAATACAATATTTATAAACCAATCACACTCAAGAAAACACTTACATCTTAAAACACACCAATAAAATCTTAGAATACAAATCAGAATGTTTGTTTACTAGTCATCATTATTTTTAGGTAGATACCGCCCAAATATCGTACTGACGTAGTAGAAGACATACGACGTGCTCTTTTAGGGCCAATTAGCAATAAATAATTAATTTAATTCTGGAGCCGATTTTGTTACGAAAAAGTGTATAAAAACATACGAAATCCGTTCCCAAACAGGGATACACGCAGCTGTCACCAAACTCCACGCAACTCTGGCTTATGATCTTCACAACCTCATGCTAAAAGCGACGGTGTTGACAAACTTCAGACTATGGCAACACCACTAACAGTAAGAAACAATTTCTCACTATTTCTTGTATCCGCTTTACTATGAATCACGCACAACGAAAAGTACAGTGACTGAAAGAGAGTTTATATACCATTATGAGAGTTCCAGCAATGGAATGATGTTACAGAGACATTTTTATAATAATGTTCACACTGTAAAACGCCTAAGAGCCGCTCGAGGTAGAAAGTTACAGAATAATAGCTAAACCCCACCGTTTATGAGGATATGTGGAGAAGATAACGGTTAAACCTGGATATAGACAATTTAAGATTCTAGTGACCAGAAAAAATCATCTTGGGAGTTGGTTCCACAAAGCACCGATCCGTGAGAAGAAGTTGCTCGAGTGGAACTTACATTTCACCAATATAATACAAAAGAAATAAGGATGATTCGCTACAATTTACGCGCAATGGTGGGTCTTAGACTCGAAGATTAGAACAGGTGGATCTAAGGAACGTAGTTCGTTTGAGAACTTTCCCTGGAAATAACGATAGAATAGGGATAGACTCGCAACATTCCGTTCGTGGGAAAGTGATTGTAGGGTGGAAAATAATTCATTACCAAAAAGACCGCTTAGATATTTTTTTCGATAAGATACAAAAAGTTACCAAGTATGTTTGGGTTCCACGCACTATTAGTGAAAATAACACGTTGCTACACAAAAAGGAGTTAATTTAATATATATAGTTATGTCTGTGTGCGTCTGTGTGTGTGTGTGTGTGTGTGTATGTTTAATCTGTTCGCCCTAAGAAAGGCAATAAGGCAAGTAAGACACAAGGATGGTACTGAGAGTGAACGGCTAACAAAAATATTCAGGAGCGAAGACAATAAAAGTGGAATGAAGAAGACATTAGATAACAATTGATCCATAAAACATGAATATTTGGATAAGCAGAAGCTGTCAACCCAATTACTGCTAAAATATTGAGTTGATCCTGCAACGTTTTCTGGCATCTAGTAACAATTAAGTTAATTTCCAGGCATTGGCACCATACATTAAAACAGCCTCTATAGTGGCTCGAAGGAATCTCCACTAGACGTGGTCTAATAGATGAGACTTCCACATTACATTCATTTTAATCAGGGCGGCACAGTCTTTAGTCATGCAATTTTTCTCATTCTTTTCAGTACAATTGATCTCGTTTCCTAGGTATGTAAATGATTTGACAGAGTTTATTGACTCACCTGAGACAATTTGTATTAAGCCCTGCAGGCTGCAGCTTATGAATTCATTTTTAGAGGCATTGGAATTGTTGGCAGCATTTTCTAGATTATGTAGAACTCTGCCATTGTAAATGGTGTTTGTAGTGATAGCTAAGTCATCTGGATAGTTAATATCTGTCAATGTTTTTGTAGGATATCGACTTCGGAGTTTTGATGATAAAGTAAAACTTGCGATTTGCAGAACAGTGATGGCGAGCAAAACAAGAACTCGCAAGTGATCTACTATTCTGGACACCTAGCCATGGAGCAAGACTAGTTCGTCACCCAGAAACAACCTACATGGACCAGCTATGTTATGGTACAGTATGCCTCCCTAACGGTTATCTGATCTTGATGCAGGACCATTATAGTTGGTGTAATAAACTCATGAATTTTCGAGCTAACTTGACCAATAAATAAATAAGTGATAATGTTTTTAGAACGACTTGTTAATTTTAAAGAAACGTGATTACAACAGAAAAGTCAGCAGGAAAAATCATCTCCATAATTTTTTTGGCGAGGATAAGGAAGATATTTTAATGATTGACAATAATCAGAGAGTTAAGCGGCTAACGCATAAAATAACTCTAACTTGCTGTGCCAATTAAAGAGATGTTGAAAGAAAAAATCGAGAGACTGCCCTCTCATTTTTTTTTCTTTGCAGAACAAATCCTCCTGCTGACAGAACTGTCAAAACGATGGCTGTTTTGAAGAATTTCGAGGTTTGAGTGCATAGGCCATCCAACCTATTTGGTCCATTCTCCTACATCGTAATGGCAATCGTAATATTAGCCATTTCCTTATAAGAAAACATTTGTCATTCATTGACCTAGCAGGCAGTGCTATTCGAGTTAAGCTTTTCCTCACTCCTTGGTCATCAGGCTGGGATCAAAGTGTAGTATCTGTTCTTCTCATCTCTAATAGTAATATTAGCCATTTCCTTATATGAAAACATTCGGCATTCATTGACGTAACAGATAGTCCTACTCTCGGTTGACGTATAGAATATTTCTTTTAAAATAAAAAAAATCAGGAAAATACGTTTCTCAAGTTAGCCACGCATGTTCAGGCACGTGACTTCAAAGAACATTTTTAACTCATCAGAAATGAGATTTGAAAAAACAAAATTCTTTAAACCTTTTGGAGCTCACAAAACGCTATAAAAACTGGTTATATTGTACTCACTGGTATCGTACGTTTAATTTGCTACCGACTATGTACCACACGTGACCAAAATATTAGCACCAGATTTTTTTTTTACAGCCTTATTTAAAAGGTATGGCCATTTATATTTATATTATTGTCATTCTTTGTCTGTCGCTCTCAATGTCGGTGGCAGGCGGTTTGTCATATATCAGTTGTACAAGGACATATGTTAACCGTCATCCTGATACCACAATTAATGCAATATTGCCACAGAAGGTTACTGTACCGATTAAATGGAGCATTGACCGAAGAACAGTGAGGAAAATTGAAAAGATGTTTACTTTTTCTGCATCTTCTCACAGAGCTGATAAGATAATGTCTGTTTAGAATAATATGGGAGTTTTTTAGTTCATGGGTCATCCCCTTACTCACTAGATTTTTTGCCACGCGAGGATTTCCTTTTTCCCGACTGTAAAAGGAATTCGAAAAAGAAGAAATGTTGAAATTATGCAGAGGTGAAACCAATAGCATATCAGAATTTCAATGACCAACAATCATTTTTTTATGGAAACTTGCAAAAGCATGTGCCAAATGGACGGAACTCCATGTTACATAAGTGGAAAAGCATCGATATTTAAACGTTTCAGTTCATCCCCATTCTTGGTGGGGCTGCGAATTTTTCACCTTGGAGACACGTCACGTTACTCTATACACAGATGTTCATATATTTACGGCCATATCACATTGAAACACCTGTTCCCTTCCGATCACATAAGCAACGTTAACACTGGCCAGTACCTTGGTGGGGCCGCTTGGAAATACCATTTCCTGGAAGCTTGGATCTACGGGTGGTGTGGTGGATGTGCGGTTGGGGTGTTGGATAACGACTCGGAATGAGAAATTGGAGAGTCGAGTTCAAATTCCGGTCGTTTTCTTTACATTCACTTACGCGCAAAAATCTTTAAAAAAGGTAGGAATCCAACTTTTCTCCCCCACAGATATGTGTTAAACAGCAGCATTGACTGGGTCTTATAGCCTTTGTTGGCAACCAGTCTACTGCAGAAAGTAACGCCAAGACAATCATGAATCGAGGAAAAAAAATGCAAGAAAGCAGATTTAAACAAAAACACGTATTTTAGTAAATTTAGCCACTTTTCTTCCGGGCGTATATTTCAATGAATAAATTTAGGCAAGAATTCTATATACTGTAACCCGCTTTATATATTCTTTTTTTAAAAAAAATGTTACACTGCAAACGGTACAGGTTTTCCCTAAAATTCAATTTTCCACACATTCAATAATAAAATTTGTTTAACTTATTTTCGCTATTTTTTATTTATTTATTTATTTTTTTTTTATTCAGCTGACATAAAATGAAAGAAACTATATTGAATCCATTACTGGGTTTGTTGCTAAGAAGTTTGGTTCTTTGTGACGTGCGAGACATTTTTTTCTCTCCAGAATTCATCTTACATATCTATAATCTACCATTCGTCCATGCTTAGAATATTGCTGCCTTATATGATCCGATGACCCTGCTGTTTACCTTGAACTCCTTGATACAATCCAAAGAAAAATCAGCAATATTATAGGTCCTGATCTGGCGGATCGGCTTCAGTCACATTCCTGCTGCTGTAAGGTTACCTCTCTGTGCCTTTTCTATAAATACTTTCATGTTCGGATGAGGTCTTTGTATTGCTATTGTTGTTTTATTCCCCTCCCCCTATGGGGGATAGGTAAGTTTTTCATAGAGACACTGCGGTATTATGGTGGATGAAGTAAGAATGGTAAGTAGGAATGCGTTGTTTTGATGTTAGGGATATTGTACTGTAATTAGGTTAATGACTGTAGCTAGCAAAGTTTAAATTTAAAAGACCGTCCTCTTTCCTATTTTGGCATTGTGCCATATTTTGTATTTTCACAAATACCGCTCTTTGCTATGTTAACTCGATTTTTTTTTTAAATTTAAACACAGTACTGGTGTCGAGAACTCAACAATTTACAGTTGAGCTGCCTATATGTCGTCGTAAATTCTATACTAACAGTTTCTTTCTACGCAATTCTCGCTTATGGAACTCACTTCCGGTTCCACGGTTTCCGGCCAACTTTAATCTCCAAAAATTTAAATGCAATATCAAACGCTACCTACTGTCTTCCTGATTACTCTGTTCTCTTCTTCCTAATTATTCCGCACTCTGTAACCCCCTGTGTTTTAGTGGCTTACATGGTGTGAAAACGATATCAAAAAAATTAAAAAATGGTGTAGGTCATATTACTAATGTATGGTATTTGATTTTATTTTGTTCCCCAAGGTGTGTTTCGTTATTATACGAGTAAACAAAATTTGATGACCAATATCAAAAAAGTGAAGAAAAAAAAAGGAATGGACGATTCTAATCTAACTTGCTGTGCCGATTAAAGGAACCATTGAAAGAATAACAGATGTTAACTTTTCTGCAGGAGAAAAGCATCTTTTCTCAAGTCTTGCAGAACGATGACTGTTCTGAAGAATTTATGTTCTGCGTACAGAAACCATTCATTCAGTTCACAAGACCTGGCTTCATCAGATTATATCTTGTTTCCAAAGGTCTTATGGCCACTTCACTTTGATACACCGATTCCTTCACGATCACCGGAGTTAAGCATCGTCGAGTCTTCTGGTCTCAAACTGGATCGGTAACCGCTTGGGAATATCAAGTTCTGTAAGGTTCGATGTGAGTAGAGTCCAAGGAATAATGGCTCAAAATTGTTAATCGGAGAGCCGACTACTAATTACAGTTTCGGTTGGGTTCGTTATGTGTTAATTAGTAAAACTTGTATCACTAAAAGTATTATTATCTTCAACAAATGAAATTGCATAAAAATGTTTAAATTTCAGCATTAAATAACCCATAGAGGCGTTGATATGCCACTAAACAAAAACAACGGACTAACCTGTTTCTAAAACGAATTTAAAAAGGGATCAATTTTTGTATATATTTCTGAGATGAGGTACTGTAACTATTTACACTATTTACACTATTTACATTGTTTGGTCTGTTGTCCTCATCTTTATTGTCATATTAACAGTCTATATTTCTGAGATGAGGTATTGTAACTATTTACACTATTTACATTGTTTGGACTGTTGTCCTCATCTTTATTATCATATTCAGTGTCTATATTTCTGAGATGAGGTATTGTAACTATTTACACTATTTACATTGTTTGGACTGTTGTCCTCATCTTTATTGTCATATTCACAGTCTATATTTCTGAGATGAGGTATTGTAACTATTTACACTATTTACATTGTTTGGACTGTTGTCCTCATCTTTATTGTCATATTCACAGTCTATATTTCTGAGATGAGGTATTGTAACTATTTACACTATTTACATTGTTTGGACTGTTATCCTCATCTTTATTGTCATATTCACAGTCTATATTTCTGAGATGAGGTATTGTAACTATTTATACTATTTACATTGTCCAGACTATTGTTCTCATCTTTATTGTCATATTCAAGGGGTTTCGGCTGTTGTATGCTCCGGCCTTCTTCTGGGCCCAGTGAATTAAAGCATAGGTTGAAGTAATCTTGTGACCTGATCAAAAGATTTTTGAGCTCAATGCCTCGCCACGGCAGAGGTGAATAAAAATTTGGAGAGTTGATTTACTAAAGGGAAATAACTGAAGCTGAAACTTAGATATCCGGAAAAGGCATGTCACGTGGAACTAGAACAATCTACCCCGTTGTATGAAATTAAGGGTTCGGTTTGAAATTCCAACGTATATCACCTGAAGAAGGCCGGAGAATAGAACGGCGGAAATGAATCAGCAGTATTATTAGTCGTGACCCGGTGTTTCAGCTTCAGTTACTTTCTCACAACCGTATAGTTTTTTCCCAGTTTCTTTTCTATAAATACTTTCATGGTAATTATCTGGGTGAACTCTTCGCTATGGCACCTAAACTTTATGAATATAAGCGCAGTACTAGATTGGCGACGAGGTCCCATCAGTTCATAGTTGAAATGGCTAGATGTAACCGGAAGTTCTATGCTATCAGTTTCTTTTCTCGCTCGTGGAACTCTCTTCCGGCTCAATGATTTCTGGAATTTTGATCTTCAAAAAATTTAAATGCAATGCCAATCGTCATATACCATCCTCCTGATTACTCTTCTGCTGTTCTCGCTCCTTAGTAATGTTTCTGTTTTGTAATTCTTTCACACCCAGTAATTCCTTGTTTCTTAGTGACTTTACTGCCTTGCATGGGGTGAATTTGATTTACTGCCTTGCTTGATGTGAATTCGATTAAAAAAATGTTTCACAAATGTTGTCCTTACAAGAAGGTCTAAGGATACTAAGCTATAACAATCATAACCTGGAAAACTTTTCCCGTTGTTTTTTTGTTTTGTTTTTTTTTTGTTTTGTTTTTTTTTTAACGGCCAAATTAATATAAACAGTGCCTACAAAATATGATCAGCGATCTGTTTTAAGAATGACTTCTACTCTTTAGAGACAACAGTTCGTGTCATTTGCGCAGGTAAGAGTACTTTATTTTGAGGCGTTGAGTAATTTTGATAAAGGCCAATTTCTTAGAGTTATAAAACTGTGTCGGAGCATTTCCAAAATGGTACGACTTGTAGTGTGATCATATTCAGTTGCGATGAGTACCTATTGACAACGGCCAACTGCCGACAAAACCTATCGATGCAAAAAGTGGACGTAGGCTTTTCTACCAAGAACGGAGATAACAGTGTCACAATACATAGTGCACTGGCCCTTGCTCCTTAGGTGGTCTACATGGCCATAGCCCAAACACTGTACACATGCTAAGCAATATCCATCGCCGAAAGCGTTTCAGTGAGCACATGGATGATGAAACTGATATTGTATCAATAGAAGATAGTCTCCTGTTTGGATGAATCAGGTTTTATCACGAATAAATAGAACAGCTGAGTAATAGGGAAATGATTGCATATCAAACCATATAGCTTTGATTATTTTCTTCACTTAATAACGATCTCAGATATATGAAAGAAAAAAATGTTATCTTTTGTCTTCTTTTATTCTTCAGGACACGGCTCTCCACAACTTCCTATACGTTCTAGCTCTAAGTACTGTTTGCCTCCTGTTAGATATGCTACTCGTTATTTCCCTCAGTCCCTCACATCTTCAATATGTCCTGTGTGTTTCAAACTTTCCGAACCTGCTTTCCCCATTATGTTTCCAAGAAATTTCAACTCTTTCTTTCTTTTACAGTAATCTTCACTCTTTACAAGCCCCAGAAGTCACTCGAGTTAGAGGGTTACGTTAAGAGGCCATTTTTGTGTATAGGAGTGAAGGATAATGGTTAAATCTAGCATTGAACAGGTTAAGATTGTAGCGAGCCAGGAAACATCCTGCTGGAAGTCGGTTCCACAGGGAAGACGTTCGTGAGAAGGAACTGCTCGAGTGAAACTTATTTATCAGCGATAGGATACGAAGGGAATGAGGGTGGTTTGCTACTATGTCCGTTTCATGGCGTGTCCGTGCTCTGAAGGTTTTGACCCGGGAGTGGGGGTCGTCCAAGGAATGTAGTTCGCCCGAGAACCTTCCGTGGAAGTAGAGAAAAAGCAGCGAAAGTTGAGTCTAAATACATGTCCTTTTTGTTTCCATTTTCTTTAAAAGTTCCTCGTTGCTCATCAGTTTCATCCATGTTATTTTCTGTAGAACCACGTGACCGATACCCCAAGTTTTCTCTTTATCTGGGAATAAAGTGTCCAACATTCACTGCTGCATAGGATAATTAATATTGCATAGCAGTTCAGCACTCTTATTTGCTTATAATGAAATTTTCCTGTCTCTTTATACTTTTCTTAGCTTTCGGAAGGTTTCTTTCGTTATCCCATTGGGATTTTTACTGATTTACTGAGTTTGAAAGAATGAGAAAAAAAGAAGCATTATTAAAGAGAGAAAACATTAGAATAGTAATCAAAAGGACGGTAGATAAACGATTGATATTAAATTTAAATTTTGGAAGATCAAAGTTGGTTGGAAAGGATAGAGCCGAAAAAAGAGTTCCGCGCGCGTCAAGCGCTGGAAAACAAACTGTTAGCATAGAACTTACTGTTACTTCTAGCCAATTCAGTTATAAATTGATGAAACCTTGTCGACAATTTAGTACTACGTTTAAACCCTCTTATATACCGTACCTATGAACACTAATGGGTATGTTCCAATCCTTATAAATACTTTGGAAGTAAGTGGGGGTAATATGCTGTCTATGCAGTCCACTACTAGCACTGGGTAACCTACTTCACGCCGCTTGCGAGTATAGAAATGTGTTGTTGTTATAAAGATTACCATTTCATTTCCCACCTTCGATTTGGCTCTTCCTCATTTAGTAACCCTTCCTAGGTTAAAACAAAATCATAATGTCCAGGTAAAATATTGAAGAGTTCATCCAAAAAATTACTCTGAAAATATTTATAGAAAAGGCCGTTTCCTAAAAGCTTTCATATGCCTTTTCTGGAATTAACTTTATGCCAATTGTACGGATGAACTTTCCGCTATGGTACCGAGACATTTGTAATTCAAGTGCAATACTAGATTGACAGCAAGGTTTCATCATTTTACAGTTAAAATAGCTAGACGTACCGTAGGTTCTATGCTAACAGTTTCTTCTTTCACATAGGATTCACTTATTAGCATCTCGGCTTCAGTCACTTTCCTACCACCATAATGTAGCTTTCCTTTGCCTTTTCTTTAAATAATTTCATGCTAATTCTTCTTTTCACTATGGTACATAGACTTTATGAATTTAAGTGCAGTACTAGATTGGTGGCAAGGTGTCATCATTTTACAGTTGAAATGGCTAGATGTAACCGTAAGTTCTATGCTAACAGTTTCTTCTCTCGCATAAGATTCACTTATTGGCGTCTTGGCTTCAGTCACTTTCCTACCACCATAATGTAGCTTTCCTTTGCCTTTCCTTTAAATAATTTCATGCTAATTCTTCTTTTCACTATGGTACATAGACTTTATGAATTTAAGTGCAGTACTAGATTGGTGGCAAGGTCTCACCATTTTACAGTTGAAATGGCTAGATGTAACCGTAAGGTCTATGCTGACAATTTCTTCTCTCGCATAAGATTCACTTATTGGCGTCTTGGCTTCAGTCACTTTCCTACCACCATAATGTAGCTTTCCTTTGCCTTTCCTTTAAATAATTTCATGCTAATTCTTCTTTTCACTATGGTACATAGACTTTATGAATTTAAGTGCAGTACTAGATTGGTGGCAAGGTCTCATCATTTTACAATTGAATTAGCTAGATGCAACCGTAAGTTCTATGTTAACAGTGTCTTCTATCGAACTCCTCTCTTGTAGAAATCTCTTCCAGCTTCTTGATGCCCAGTCAACTTTGATCTTCAAAAATTTAAATGCAATGTCAATCGTCATCGTGGGACTGAAACTGAGATGCCAGGTAAGTAGCAATAACATTGCAGATTCTTCTTGGGATTTCATCAAGAATCTCTAAAACATAGCACTAGCATCAGTCCAGATGTGGCGGCAATATTCCAAGAAAGGACGAATGGTAGACTTATAACTATAAACATACGCCGCTATTCATCGCATAGCTGGGGAAAGAATAGATGGGTTCATGCCTTTCTTAAGGTTATTTTAGGAAAATGAATGTAATGAGCTCGACCTAAGCTCGCACTGGGCTTGCTGATTTCTTGTTCTATCACACTATCTGCACATCCAATAATAACTGTCATCGCCCCTAAACCAAAAGGCTTTAGGGATATCCGCTTTTCATAATACCACAAATAACTCATTGCGCCTCTCCATTATTTTTGCGCATGCGTGTTCGTCGCTTTTTTCTTAATTACCTTTTTTTTTTCTTTAGCAATTAAAATATTGATTTTAACAGCAAAATAGAATTCACGATTGTTCATCTGATTTATGACTAATCAGCATTTTATTGCTTTCAAGCAGGTAAAGCAAAAATTAACCCAATACAAGCCCGCCACTGGAGATCCGTGTTTCAGGCAGCATTTCCCTGTGGTAATTACGAGGTAAGGTTAAGTGTATGCCCTGGTGCTTGTGGCAAAAGCCGTTAGGACTACGTTATTTTTGCTAATACATTTTCACATGCGGAAGAGAGCGTATTCAACCTGCCTTTTGTAACATATTTGTTCGCGTAGATTAACGGTTATCGGCGTGGGAAGTGTACTCAGAATACCGAGTAAAATCCCAGGCATAATCTGTTATATTGCTGTGGGAAACGTAGGAATCCATCTTTTTTTTTCTATCCAAGAATGCTTTAAATAGCAGAGAAGACTGAATTCCCGAGGCTTAGATGATAATCAGTAAATGAGAGGAAATTTGAATTCAAAACTATGGAGAAGGCGCAGAAAACCACTCCACGATGTTTCCCAAGAAGGTATGACAATGTGGAGATAATAAAGGAAAGAATCTTTGGAGAGCTATGATCGCCTCTCTCTTCAAAGGACATTGTATTTAATTAAAGAAAAAATAGCAGAATAGACCGGCTGATCTCTATAGGCTTGGTTGGCAATCTATTGTGTAGAAAGACGACCAACCTTCTCTACAATAAATGTTGAACATGAACTTACCCATCCGCAATGAATAGAAAGTCTGCTCATAGTAACGGTCGTCGCAAAGTGGGTCGCGTTTGTGCCCTACGCATTGCCCAACTGAAGTACGGTATTCTTTACTACTGTATTATTAATCGATGTCTCATGTGATTAAGCCTGTTCTTCACTCAATCATTTGCCCAGTGTTTCTTTACAGCAGTATCAACCACAACTACGAGAGTCCCTTCGAACTTTATAACAACCAGTGTTAGAGAAGGAAAAATCTGAAGTGATGCTGACTGAATATGAATTACTTAAAGTAATGTGCAATTAGCAGATAATAAAAGAAGGAATCTTTGGAGAGCTATGATCGCCTATCTCTTCAAAGGATATTGTATTTAATTAAAGAAAAATAGCAGAGTAGACCGGCTGATCTCTATAGCCTATTGTCTAGAAAGACGACTGACTTTCTTTACAATAAATGTTGAACATTGACTTACCCATCCGCAATGAGTAGAACGTCTAGCCAAATGAAAGGTCGTTGCAAAATGGGTCACGTTTGTGCCGTACGTATTGCCCAACTGAAGTATGTGATTAAACCCGTTTTTCACTGAACGCTTTTTCCCGGTGTTTTCTTACAGTATTATTAAACAGAACTAGAGAGTTCCTTCGAACTTTATAACATAACCAGAGTTAGTTGCTCCTTCTAAATTACCTTTCTACTTAAGGAAGAGTCTTCCCTCTGCAGTTTTGTGTGGATAGCGATCTTCAAAAATCTTGTTCTACTTCTTCTTTTATGGGCCGTATCCCTTTAGAACTACGAGCGTTATCCTAACTTTAGAACATGAATATTCCACTTGGTAGGCCTCGGTAATTTGACATATTTTTTTCTTCTTGTTTGATACTACTAGGTCCGATATTCTGGCCCCTGTTACATGAATCAATTTGAACTCTAAAATTCCAAATTGATGTCTAGAATGATGACTGATCTTCTCTACACAAATTGTTGAACATAGACTCGTACATATGCTATGAGTAGAACGTCTGCTTATAGGAACGGTCATCGCAATTTGGGTCACGTTTGTGCCGTACGCATTGCCCAACTGAAGTACGGTATTCTTTATTACTGTATTATTAATCGATGTCCCTCATGTGATTAAACCCGTTCTTCACTCAACGCTTTTTCCCAATGTTTCCTGATAGCATTATTAAACAGACCTACGAGAGTTCCTTCGAACTTTATAACACAACCAGAGAAGGAAAGCTCTGAAGTGAAGCTGATTGAATATGAATTACTTAAAGGATTATTAGTTGCTCCTCCTAAATTACTTTTCTACTTAAGGAAGAATCTTCCCTCTGCAGTTTTGTGTGGATAGCGATCTTCAAAAATCTGTTCTTCTTCTTCTTCTTCTTCTTCTTCTTCTTCTTCTTCTTCTTCTTCTTCTATGGGTCGTATGCCTTTAAGACGTAGGACATCATGGCTCTCCACAATTTTCTGCCCTTTGTAGCTTTTGTCGTTTTGTTATCTTGACTAAAACTTGACAAGCCATCAATTTACTCAAGCTCGCAAGCTAGGTTATGCGATGTTTTTCTCTGCCCATCTTGCCTTCAGTGTGTTCTATGAGTATCAAATTTTCCAAGCCCTCTTTCTTCATTAGAAATTTAAACTGTCTCTGTCTGATGTCAAGTAGAAGTGTTTTCTGTCTTCTATTTTCTCTAAAACTGAATCGATTACTATACTTCATAATAGACAGTACGCACATTTTTGTTCTGTGCAACTACAGTGTAAACGACAAAGGAGATACCAACACAAGAAACAACACAATTTGAAAATTACAAAAAAGATTCAATGAATCCTTTTTGTGGTCATACCACGTGACAAAATATAAAGTAACAGACGAATCAAATTGTTCCATTGTTTTGTTTAGAAGACCTAAACCATGAGCTAGTAAAAATCAATATAAACGCACGTCGACAATAAATCTTGAAAAGAGTCACTCACCTTCAACAAGGTTTTTATTTTCAGCTAACGACAACCTCAAAGGAACAGTCTTCAATCGCCTATCCCACATCCACCAACCAATACCACATCAACTCTCAAACAAATTCTCAACAAACTCTCCCTATCCCTCTCTCTTTCTATTGCAGTTATCAGGGTATCAAGTAAATGAAAGTGAGAGAAAAGAAACCGCCAACAGTTTCTTTTTTCTCACTTCCCGCCTGTGAGATTTCCATTTACTTTCTTCACTGAGAACTACAATCTTTCAAAATTTAAATGCAATGTCAATCGCCATCTTCTAGCTTCTTGAATCCCGTTTATCTTTTATCCTTCCCTCAATCCTCCCTATACTCAGTCTTTTCTCTCACTTTCACTCTCTGTAACCCCTGCGTACTAGTAACATTCCCGCCTTGCTTGTGTTGAAATGATTCAAAAAATTTAATCTCTTCTTTCTTTTCAAACACGTATTGAGTTTTATTCAAAGCCAAATATCAGGAACATTCATTTCACACAAAACTTCTTTATGAAGCAAATTAAAATTGCATCACCTTACTAATTCCTGTTTGCATTGTAGAGGGCCGTGTGTGCTTTTACGTGTTGTCGTATCAGAAACACGAGTGTAACTCCTGGTAGAATATTAAAAGGTCCAACTACAAGAAAATGGCCGGACTCAAGTTAAGTCCAACTGAAGATAAAGAAGACAAACAAACAAGACCGATATATATATATATATATATATATATATATATATATATATATATATATATATATAACAAATATATGCATTAAACAAAACAATTTTACAATGGACATAGACAGTTAATATTGTGTTTGTGTATGAACATTTGTGCTTTTTGTTATTTGGTAAATGTTCGTACGTACGTGTATGTTTGTAATGTTCATAGGGTCTTCCCAGAAATGGGAAACGCTGTCTTTTGTGAGAGCTCACATAGTAGCGGTGCTCGCTGAAATGAAGAAAGAAGATGATTTACCTCACCTCCACTCGAGGTGGGATATGGCACGAGGTCTGAAGGAAAAAAAGACGACGAGGGGAGAAGTCGCCCAGTATTTATAGTACAGGGAGAATGACCCCTAGTGACAATATGGGAATTAAGGAGGAACTAATTACGACAGTATCATAATTGTTTTTTTGGGTTTTTTAATCGTACATATATAATTATTTTTATTTTTATTCTGCTTACCTATGTACTGATTTTATTGATTTATTTTGAAATAGTAAAAATTATTATTAAAATTTATTAGGGGACCAACGGTTAATTTAACCTTTCGCCTACCCAGGGCATTTTCGTTTGTATTATCCTAACGCTTGTTTTTTTTAGAGTTATACCTACTGCAAGGCAACTCGGCTTATTTGGCTAATAGAATGTGTTGATATATAGTGTTTCACATCGTATGTGAAGCACAGAATGTACAAATCATAAGTTATTTACGCTACGTTCCGTGTATCACATGTGATGTAAATATTATAATCATTACAATAAATTAGAAAAATAGATGTCTTTCATTTAAGAACTTACATTATCAGTGAAGAAACCCCTGGTCATATATAATGCACAAAATATTAAATTATGTCTTCCCTCAAACGTCCTGATATATAGTGCTTCACATAATACAACCACACGGATCATAAGTTATTTACGCTATGTTCTATGCATCACATGTGATGCAAACGTTATAATCATTTAATTAAAGTGGAAAATACTTGTCTTTCATTTAAGACCTTAAATTGGGAGTCAAGCGTCCTGTGGTCATATGTGATGCACAAAATATTAGATTAGACCTTTCCTCAGATATTCAGCTCAATGGTAGACTCTTTTCATAAGCACATTAGTTTTAGCACTCTTTTAAAATAAGGGCTCGCGTGCAATACATAGAAATCACGGATGTGGAAATCACATGTCCTGTGCATCACATCCGATGCGAAGGCCAGGCAGTGGGTTAAACAGGATAATATATAAATATTAACTGTGGTCTTTTCCTTTGGCATCGCTATATGCGCCAAAATATGAATATTACATGTTCAGATAGAGTGTGTTAGATCCCAGTGATTTTTGTCGATCAGTTTACAAGTTAGGTGATTATTACTCTCCACATCGTCCTATTTTTGACACTACATTTTGTCTTTGTTCTGGCATCAATTTCCATAAACTTGTTAAATCGGTTAATCGTTTTTCCACTCTGCTTCCCTTGCCTTCAATATGCCTTTTACGTGTTAAATTTTCTTCGTCCCCTTTCCTCGTTATGTATCAAGCATTTAAGCTCTCTCTTTATTATAGTAAACATGAGCTTCATTATTGTTCCTATTTTACTTAAAATGTCCTATAAAAAATTGTCGGTAGAGGCAAATCCCTGTCGGTGCCATCTGCATTCTGTGTGGAAATAGCATTCACTGCCAATAGAACAGTAGACGGTACAGAGGAGTTAATCATTCCTATTCTTTTTTTCTTACAATACTTTTCCATCTTTTAATACTTTGCTTAGTTTATTAGAGAGTCATAGTGGAGTAATGGATAACGGCTCGGATTGGGGAATCGGAGAGCTGAGTTCGAATTCCAGTTGAATCCATTACATTCACTTACGTGCTAATACCCTTGGTATCCTCTTCTTCTCCCTCTCAGCTATGGGTAAATACTGCAGAAAGAAATAGCAAACTACTGCGGGAAAAAGTCTGCCTCATCAGTCATGTATCGAAAGTTACATGATCGCTTAAGCTGTGAAGTTGAATCAGTTAGTTATGTGCCATGCGTGATACACGCTTAAGTGATCATTTAACTTTCGATACTTTACTGACGAGGCAGACATTTTCCCGCAGTAGGTTGCCATTTCTTTCTGTGGTAGACTAGTTGCCATCAAAGGCTATAGAACCCAGTCTGTCCTGCTATTTACCCATAGCTGTAGGGAGAAGAGGATTCATACCTTTCCCAAGGGTATTAGCACGTAAGTAAATGCAATGGATTCGATTGGAATTCGAACTCGGTTCTCCGATTTCTCACTTCGAGACGTTATCCATTACATTATCTGAGTTTATAAAAGGCTTGTTTGTCTATTCCCATTCGTCTTTGAATGTTAAAAACCAAAACAATATTTTTAACCAAAATTTCGAACGTATTAGAATAGATTAAAAAAATTAATAAAATTATCAAAAATACCTTGGTCTTTTGTCTTAATAATAACAAACATTTTGGCGATAAAACTTTTTATCAAGTTTGCTGTCTTTTTTCATTATACTATGATCTTTTTTCAGCTAATTATTAAAGGTACCTAATATAAACCTATTTTCACTTAGTGAACAAAAATCATCCCAAGGCCTGACAACATAAAAATGAAATTTGCTGACTTAAGAAAAAAATCAATGATTAAAAATGAAATTTGATGAGTTTCCTTCCATCACAAATGTTTTAACATTATGAATTTCTAATGATCGGTACCTATTGAATATTTCCCTGAAATAAGAAAATTTGCTAAAAAATTCAAAATTCTATCTGTTATTTTGGAACAGTGTACAAATGTAAACAAATATTTTCAGCTATGAAATTAATTTAAAAAATAAATGATAGTGTATTGATCAAAATTAAAAAAATTATTTGCTGCACTCAATAACTAATTCAAATCCAAACATTAAAAATTTGGCAAAATCAAAACAGTCAAAAGTCTCACGAAGACAAGTAATCCTCATTTTTTTTTAAATTATGTTGTTAAATTATATAAAATTGTTAAATATATTTATATGAATTTATTACAAGAGACTAATGGGAATAAAAAAGAAGTATGAAATATATGAAATTGTGTGTGAAAAATTGATACATAAAATGTGAAATATTAACAATTCCTGTTTTAGACATTTTTTGGTGGGGCACTGATATCCTTTTCTCATTCAAAATGGGTTGATTAGGGGACCGATTCATATAAGAAGATTATTTCAATGATTATCTGATAGCAATACCTCATTTCTAAGTAGGAATATTCTTGTTGAAAACTGAGGTGTTTAAGAAGAGAAACTTGAGCAGCATCACCCTCATTCTCTCATTCCTATTCACTACTGTTGATTGTTTCTTTGTAGGACTTGAGCAGCATCACCCTCACTTGTTCAAAATCGATGCACAAAATATGTAAGTTTAACGACCAATGTTTTAAGTAGGAATATTCATTTTAGGAAATAATATTTATACAGGGTGTTTCACAGTTTTTGAAACAAAATGCTCGGGCACAAATCAAGGACTACAAATGATAGAGTGACGGAAATTACATTTATAGAGTAAAAGGATAACATTTTATGATCTGCAATAATTTAGTCTTAAAAGTCAACCAAAAATGTCAAGAGGATCCCTAGATTACAAGCTCTGGATGTCCGCCGTTCATTTGAAGGCACTGATGAATGCAAAGTTTTTGATAACGTGTGCACATTCCTCTTGGGTGATCGCTTGAATCTCCTCGGTGATGGCTTCCTTCATTGCAGCAATGATGCGACGGTTGCCCTGGTAGACGTTGTATTTGAGGAACCCCCAGAGGAAGAAATCTGGGGGAGTTCAGGTCAGGCAAGTGAGGTACCATCCAGCTTTGTGGCTGATGAAACTTTTCAGTGAGACATGCCATGTTAATCTGATTAAGAAATTTAGACAATAGGTTTTATGCCAATGCCAGTTCTCCTTGACACTCTAATGAAAATATATAGTTGATTAACATTTTGAAACACACATACACACACACACGCACACACACACATATATATTAGGTTGGTGCAAAAATAATGACGTAATAATGTCGTTTTTTGACGTATTTTTAACGTCAAAAAACGACATTATTACGTCATTATTTTTGCACCAACCTAATATATATATATTGATGCATGTTTCATTAAATAATATAGATAAGTTTTGTCTATTTATTTTATGTAAATTCTTTTCATATAGTCTGATAAGCTTAATAACATTATCATTAAAAGACGAAAGAAAATCACCATTTTGATACATATTTTTTTAATCCTATCTAAGTTTCCAGGCCTACCTAAGCCATTATCAAAGATGGCAGTTACATAGATGTCCTGTTTGTTGCTGTTAAGGGTGTTCAATTTTTCTTATCAGACGATATGAAATGAATTTACATAAAATAACTAGACAAAACTTCTCTATATTATTTAATAAAACATACATCAATGAAAAGGAAATGCTGCCTAAATACACGCAATTTACATATATATATATATATATATATATATATATATATATATATATATATAAGGCAAATAGAGGGTGTTTAACAATTTTCGAAAGAAAATGCTCGGACACAAATGAAGGACCACAAATGATAGAGTAATGGAAATTAGATTTATTGAAAGGTAGAAAGATAACATTTTAGGGTCTTCAACCATTTAGTATCAAACGTCAACCAAAAATATGAAGAGGATCCCTAGAGTAAAAGCGACGGATGTTCGCAATTCTGTTGAAGGCACTGATGAATGCAAGGTTGTTAATAACGCGTGCACATTCATCCTGGGTGATCACTGGTATCTTCTCAGTGACGCCTTCCTTAATGCAGCATTGGTGCAAGTGTTCCCCTGGTAAATGTTGTACTTGAGGAACCTCAGATAAAGAAATCTGGGGGATTCAGGTCAGGCGAGTGAGGTGCCCATTCCACTTCAATTTTGCGGCTGATGAGATGCTCCCCAAACTTTACATGGAGCCATACCATGATAACATTAGCAATGTGAGGAGGAGAATCATCATGCTGGAATCACTGTTCATCCTCATCAAGGTCCCCACGCTCTTCGAGCTCTCCCCAAATAAGAAGCCGCTGCTTTGTTTTAACAATTGTGAGGCGCCCTATATGCTCTATATTATAATGAAAAAGACTTTTGAACAGTGTCACTTAGTCAATCCAGTTCATCTTCAACTATAAATACAATGGAGACATTGAAATGAAGCAAATAGAGACATTTAAATATGTGGAAAATGTTTTAACAAATGACAGGAAACGTGACACAGAAATCCGATGATGCATTGAAACAGTAAAAGAAAGTTTTATGAAACCGGGAACATTCCTTTGGAACACAGAAAAGCTTGCCGCATTGTCATGTACTTAAATTCTCCTATATGACAGTCAATTCTGAACAATTTCCACACAGATGAAGAATATACTTGATGCAACAGAGATGTTCTACAGACGGATGCTGAGCATGCAATGGGTAATGTATAGAAAATAATGATTTTTTAAAGGAATTAAAAATGACAACGATTATCATCCTTCTACTTATGATTACTCAGAACTATCCTTCTTTCGGTAGCGGATAAAAACTATGGGATGCCAACCCTACATCTCAGTGTTTTTGTCGATACACCATCTCTAGAAAGACTGCCACCCGAGGCTAAAGACTTCTTTCAAGCCATAATTATTCTTCTTTTGTATTTCTCCTGTTACAGACATTATTATATCTATGATATTTAAACCTATATTTCACAGGAGGGACGGACCGGACTGTCTGAAATGAAAAATGATGACGAACATGCTTTGTTCTCTGTGAGACTATGATATTAATCATCATGTTTCGACCTCCGTATGGGTAGACGGAACATAGTTCTTTCGGTAGCTGATACAAAATGTAGGACGCCAACCCTACATCTTGGTGTTTTTGTCGATACACCATCTCTAGAAAGACTGCCACCCGAGGCTAAAGACTTCTTTCAAGCCATGAAGTGAATTATCCCGCACCAGACGTCCACTTAGAAGTTGAAGTTCCGCGGGGCTGTCTTAGAGACTTTAATTCCAGATTTGATCTCAGGGTTTACCCACCGAAGCCTTTCCTATGATTGTGTATGACCACAAGGCAACGGATGTTTAAAATCAGAGTTTTCCTTCTCTTAAATGAGTATACTTAGAATCAGAAAGAGGCTGTTGAAATTTATGGGATGCATAATGAGGAAAGCAGGTTAGGAAATAAGATGCTCACAGGACAAACTGGAGACATGAGGAACAAAGAGAAAGAAGAAGTAACCTCCTTAACGAGCTTGCGTAAATGAATGGCAAAATATGTACTAGAAGTGTAATAAGGAGACAAAACATCACTTAGAGATTTAAAGGATAGGAAATTATGGACAGTCATGATCTCCGAAAGTCGTGAAAAGACACAGCATATAAAAGAAGATAGTTTTTTGTAGACATCTTCATATACTGCAATCGCCTACTCGGTCATTTTTGACCGCAAGAATGGACACTAGGATGTACAGAGGTTACTGAATATTCGAGAATAGGAAAAAAAACTTTTAAGGAGAGAGGACAATAAAAGAATAAGAATTAAAAAGAAAAAAAGAGAACGATTGACATAGCATTTAAATTTTTGAAGATCAAAGTTGATTGGAAGCAAGAAGTCGGAAGAGAGTTCTACAAGCATCAAGTGCGATAGAAGAAACTGTTAGCAAAGAATTTACGGTTATATCACACCAGCTCAACTGTAAAATGATGAGACCTTGCCACCAATCTAGTACTGCGCTTAAATTCATAAAATCTATTTGCCATATTGAAAAGAAGAATTAGCATGAAATAATTTAAAGGAAAGGCAAAGGAAAGCTACGTTATGGTGGTAGGAAAGTGATTGAAGCCAAGATGCCAATAAGTTAATGTTATGCGAGAGAAGACACTGTTATCATAGAACTTACGGTTACATCTCGCCATTTCAACTGTAAAATGATGAGACCTTGCCACCAATCTAGTACTGCACTTAAATTCATAAAGTCTATGTACCATAGTGAAAAGAAGTATTAGCATGAAATTATTTAAAGGAAAGGCAAAGGAAAGCTACATTATGGTGGTAGGAAAGTAACTGAAGCCGAGATGCCAAGTCAGCGCCAATATCATTGCAGATTTATCTTTGGACTTAATGAAGAATCTCTATATAGCAGGAGCACCAGAACAGATATCTCATCAACTTCTCAAATCTCGAATGCACCTAGGTAAATTACTTGAAATCAATTAATCGACAGTAAATTGCTCGAAATTAATTGCTCGGCAGTAAATTGCTGGAAATCAATTGCTCGAAAATAATTTCTCGAACTATCAATTGCTCCAAAGGCAGATTACTCGAAGTAATTTCGAAGCTCGAAGCCCCACGTAAACTGTGCCGACTCACGACACGTCGACGCAGTTGGATATAAAAGGAGCCACAACACTCAACTTTAGCAGGCAGTCTTCTTGGACTTTCTCTCTTGGCTTTGCTCAACACACGGTGGCAAGGCTACTCTCTGTACGTGTGGTTCTC
Organism: Acanthosepion lycidas; assembly: GCA_963932145.1. Lineage (NCBI taxonomy): Eukaryota > Metazoa > Mollusca > Cephalopoda > Sepiida > Sepiidae > Acanthosepion > Acanthosepion lycidas. The sequence continues at coordinate 103,715,906 of OZ010590.1, read as the reverse complement.
CCTTTCTTCCAATAGCAACTATATCTATTGTCATTAGACTTGTCTTACAGTATTCCCTTAATTGTTAATACTAATCACTGGATTGTCTATTGTTGGTATTAAATTAACCTACAATACTACTGACTATTTTCCGGATTTTTTTTTTTTTTATATATATATTTTTTTATATTTCAGTCATTTTGGAGATCTCAAAATAATGATAGTTCAAATAGAGTAAATATTAGCAAGAATAGTTGTATTTTTTATTTTTTTAAATCACGAAGAATAACAGTAAAAATAAAAATGTACCTTTTATTTTAAACTATGCCAAAAAAGCAATGTAGAAAAAAAAATAAGACCTGCTATATAAATGTAGTCGTTCTTTAATTTTAACTGTTCAGTTAAAAACAATAAAGTTGTATTATTTTATTTTATAGTAAATATTAGAAACAATGTAGTTTTATTTTTTTTAACCACAGGTTTCGAGCAATCTACCTTTCGAGCAATTGATAGTTCGAGAAATTATTTTTCAAGCAATTGATTTCGAGCAATTTACCGGATACCACGAATGGTAGACTTATAAATATATAAGAAAGATTCAGAAAAATTTGCTAGAATGACATAGTAAACCAACTTTCTTTCTTAAATGCAAACTTAGCAATTGATTCAATATACTTTTTCCACTTCGTATCAGCTGAAAACTTTAGCCCGAGAAGGTGCAATGAGTCACTTTTCAGAAGGTTAGCATCAACCATGCTGATAGCAAATAAAAAGAGTTCCCTCCGATGATTAAAAGAGAAATGTTTGTATTTTGTTTAATTTAATCAGATTTTCACAGTGTATTTGGTGTTGAAGAAGCTGGAAGCCTTAGCTGTCGGCAGCAATTGATTATTCGCGCTGAAACGTGATCCTAGTTGATCAATATTTGTTTTTCTCATTATTCCCTCTGCAAGAGCAGGCAAAAAGCATTTCCATTAGAATAAACCATACTATAATTGATTGAACGTATATTTTTCCAACCATTTGATATCAAATAACAGGAAGCAGATCCAGCTATAAAGATAAAATATTTGTGGTGAATAATAGAATATCAAAAAAATGAAGGCAATAAAGGAAAGCGAGAACAAAAGACTTTACTGTAAGAAGGCAAAAATGTATTTGTTATAAGCATATGAGACGACGTATAGTTTTTGCTATGAACTGAGGATATCTAAATCAAACCGGTGCCGAAATTTAACTTTTTTAGTCAATTCACTCCAAGCAAGGCCACAAATCCAATACAACGCAGCAGACTACGGGCAATGAAAGAGTGATGGTTCCAAATATATGTAGGAATGAGTGCAAAAACATCTCCCTCCCCAAATTTATAGACAAAACACAGATGTATGATGGGATTTCTTCCTAACCAATAAAATAGGTCAATTCTTGGTCCCATCAGACTCGTGTTATAATAAGAGTTTGATTACGAGAGAAAGAAATAACGAAGATCAGATTTTTGAACAACGTTCATTTATTTAATACGTAGGGTGTCGTACAGAGATGTCGAAAAACGAGTGAAGTGTAAGTTTCTTATGCTGGGTGTCAGGATGACGATCGGGTGTAAGGGAAGCGCCGAGAGTTGACCTATTTCTTGTGCTGGTCAACGAGATCACAGAATATGGTCAGTGCACAAGTTAGTTGATCGGGGTCACAGTGGTTGGTGGATTTTGTTGGTTGGTAGGACTGTTCTATGGAACAGTTCTGCGGTGATGAATGCAAAGAGAATGCCTTGTAGCGATTCGGGTATACCGAGGTGACGGTGGTAGGTTGCCGAGGTGACAAGATGGGTGTCGAAGCTGAATAGTCGACCGACGTAGTGGGTCGGGTTTTCCGAGGTGACAGCTTTGGCGACGAGAAAGCCTTGTAGCTGGGTGGTGTCGAAACTGGACACTCGGCCGCTGTGATGAGTCGGATTTGCCAAGGAGACAGTGTCGCCGACGATGAAGGTTTATAGCTGGGTAGTGTCGAAGCTGCAGTGAGTCGAATATGCCGATGTATAAGAACTAAAAACTGGATAACAAAAAAAAAAGATTGGCACTTTCTAAAGTGTGCACTCGCGTGAAGAATTCATTGGAAAAATAAGTAGCAATTCAGTCATTTAAGAAATGTGAAAACAGAAACACGATGGATGGGGCGACATTGGTATCGGTTGTCAACTTATATCTGGTTAAGGATAAATGTGCGAGATGTTACAGATATTGTTTTGACAATTATCGTCTTGACAAAGAAGCTCAGCCGAGTGCAGCAGACGTCCCAAGAAACACGTCAACTGTCCTTGACAAAGACAGCTGAGTTGAGCCAGACCTGAGTTCTTGATGAATGACGTTTTAGACGAATGCTGATGGAACAAAGGCCTTGTCACTATAAGACAGTAGTCCCGAGCAGCCTAAATCAGAGGACCGCTTGCTAGCCACGGAAAAGAAGGCACACGCCGGTTAAACCATTCACCTCTTCACCTCGCCTCACTTTCCCTCAATCGCGACCCTTACAAGCTGTTCAAAAGGAAGGGTGTGAACCGGATGATAGGCAGACATATCTATTCCTATTGAGGAGGTAAAAGTAACTAAATAAGACTTCAGAGTTTAAACGAAGACGTTAGACGTATGGATTTGAAGTAGACTTTAGAGGGAACCGATAAAGGAACAAACCTCTACTACCGTTCAATAGATAGGGGAGGAGTCTGAACCGGACGAATAAGTCAATCTATTTACTTATGTGAAGAAAAAAATAGTAAATAAAATTTCAGAGTTTAGGCGGAAACTCAATCCTAAACCGGAAACAAAGGATAAATCTCTACTCCTGTTCAAAAGACTGTGGAGGAGTATGAACCGGTGAATAAATGAACTTCTCTATTCCTATTGTACCTACCTACTCCTATCTCTAGTTATTATTCTGTACTGTTCTGTTATTGCTCGCCTCGTTTCAAATGACCCCAAGTGCACACAGAAACGAAATGAACTCACAATTACTCATCAAATTTACAAACCAACGCGTTAATCCTTTGTCCCATAGTACAATCCTATGTGAAGAACTTGGAGCCTTAAACCTAACCTGCTGCTATGGTGTGTCGTTGCTGCATGCCATGCTTGATTGTACTCACAGAGGTTTCTCTCTTTTTTAAATTACAGTCAGGAATGACTTGTTCTGGACATTAAAATCAAACAGAAATAAATTTTCATGTAACCAAACAACTTAGGAACCCAATAAACTTTACTTTTTCTTGCAGAAAAAGGTCGAGAAAGAGAATGGAAATTAATTACTTTAAGTTAGGCAAATTTAAAATTGTTTAATTTCCGAGATTACATTTTGTCTTAACTACATTTTTTATTAATTTTACAAATATATATATATATATATATATATATATATATATATATATATATATATATATATATATATATATATATTATCTGTTAGAATAATTCAACAGTCAATATTCGTGGTAATGAAAAGGTTAATTTTTACTTCCGTTTTTACAAAATCAACCAAGAAATGTTTTGAAATGTTAAAAACATCAAAACGTCAGTTATTCTCTCCAGAATTGTGAGCCATTAATTTTTCAACTTCCATTTATCTCAACTTATTTCAATTTATTTTAATTTCATTTCAACTTCCATTTATTTCCCAAGTTGGGAATTGACGTGTAGAAATTTTTTTACGTATCAACAAACGAAATCTTGCATTTGATTTTCGTGGATCCAAAATTCGAATGTTTCTTGCCATGAAGAGAAATAATAAAAAATGATCGATTTATTTCTATCCTTTCGACGGCTACAGCCATTGACACTGGTAGAGACTTTAAAGGGGTCATCAATTTTCATCAGATCATATCTGAAATATCTGGGAGAAAGTTTTGAAGAATTTGAGCAGTTTGCTGAACTGTTTAAAACTGACGTTGCTTCTCATTGTACGGATGCAAAACAATGTTACCTCTCTTTTGACATGAAGAATGTACCAATGCTTTAAGAGGCCAGAGAGAGTCATGTGATAGCCCCTTGGAGAGAATAGTCAGATATTACTTGGCTTCCCACGGAGTACAACGCAAGTCTGATGCATCCTAAAGAGAAATCCAAGACATACCACAGAGGTGTAGTGTGTCCCTCGATTAGTGAGAACCTTTTAAGAAAAGTTACTCTTAATAACAAGAATTTTTTTTTTTTACTTTTGTTTTTAATAAAATTGTCTCTCTTAGGTTAACACTAAATATTGACCATTACGTAAGAAAGTAAACACTGTTGGAATTCTGTGGAGGCAAAGGAATAAACCTGAAGGTTACGCAAACACCAACTGCATTCGTTTGAAATCTGCCTTTTGATTATTAGTAAGACAAAGAGGGAAATTTCCAGTAAGACTAAAAATCGAATAGTATGTTAAATCCTGTGGTTAAATTAATTTCATTCATTCTGAATATTTTTTAATATTCCCAAATTGTTATATTTTCTTTTACTTATTTGCTATTTATTTTTTGTATTTTTCTTCTTTTTTTTTAACACTTTTTCTTTTTTCATTTTTTCTTTTGTTTTTTTTTATTTGTGTGTTGTTGCCCTTATTTCTCTCTGTTTTTTTTGTCGGTTTTTATTTTTATTTGTTGCATTTTTGTATTTTTTTATTTTTGCTTTTTAGTTCTGTTGTTGCTTTTAATTTTTAGCCTTTGTCTGCTTATTCTTTTCTTTTCTGTCTTTTTAACTGTTTTTACTTTTATAAATGTTCTTTATTTTTATATATGGTTTTTATTTATTTTGTTTTTGTCTGTTTTTTGTCTTTATTCTTTATCATTTCTGTTTTTTTTAAGTTTTTGTTATATGTTTTGTTTCAGTTTTTGTTTGTTTTTTCTTTTTTGGTATTTCTATGTTTTTGTTTTTATTTATATTTTTCCCTATATGTCTGAATTTGTTTTTGTTTTGTCTTTTTGATGGTTTTATGTTTTTATTTTTGTTATTTGGTCTGATTTCTATTTATTTTTGCTTTTTTACTTCTGTATTTTTTATTCTTTGCCGCCTTAAATTTTTTTTTATTTTCTTTTTTGTTTTATTTTCTTTATCTTTGTGTTGTTTTTTTTTTATTTGCTTGTATTTTCTCATTTCTGTTTTATTTTATTTTTCCTCTTATCTGTTTTTGGTTTTTATTTTTGCATTCTGGTTTGTTTTTTTTCTGTTTTAGATTTTAGATTTTTTGTATTTTTTTTTTTCCTTTTTTCCTTTTGCTTGTGTATTTTTTTTTTCTTTGTCACCTTGTCTTTTTCCAATTTTTCTAATCTCAAACTAACGTGAGGTTTTTCATATTCATATTCGAAAATAAAATTCTTCTTTTGGTGTGGGGGATATATTATGAGAGTATTACGTGACGGTGGTGAAAAGCCCACGATCCCAACCCAAAACAATGCGCATGTAATTTCAATCATTCTGTTTCCAATTATTCCCCACATAGTTCAATATACGTTTGATTAACACTTCACCGCCACTAAAAAAAACTTCTGATGGTTGGTTATTGAATTACTGCTATGGGTAAAATTGGTCAAACCGAGATATTTTCGGCATGCTTAGAACTCATCGACAGGAAGGTTAGGTTTAATACTCCAAGTTCTCCACTATCCTAGTGGATAAAAACGTTGGCTCGTGGATTCAAATCTCTGGGCCTGATGTATAGAAATGAGGCAGGTAATGACTGATTCGTATTAAATAAAAACTTAACAGGAGATTCCTAGATATGGGGACATGGTCAGCGGAACGAGAACTGGCTATATCACGAACTATAGAACTGAACCCTTTATTTTAAAGGGTTCAGTTCTATAGTTCGGGTCGACAAGTAACTTATGAAGGCAGAAGACAACGACCGAAATTTTAGGACTAACAATGAAGATGAGAACAATAGTCCGTATGTAAATAATGATAACTCATTATACCAAAAATTCAGATAGGAATCCGCAGAATAATTTAAAACGTAAAACATTCTTTAAAAGGGGAATTAAAGCAAACATTATCTAATCTAACTTGACGGAAAGTAAATTTGTTGAAGGGTGATGACGGCTTGATACGACATGTTTATGCATAGGGGGAGAAGATATTTTGCTAATATTTTCAAAGTTTGAAGCTATATTGTAATATAGCAACAGGTTTTGCACTGTGTTTGATTTATTGTTATTTTACTGTTTACCAACATTTTTCAGCTTATTTAAAATCGAAAACTATTTTAGATTGTAAGAACTTTTGGGATATAATAATGATTTACTATTAGAAGTCTTATTAATTAACCCATAGCTCGAAGGATAAGAGGTTTATTCATTCTTTTCCCAAGGGTTTTGGCACTTAAGTGAAGATATCGATCCCTACTGGAATTAGAACTCGGCTTTCTGATTTCCAGTTCCATTACTCGTCTATCCAAACTTATAACACCTGGTATTCCCAAGATATCGCCATTTAGGTATTGACCAATCTCCACTTCTGTGATCGTACGAGTATGATATGTCCGTAATCCCATCTGTGTCGGAACTATTGATTGTAGCGGTAAAGTTCATTAAGGTGTAACAGTTCATAGTAAGCCGGTGTCATGCCACAAACATACACACGTGCTACTTTTTTTCAATTAGAGCCATTTGAGAGTATTCGGTTTGTGTGTATCTGAGAGATTAATGTGTGGTCATTTTGGGGGATTACAGGGTACGTAGTTTCATGTCAGACACCTTTTAATCAGACTGCCGTTCATCTGCTATAACAAGGCCCCCAAACATATTGGTTATTAGCCGGAAATTTTTTTTCAACTCTGAAATTATGGGTCAAGTTAATAAGATGGAAAGCATTATTTTCGGGGCGATCTTGTAGATGGAAGCCTCGAGCAGATATAATGAACTGATATGCTATCAAAATAATTTTATCCTAGAGACAATTACAAGTGAACGGAGACAATATGGCACCTATGCAAAGATTTTAAAAATAGTTGGGCACCAGTGTGATCCTTGAAAATTCTTCATTTTATTTCTCTCATACAATTCTTTTTTACAGTTTCATGTTTTTCTCGTTATATCTTGAACGATTTTTTTCGCCAATATTTCGCTTGGAATGTATTTGTTTTTTTTTTCAATTATTCCATACAATTACTGGTCTCTAATTTTCTTTCATATTACTGATCTGTCTAATCTAGTTTTCTTTTTTTTTTTTCCTCTTCCTCTTTGTTTATGTTTTCTCTCTTGCTTTATTTCTATTGCTCTCTTTTCTCTCTTCACTTTTCTAGTTTTCTCTCCTTTGCTCTCTTCCCTGTTATCTCCGTTTCCTTTTCTTCACTCTTTCTCTTCTCTTTTATTCTCTCACCATTTTCCTTTCTCGCTTTCACTTTTCTTTTTATCGTTCTCGTTCTCTTTCTCTTCTTTTTTTCTCTCTCTCTCTCTCTCTCTTCCATTTCCTTCTCTCTTTCTCTTCCCTTTTCCTTTTCCTTCATTATTTTCCCTTTTCTTCTCTCCTTTTATTTCCTTGTCTTATTCTCTTCACTTTTCTTCTTCTGTCTTTCTCTTCCTTTTTATTCTTCTCACTTTCTCTCCCATTTTTTCTTCTCTTTTTCGTTCCCCTCTTCTTCCGTCTTTTGCCTTTTCTTCTCTTTCTTTTCCCTTTTCTCTCGCGTGCTTTCCATTTCTTTCTTTCTTTCACCTTCTGACTTTCTTTCCCCCACTTTTCTCTCTTTATTTTTCCTTTTCTTCCCTGTCTCTTCCCTTTTCTTTCTCTTCCCTCTTTCTTTTCCCCTCTCTCTCTCTCTTCTCTTTCTTTTCCATTTCCTCTTACTTTTCGCTTTTCTTTTCACTTTCCCCGTTTATTCACACTCTCCTTTTTATCGTTTTTGTCTTTTATTGGATTCTTCCTGACTCTAATAAAATAAATCCAAAGCGAATCGGTAAATTAACACCTGCAATTGATGTATAGACCAAAATTTGATCACACATTTGATAATTAATCTTTTAGATACTAAATTGTCTCAGAAATGTATCCCTTCTCGTCTTAAAAAAGTTAATTAACACAAGTCGGTGACACTTAAATTTATCCGGGTGCTGAAAAATACAAAATATTAACATACAACCTCGTAAATATGCTGCTTTCGGGGTCGAATCTAAAAATATATAATGAGAGTGGAGAAGAAATACTTTGACAAACATTGGGGCGGGTTCCTCGCACCAAAACAAGGACAAAAATTCATATAAGCATTTCCGAAAATCCTTAGCTATTAAGTGTAAAGTCTACCGTCGAAGTTCTTAAATATACAATCCAAGATACAATCCCAAAATACATTTACAAACTTTGGGGCGAGTTCCTGACACCAAAACACATGTCAAAAAGGACACTGTAAATCATAACAAATGTTCAAAATGTCCTCAGCTTCATTCTACACTCGCATGCACCCGTCGGATCATTGACTGGCGGACCCTTTCAAATACTCCCACACGGTCACAAATGGTCCATGTTTTGGGGTGAGGAAACCTCCTACAAAGTTTTTTTAAAAATGGTTTTTGATACACCCTGTATATTTTAGAACTTGTTGCTGTTTTAATCCGGGACATTTTTAGTGTCACTCGAAAACAGCACAAATGTTCAGACAGTTATTTTTATATTTTATATTGAAAATATTTTTATAAAAATATTTTATCTATATCTATAATTCTCAAAATGTGTATGTATGCATGTGTGTATGTGTGTGATCGGATGCATTTCCACAGTTTTCATCCGATTTTACTATTTACTATCTGTTCTTAGATATATACCTTTCATAAAAAAAACTTTAATAAAACATAAATAGTTTAAATTAACGCAGTAATATTATTTATTATTATACAGTTCCCTTTTCAGAGCCACTCCCCACCATTCAAATTGTTAGAACCATTTGCACCCAAATGCTGTTACTAATATTGATTTCTGAGTGGGCTGACTTTAAACTAAAACTGCTCCAGTTGAATGGCAAAAATTCCCAGTAATGAAAGACCCGGTCAAAGACAGGTTTTACGGCTACTATATATATATAATATACAATACTATACTATACTATACTATACAACGTCAAAGCAGCAGCAGTGATAGCCAAATTGAACAAGAGAGTATGGGGCAACAGTTGCAGCGATACCAGTGCCATTCGGTATCTTGTTAAATGAAAACATCTGAAAGATATTACAGAAATGACAGGACAAAACAAAGAACGTTGGTGTCCATAAGACAGTGGTCACTGTCAGTCGAAAAAAGATTCTGACAGGGGCAATGAGACGGCCTCGCCACAACACGAAAACGAAGAGGCAACCGTTAGACTGCTCACCTCACTTCTGCCGCGCTCGTTTAAAGCAGGAGACTACAACCAGAATAAAGTGTGCATAATGCTACATTCGTTTCATGGTTTTATTTCGTTGCTAACGATCTGGCAAAAGAACTATTTTAAGCCACAAAACTAGAAGCTGCTGCAGCCTGAGAACGAACCAGGTGTCTGGTCAGTGTTGCATCCCTACACAGTAGGCTGACATTGCGCATCAAACTAACTGTATTCCAGGTATGTGTCCTTACTACTCTGCTTTACGGCGCTAAACCTGGGCAACATACGTCAGGCAGGAACAATGTGTGTGGGAAGTTTCACACTCCGATGCCTGCGTCGTATCCCCGTCATCACATGAAAAGACAAAGTTAACAACACTGTTGTGATGGAGCAAGCAGACTCCTGGAGCATGCATCTTCTTCCTTGTCAACATCTTCGAAGGATGGCCATACACCAAAAGACATCATGTAAGGGGAATTGGCCACGGGATACCGTCCGGTAGGCCGTCCTACACTACGTTTTAAGGGCGTTTGCAAGAGAGACGTGAAGCTCACTGAGAACAAACAGACGATCGCACCGGCTGGAGCCATGCTGATCAAAGAGCCATGAAGACCGGGAAAAGGTGAAACCAACTGATGAAGATGAGAAGACACGAAGGATACAATGTTAGACTTCCAACCCAACATTCCTGCTTCGTCTGTCACAGCTGGGAAGAAAGTATCATGCAAGGATTAGTTTTAGTTACTCCAAACGTTGCTCGCAAAAAAAGACAATGTTTGACCAAAAATGGTTCTACCATTATCTCGCGAAATAAATGAGTGCCTACTATATTTCCCTTCTCTTTTTATTTTCCTTTTTCTTCTTTCTTTACCCTTTTCTTCCTCTTTCTTTTCTCTTTCTTCTGACTTCCTTCTCCCATTTCTTCTCTCTTGCTTCCCCTTTCCTTTCCTCATTATTTCTTCTCTCTTTATTTTCCCTTTTCATTCTCTCTTTCTTTTCCCGTTTCTTCCTCCCTTCTCTTTTCTTCTTCATTGATTCTTTTCTCTTTTCTTCTCCTTTCTTTTATTTCCTTCTCCCATTTCTTCCTGATTTTTCCCCTATTTGTTCCTCATTATTTTCCCTTTTCTTCTCTTTCTTTTCCCTTTTCTTCTTTCTTTACTCTTTTCTTCCCCTTTATTTTCCCTTTCTTCTCCCTTCCTTTTCCCATTTCTTCTTTCTTGTTTCCCCCTTTTTTCCCTCATTATTTTCCCTTTTCTCTTCTCTTTATTTTCCCTTTTCATTCTCCCTTTATTTTACCTTTTCTTTCCTCATTCTCATCCCATTTCTTCCCCATTTCCCTTTTCTTCTTCATTGATTCTTTTTCCCTTTTCTTCTCATCCCTTTCTCCTCCTTTGACTTATTATCTTTCTTTTTGAGCCGCCCGACCAAGTCTAAAATTGATTTATATGTGTTCATTAATGTGTTTATATGTTCTTTGAATTATATGTGTTCATTGATTCTAGCAATTAGTAATTATAGATTGATCTTCAGATTATCTCTCGAGGAGTCCAGTGTCGCAGCTGCTAATGTTTGCTCTTTATTGCCTATTGTGAGGCTAACGGGTGAGAGGTCTTTTTCCCCTATTTATTCCTGTCATTCTAAATTAAATACAACCTCACGAGATTAAACATTAAGCAACTTTGCCAGAAACAGCCAGAAAGACTGAAGCATCTTCTGAATTGCTTTAAACCAAATAAATTTTACTCATGCAGTATCCGATTCACACCAGGAAATAACTTGGAATCGAATTTAATTCCAGTCAGGAGCCTTTCTTGTAAGAAGGAGTTGATCTGCGGTGACCTTCAATATGTATTAGGCCTACCCTAAGAGATGCTAAAGTTAGCTTTGCATTCAGTTCTTTCTTTTTATAAGCCATGTCCTTTCAGTACGTAGGCGATCATGGCACTCCGCCTCCCTCTTTCCCTTGCAGCTCTCAAGAAGTTCTTTCCTTCTACTTCCTCCCCTCCAAAACCACGTTCTGTCATCCACTTGCTTAAGCCCGACAGGTATGTCACGCGTTGTTTTCCTTTGTCTCTCTTTCCCTCTATTCGACCTGTGTCAATGGGTTGACTTACGTGAGTTTATAGCCACCAAGTTCAAAACCGGTCCTCAAAAGATATAAGTGTCTGAACTAATATATAAGCAGGAAGACAATCTATCAGTACTAAAGATATGCACACGTGACATTCAAATCACAGGAAGTTATATGAACGCCACGCCCGCGAGGGGAAAATAAAAGGTTTGTTAGTATAAGGCACCCTAACGGCAACATTCATTTGAGTCCATATGGGAATAAAAAAGAATAATTTTACGTTTGAAAGATTTGGTTTGGTTTGGTTTGGTTTAGTTTGGTTTGTTTTACGACATATCAACATCAATGGGTTATTTAATGCCGACAAAATTTCTACTGCTGGCAATATGTTTTTCATCAAAAATCTATTTCTGGGCATATTTTTCCTTAAAGAAATCTATAGTTGGTCATATTTTTTCAAATAATGTATAGCTGTTGGTATTGCTGGTATTTTTTTTAAAGTATTGCTGATAATAAATTTTCCTTCAAAAATTATTGCTGGTAATAATTTTTTATTATGAAGTATTTTTGTTATTAAAACCTATTTTTTCACAAGTTTGGGTGTTAACTATTTGCCCATAGCTGCTAACACCCAGGGTCAGGAGGGACCTGGGAACACCAGCAATTAAGAGGTGGTTCCACGCTCCTCAAAACCTCCTGATTAGAGGCCTTACTGTTAGACGTAGTTGATTGTCTTACCCAGGACGATTGAAAGATTTGGTCTCGCATTCCTATTTCTGATAAAATCACCGAAGTTAAGCAACGTCGCGCCTGGTCAGTACCTAGATGGGTAACCACTTGGTTACAGGCACTATAAGCTTAGATGTGCAATTTCAGTGATGGATAACGTTGCGAAAAATTGAAAATTGGAGTTCTAATTCCAGTTGGGTTCATTAGATTCACTTACGCGCAAATACTCTCGAGAAAGGAATGAATTCAACTCTTATCCTCTCAGCTATGGCTTAATTAGCACGATTTATATCAGTAAATCATTATTATAAATTAAATAAATTATTATAAATTATACATATCTCTCTGTGACTCAGCCAAGTTCAATCAACCAGGACTCTGTTGATTTCTCTAACACAACACACTTTCTGATCAATTGTATTCTTGTGTTATCTATCCTAACAGCAGACTTGTTCTAACATTGATTCCTGAACATTTCTCTCTAAAGAGAACTTTCTTTCGAACAATCAATTACAAATCAAAATACTTTAAAAGGGAAGCAACTTCTTTTCCCTTAATCTATACATTGAATATAAATTATTGTATATTTTTTTCTTGTACGTTATTTCAATATATACTTGTTGATTCACATTTGGAGTTTTGTTGTTTTCTTGAATCATTAATAATACAGAAGATACGCTAAAGAACACGCCCACAACATGTGTATTTAAATTGCATGTTTTTTATGGTTGCATATGTATAACAATGTTCCAAGAGAGGAGCTGGGCGTCTTGACCATACAATTGTCGGTAGCGAAGAGACTGAATTCAAAGTTTTAGCGCGAAGTCCGTTTTCCAGCGGGAAAATTTTCTGCTGCATGCTGGGAGAATTTTTTTTTAAGAGAAATTATTTTTGGTTTTATTTAATTTAAACAAAGTTTTAATGTTATTTTTTATGAATAAAATATTGTTTTCATAGTTTATTTATTTGTAAGATTGTAAATAATAAATATTATATTGTAGTGGGTCACATGATTTTATAACTTTGTAATAATTATATAATGTTTAATAAAAAGATTTAGTTCTTTATAAAAGAGTAAATAATAAATCTTTATAAAATGGTAAATGATAAACATTTTATTCTAGTTGGTTCACATATTTTTATAATCTTGTTCAATATAAATTTAATCTTGTAAATAAACAATCTAACAACTAAATATTGCATAGTTTTTTGTCGTTATTGAAATGCTAAATAGTGTTTCAAAAGGATCAGATCAAGAACTAGCGCCAGTCACGATGAACGGATGTCCCCTCGAGGAGGCCCGCACCTCGAGAGGATATTGGGCTTCAAACACACACCAAACCTCAAGTGGAATTCCTATATACGATCCATCGCTAAAGAAGTAGGTAAAATGATCGGTTCCCTGTACCGCTCTGGTAAGAACCTGACACCTCATGCTCTCCTCTACTCAGAGTTAGATCAGGCCGAAAATAGAGAACTGTTGCCATATTTGGGCAGGAGTTGGCGAGACCTCATTTTCCCAGTCTTGACAGAGTTCAAAAGCATCTCCAGTCCTTGTGGGAGAAGAATTATTTTCCACCCTCCAACCTCTCTATCACAGGCAGGACTTGGCGAATATCTTACTGTGCTATCGCTACTTCCATGGAAAGTGCTCGGAGGAACTACATTTTTTGGTTTCGCCAAGTCTGGCCTTCACTGCCTGGATTCAACATGTCACTTACATTGTTGTAAGCTACTCGCATTTCTTCCGTATTCCATCGCCGAAAAGTAAGGTCCACTCGAACAGCTTCTTCCTGTCGGAGTTAGCTCCTCCTTAATTCCCAAATTGTCACTAGGGGGTCATTCTCCCTGTACTATAAATACTGGGCGACTTCTCGCCTCGTTCTCTTTCCTTCAGGCCTCGTGCCGCATGCGACCTCGCGAGAAAGTGAGGTAAATTCTCTTTTTCATTTCTTCATTTCAGGGAACACCTCTGTAATGTGAGCTCTCGCAAAGATAGCGTTTCCCACTTCTGGGAAGACGCCATGAGCATTATACACACATACACGTACGTACGAACATTCACCAAAATACGAACATTGAACAAACACCAATGTTACACACACACAATGTTATTTTCCATTGTAAAATTGTTTTGTTTAACACACACACACACACACACATATATATATATATATATATATATATATATATATATATATATATATATATATATATATATCGGTCTTGTTTGTTTGTCTTCTTTATCTTCAGTTGGACCTTATTCAAGTCCGCCATTTTCTTGTAGCTAGACCTTCTTCTAGCAAGAAATATAAACGCACGTCTTTTCTTTTCATCTTCACCGCCCGGTCCTCTAAATTCCCATGAACCACTACCCTATGGAATATACACCCTACAGGATATTTCCTTAATCATTACAATAAACTGTTCAAGATGGAATTGGAACTCAGCTCTCTGGAAGGCTTGGACATGTACTCTAATTATCTATTTATTGTAATTTCCTGATTGCTTTGTTTGCGTCTAATGTAATTATCTATAAGAATTCATTCTACATTTATTGTACTTTCCTGATTGCTTTGTTTGTGTCGAATGTAATTATCTATAAGAATTCATTCACATTTATTTTACTTTCCTGATTGCTTTGTTTGCGTTTAATGTAATCATCCAGGAATTCATTTGCATTTATTGTACTTTCCTGATTGCTTTGTTTATATGTACCTGTACTCATTGATACAAATGTACCTGTATTTCTTTTCTGTTTTAGCAAATTTTATTTAGTTTCCTTTGAAGGTTAAAGTTACAATATAGGTTTGCATACATTATTCCAGTCCACTGGAATAATATTATATTTGTCAGCGCAAAATCATACATTCTCCCCTACACAATTACTTTAAAGTATATACCAATAAATATATGATGAACATTTTCCTCCCTCCAACCTCTCCCTCCCAGACAGGATGGAACAAGTCTTCCACTGCTCTCTCGCTACTACCATGAAAAGTGCTTGGATGAACTGCATCTCCTGGTTTGACCAGGTTTGACTTTCATGGCTAGGATCTGCCATGCCACTTACGTAGTAGCAAATCACCAACATTCTCTCAGTATTGCATCTGCAAGAAATACGTTCCACTCAAACAGTTTCTTCCCGTGAACGACTAACCCGTGGAACAGACTTCCCAGAGGATGTTTCCCCAATCAGTACAATCTTAAGCGATTCACGTATGGGGTTAACCTTTATCTTATCCACCTATCTGCATAAACTGATTTTTATTTTATAACATTCAACCAAGAGTGACTCTCGGGCCTTGCGCAGAGTGAATCTTACTGTAAAAAATTAAATCCTTCAAAAATGAATAATTCTGTTCAGAAAGTAGCCTGCTTTTTGATATTAATGGAAAATGATTTTCACAGTACTGACTAACCATGACAATTGCATAGTAGCAAACCATCGACATTCGCGCCGTATTCCATCGGTGAGAAGTAAGTAACACTCAAACAGCTTCTTTCCGTGGCTCACTGCCCTGTGGAACCGATATCCAAGAAGATGTTTCTCCGATCACCACAACCTTGACCTGTTCAAGTCTAGAGACAACCGCTATTTTTCCCTCCTATCCGTATAAACTACCCCTTAATGTAACCCTCTACCTCGAGTGGTCCGCGGGCCTTGTATTGGGTGAATCTTACTGTAAAAAAAAAAAAATATTTATTTTTGACAAAATGTTTTTTTTTTGTTTGTTTTTGCAATTTCAGTGGGTAAACTTTGACAAAATTTTCCTATTTTTATTTTATTTATTTATTTTTTGTTTATCTTTTTAGAATTCGCGAAAGTGAGAATTTGCCGGAGACTTTGATCAAATCTTCACACAAAATTATAAATATTCAAACTCACAGTGTAGTCCTGGTCGCTGTCATAGTCGTTAGCGAATCTTTTGATGCTTCACCACAGGCATGCCATCCGCTGTCAAGTGTTTAATATTTGCCGATCTTGTTGGCGTTCTTGCTTTGTTTGATGTGTAACCGCCAACTTACCTCAAAGATAAGGAGAAATTAGTTATGTCGCGTAGACATTCTTGCATTCTTCAGTCTTGGTGACTTAGCCGTTTCGGGCTGATATTTTCTCAGTCGACTTTCGGTAGACTGTATTACTACGGAAAAAAAATTTCTTTTTATAACTCTAAGGAGGATCATATTTTTTTTGCTTTTGATTTAATTGAAGAGACAGCTACGATTGATTAAAATATATTTTTATATCATAAAATCTACTTTCCATTACGTCCGTACCAATGTTTATATAATTAACCCTTCCCCTAGAACCTAGCGAATTGTTTGATTTTATTTCTAGTCGACGCAAAAGTGGACTATCCCATTGAAAACATTGAAGGCAAACAGACATTACTACATGGATACTATGTTTCGTCCTATTTTTACGGACTAAACTTGAATTACATAATCTTACGGGTTTACTGATATCAGAATACAAATAGCTATATACCGCTACAGCTTAAAGGGGTTAAACTATATTTTGTATCAGTTCGATACTCTTACTAAGAGTGTAGTGATTTCGAAGTTTATTATTTACTGGCCTGAAAACCGATCTATCGGGCGGCATTGAGGCTAGCTCCTTGCGAAGGGATCTTGATTGGGTCTTCATCACAGTAGGTAAGGAGGAGTAGATGCGATAGGCAATAATAAACTACAAAATAACTCAAAATTGATTTAAGTATTCCATTAATATTTAAGCATAAGTACAACAAAGCGAGATGTTGAGAGTTGTGTCCCTTTAATTGAAAAAGTGTGACACACTGACGTTGCCATTTATTATATAGATGAATGGATGTTAAAAGATTTAAGAAAGAAAATGAAAGCAATAACTTTATTTACAAGTTAGCTTATCTTTGCTAAAAAAATTCTTAAGCTGCTTTGTACTTTTGTCATGTATGTGGAATCATCAGTTTACCAAATATCTTTCAGAGTTTTTGGAACGATGTTTTTAAAATAGGAATTGGTATTGTGCAAGACATCTGTCATTTGAGTCAAATTTGAAAGAATTTAAGGTTTTAGACATAAAGAAAGAATATAATTTTGCTGGCTTCAATTGTTTACAGAATTTACAGTAATTATATTTGTACTATTGTCTTCATTTTTGTTGCTGTTATCAAAACGTTTCGGTCGTCGTGCCCTCCGACCTTCTTCAAGTGTATATTGATAAGAGTAACCTACGGGAAATTTCATACGTTTACTTAATCTACAGCGGTAGACTATTCTCGATCCGCTGATAATGCCTAGGAATATCTCGTCTAGTTCTTATTTTTAGTACAGCTCAGTTATTGCTCACCCTGTTTTTACTGAGTCCAAATACACACTGCTCGACCTAGGGATTGAACTCATGACCACTATGTCACTAAATTCATGAACAAACACTTTAATCTGCTAAGCTATTGTCTCGTTTTTATATCTGATGTGCGAAATGCACAGTGTGTGTGACTCAGCAGTGAAAGGGTGCGAACATTACCATGCTTTACAAACGAAGAGGAGACAGTACTGATTGTGGAAATCAGTGAGGGATCTCTTTGCTTTCAGCGGTAGACAAAGTTTAGCCATTTTTAAGGATGAAATATTTTAACTGTTAAATAAGAAATAGTTTGTTGCATATATGTAGACGCCTGATCAAAAATTTAAGACCATTTGAAAAATTTTTATAAGAGACTATTTGTTATGGATACATTAAAAACATTTTCTTACTTAAGGTTACTAATTCTATAATCTAAAAGTTTATATAGACAAAAATTTATAATCCAATCAATTTATTCAGAAATGGACATTTTTATAAAAGGAGGCGTTTTACACTTGATCAAAATTATAAGACCAAGAGGTATAAATTGTTAAATCTAGGGTAATTCCAATGTTTTTAGTTCAGTTAGAGATTAGCAGTCACTGCGTAAAGGTGTCACCATGCCCAAAACAAGCAAACTTACCGAAGTTGAGCTTGCTTGAATTCTAGATTTCCATAATCAAGGTTTGTCACAGCGGGCGATAGCAGCTAAGGTAAATCGCAGTAAAACTGTGATTTGCAACTTTCTAAAGGACAGTGCGAATTATGGAAGTGCAAAGTCTACTGGTAGGCCCCAAAAATTCTCCGGCATTGAGTAGGAGAATAAGACGGGTTGTTGTGAAAGCCAGTGGACTTTCTTCTAGTCAAATTAAGGCAGCCACAGATGCTGATTGCAGTCCACCATCCATCAGACGACACTTATGACAAAAAGGCATGTTAAATAAAAAGCGCAAACAAATTCCTCGGTTGCTTCCACGTCACAAAGTGAACCGTTTAAGGTTTGATCGGGAATAGAAACGAAAAGGGGACAGTGCTGATTGTGGAAACCAGCGCAAGATCTCGTTGCTTGCAGCGGTAAACAAAGTTCTCGCCATTATTATCCTTCAACGTCTCCTCACGAAAGTCGTATATATGCTCCTACCAGAGACACAATGTGGCTTTCGTAAAACCCGTAGTTTCACAAACATGACTTTTTTTACTTCAGGAAAACTGCAGGGAACAGCACAGAAATTTCTACATCGTCTTCGTCGATTTTGCTAAGGCCTTCGATACGTTTAATCGCGAAAATTCTTTGACGTATTCTGGCTAAATGTAAATGAACACCTATGTTTATAGCCATTTGCAAAGATTTTCATACCAATATATTTGCACGCGTTGTATCTACAGGAATCGTCTCGGATTCTTTTAAAGTCAATGTGGGTAGCGAAGAAAGGCCGTGTCCTAACGCCAACCTTATTCAACATCCATCTTGCTGATGTGGACGCCGCTCAACCGGCAAAGATGGAAGATGGCGCATCTCTCCGCAATGGTAGTCTTTAATCTTCGCCAGCTTCGCCCTACTAAAAAGACTAGTACAATAATGTTTTTTGATCTTCAGTATGCTGACGATGCTGCCTATCCAAGTGTACATTATGATTCTCTGCAACGCAACATTGATATTATGTACAGGACCTATGGCATCGCTGGCAAATGATTAATGTTCGAAAAACTGAAGTTCTATGCCAGTCGTCGGGACCGGTGCATCCTAAAACAGATGCTTCATTTTCAGCCGGTGGTGAGCACATCAGGTGTGATGTCAACTTCCCGTATATAGTAACAGTACTGGCCTCCACTTATATGATTGATGACGAATTCCAAGATCGAACCCATCAAGCATCAAAAGCTTTTGGGCAACTTTGTGGTCAAAACTTTCTAAACAGGAACTTGTCCACTTCGATAAAGATCTCCGTGTATAACGCTATATGCGTATCCATCCTACTGGGATCCATATAAAACTCTCATACGTCCTTTTGAAACCTTACAAATCCGAAGACTTCAAGTTTTTTCTTCAACTCAACTGTAGCCAGGTATTGAACTCACAACTCTTTGGCTCAAATTACAGGATTCAACTAACGCTTTTATTCACTGTACCATGTGTCCTCAAGGAATTGAGTTTAAGAGAGATAACTGATACTGAGACATTCAGAAGATGCACGGCACGTGGAATTAGAACAATCTGCTCCGGTGGACGAAATAAAAATTTGAGTTCGAAATTCTAGTCACTTGAAGAAGGCTGGAGCGTAAAATGACTGAAATGTCGTAAATCTGGTAACAATGCAATAATGTAAATAATTACAATAGCTCATCTTATATATATATATATATATATATATATATATATATATATATATGTATGTATGTATGTATGTATATATATTGTGCGCTCGAATCTTCTTCAGGTGATTGAAATTTCGAACTGAACCTTTTATTTAGTCCAGTGTAGATTGTTCTATATATATATATATATATGATCCTAAAAAATTTATTTCGGTTGAGCTCTCTGGGGAGGAAGTGTGAGTTTGTAAATAGTCACAATTACGGCTAATAATGCCTAATAATGCCTAATGCAAGACTCTTCGGTAAATCGAATCGAGTTCTCTCAGTCACTGCGTGTTTATCTAAAAATAAATACACTTAAAATCACCTTCATCCCTGGCGTACGGCAACGGCTTAGTGGCAGAATCCCCGACTGACGCCAATTCAGCAATTTCGATCCTAGCTAGAGGCAACCGGAGGTCTAGCCACACTGATGAGCTGTGATACAACGAATCAGTCTCTCTGTGGATGGCAATATATATATATATATATATATATATATATATATATATATATATATATATTTCGGCAGCATGTTTTCATTAAGACATGTTTTGTTGTATAGTTTAGACATGTTCTGTCTACTTATTTTCGATAAGATCCTTTCATACTCACGGATAATTTTTTTGATGTCATTAGAGAAAATCGCCTTTCGACATAGCCATGTCATCATCAGGGTATTGTTTATAATAAAATAAATATTATAGTAGCCATTTCTTAACCTTGTGTTAATGTGATGGTTTAACGTTCCAACGTGGTGATTTCTATATTAAAACGATTGTAAACACACACACACACACTTGTGGCTTCGTATGAGCTACATTTGAGTATAGGAAAAAATGTCCAATTTGGTTACAATGAGAAATAAGTTCAACAGGAAACAGAAGAGATGCCTATATAGTTGTAGAGGGAAATCAAAAGAAAAGAAAACTTGGGCTATTTTTTTATTCTTTCTGTCTCTTTTTGATTCTTGAAAAATAGAACGACAGATATAAATAATAAATAGCTTAATGTCGAATGAATAATAAAGTCTCAGAAACTGGCTAAAACCTATGTCTTCGAGTGAAGAGGACATTTGGTAAGAATGGTAAACGCTTCACTAGGAAAAGGACAGAAAACGGTAAATACCAACAGATTCAAAGAAAATGCACAGAGAAAACAGCAAATAAAATATATAAATAACGTAAGGAAACGCAAGACAGGATAGTAAACAGTGTGTTATTGGTTGAGCCAAGAATAACGAAGAATACGTAAATATTATTTCAGGAAAGAAATCTTGTCTCCAAGCAGACAGTAGAGAGCTACATAAAGCCATCGCAGGTCTGGCGACAAAATCTTTTGATTTTCTCTGGAACTGTTTATGAAGAAAAGTCTTTGAAAAGTGCTAAAAAAAACCCGAAACCGTTGCTATTGCAGTGTCGATACGTTAGATCAATTTTCAGGCGATCCTCACCTTTAACGGATGTGATGGCATTCATTCATTCTTTGAAACTGCTGTTAGTTATTCACGCTTCCGTAATCTTATGTCTGACTCCATCAACTATAAGATGCCAGGCAGACGACATCAACCTCGTTGAAGTAAGCTTCCCAATTAGATTTTTTTTGACGATAGTTTTATGGCTTCACGACCAAAAACACATTTTTTACACACGTAACCAATGCGTTTTGCGTTTATTCTATTACAAGATGCTTTATATTCTTTCATCGTTAATATATCATCAGCTAAATTATGTCTGTGTCAATTACATGACGCTAGAGGTATTTTAACAAAGCGCTATAATTTCGTATATGTAGGAAAGTATATAAAAATGTTCATAAGCTTTTGATGAGGGTGCGGAAAGAGTAAGAGAATGATGACAAAATCTGTACTGAAACTCGACTCGCTGACGCCACCTACCACGTCAATAACCGTTACGCCACCAGTTAATGTTTCACAACCAAATGTTTGTTTCTTATCTGCATGAAACGACGGTGGCCGCTCGGTGATGGCCTCAGTGTCCACATTTATATTTACATACACTCTTTCCCTGACTTTCCTCAGCACTTTTATCTATAAATATAGCATAACTTTCAACTATATTTTTATAATACGCATACACACACAAATATATATATATATATATATAGTTTATGCAAAACTAGGTAATCCGTATGCGTAGACCCAAGGAGGATGATATCCACAGAGCTCAATGTAAGTTCAGAGCAGATATGTTTGAATAAAAACAGATCACTTTAAGGTTCCATGTAATAAGTTATTTCACCACAACCCCCTTAAAGGGCTCTGGATCATCTCTTGATTTTAAATATGCTTGGTGCGGTCCGTCAAAAATGTGTAAATTAACTTCTTTTCATTTTTCATTTCAACCTTTGGAAGTAAAGTCTGATGATCCAGAACCCTTTAAGGGGGTTGTGGTGAAATAACTTATTACATGGAACCTTAAAGTGGTCTGTTTTTATTCAAACAAATATATATATATATATATATATATATATATATATATATATATATATATATATATATATATATGCACATTTCATTGAATACGACAGACAAGGTGCTTTGATTTAGCTTTTTTATACAATTTCTTAGGCGATCTAATAATTTTTTTTTCTTTTCAGATGATAAATTATATAAAAACTGTCCGAATGTTCTTTTTATCCAAGTGCTTTCGGCTATACATTTACCCATTTTTAAGGATGAAATATTTTAACTGTTAAATAAGAAATAGTTTGTTGCATATACGTATTTATATAAAACACGGTCAAGATATTGTGTCCATGTTCATAGTTGATATTATTTATTGACACAAACCTTGGTACTGAAAATGAGTTTCCATCGATAGTTTTGCTAGCGCGAAGTCACAAGTCATTGTGACTGAGCGATTGAATGTACTTTGTTTAACTTCTGGTCAGGACAGATTTTGCACTGTTTCGAAGCACTATATGTCCGATATAAAACCGTCCTACTTCCCGTATAAACCACAGGTTAGCTCTGTGGGTGTTGACGAAACACAAATGAGCCTGAGCAGGGACCTGTAACCGGGATTAGCTGATCACCCAAACTGAAGGACTTAATCGAAAACATATTAAGGACATAATCTGCCAAATATTACTTTTGAGTTGAAAATAAACAAAAATAATTCGTAACATTAGATTGATCTATAAATTATTGGTTTTATAAATGTATTTTGAATTTCTAAATCGTTTCGCCCCAAGTAAGGTGATAACGCCACTAAGACGCAGGAGGTTACAGGGTGTGAAAGAGGATGAGAAGATTTTAATGGAGAGAATTGTTCCCAATCCTCTCCATTAAAAAAGGAACAGGGTTAAAGAAGAAAAAGATCACGATTGACGTTGCATTTAAATTTTAGAAGATTGTAATCAGGGAAGCATGAAATCGGAAGATAACTCCACAGGTGAGAAGTGCTAGAAAAGAAAATTTTAGAATAGATGTGGCGATTACATCTAGCTAGTTCAGCAGTAAAACAGTGAAATCTAGTTGTAAGTCTAGTAGCACGCTTAAATTTATGCAGTCAGGGCACCAGGGAAAAAAGCTCGTCTGAGCAGCTGCCATGAAAAGATTTGTAAAAAAAGACAGAGGGAAGCCACATTATGTCAGTGAAAAAATGACTGATGTCGAGATGCTTGGTTAAGATCAATCCCCATTTTTTAAATTTTGTCAAGAATCTCGAGGAGATAATGCTGGAGCATCAGATTCCAAACAGTTCACGCTCGTTCATTGTTTTTTCATCTAAATAAGAAGAAACGAAAATCTATCTTTTAACAGAAAAGATAGCCGACTATCAAAATATTTATGCAAAATCCATATTCTTACGAGTTTCATCTTAGTTTTGGTTTGGTTTGTTTTATGACATATCAACACCTCAATGGGTTATTTAATGCCGACAAAATTTTTATTGCTGGTAATATTTGTTTTCCTTTAAAAATGTATAGTGCGGTTTGGTTTCGTTTACGGCATATCAACCTCAATGGGTTATTAATGCCAACAACATTTTTAGGATAGATTCGTATGAACAGAATATGTATTCTTTGGTTTAGATTGATTTGGTTTATTTTGTTTTACGGCATATCAACAGCTCAATGGGTTATTTAATGCCGACAAAATTTTTATTTCTGGTAAAATTTTGTTTTGTCAAAAATCTATTTCTGGTAATAATTTTTCCTTCAAAAAAGTATTGCTGGTAATATTTTTTTCCAAAAATGTATAGCTGGTAATTTTTTTTTGTTTTTTCAAAAACTTATTGTTGGCATTATTTTTTTTTCAAAAAATGTATTGCTGGTAATTTTTTTTATCAAACATTTATTGCTGATAATAATTTTTTACAAAGTATTTCTGGGGTTAAAACCTATTTTTACACTTTCGTGACGTTTTCACCCCAGTTTCGGGTTTAACTAATTGCCCATAGCTGGGACCCTAACAGGTGCTACCCCCTTCCCCCCGGGTCAGAGTGGACCTGGGAACACCAGCAATTAAGAGGTGGTTCCACGCTCCTCAATACCTTCCGATCAGAGGCCTTGCTGTTGGACGTAGTTTATCGTCTTGCCCAGGACGCAGATGTAGTTTATCGTCATACCCAGGACGGGAGTTTCATCTTGGAAATTCTCTATGACATAATCCTGGCCTTTGCATGTGTGAAATGATTTTAATCTAAACTGAATATCGCTTTCCGAATATGGTGTGTATGGTGTAAATTTGCCCTGGACAGCTAGATTATGATAAATGGTGGCCACATGTCAAGTCATGACGAGTTACTTCCCTTGTATATTTCACCGGCTCTGAGGAAACCAGAAGTCACTTCCTCAACGAATATCAGAATTACTGGTACACATTAGTAAGAGACATTTTCGTCCTTCGCGAGGCCAAGGAAGGAAGCAGTAATTTGAATTTCCTCTGAGATTAAGGAATCCCAAAGTTTCAAGGAAAAAGGACAGATAAAATAAATCACATTGATGATACATTTCTATATTTGATCAAGATCCTTAAATTCTGATTTTGATATATTCTAGGTAAGGAATTGCACCCGTAAGGTTCGTACAGTGTGTATCGAATATATATTTCTTTAATTTAGTACATGGCTTAATTTATTTCACCACATTGAAATGGAAAATCTGAATTTGGCGAATTCTTTTTAACGTCTGAAAAGACGTCTTTATTCCTTACTTTTGTCTACTTAATGTAAGATACCATTGTAGTGAACAAAACAAAATCTAGATTTAAAATTCAAATGCTAAGTACTGACTCATTGATTTTGTTAGAAATTAAAAAGACTCGAATTTACAAACTTTGCTTAACACACACGCAAAAGCGGATCCAAAACAAAACTAGTGAAATTTCACACCTTGATGCGAAATGTTTTTTCGGCCAATAGAAAACTAGGAAACATTTAAAAACAAAATCCAAATAATCTTCAATTCTCAGAAACAAATTCTTTTACGGACCTTTTCGCGAGCTGGCGCGAAGTTTGTTCTTCGTCCAATGAAAAAGACCGAATCATATCCGGGAGTGAATTCCCAAATGACCTTTTCAAGCCCCGCATACAAAATAAAAGACAGGCAAGTTTGCCTGTCACCAGAAAGAAGGAGATGAGCGTATTAACACGTCCCTTGACAAACGTCAAACGATCGTTATTATTATCTCTACCTTTCTCCCTCACCTCTTTTATACTTGATAAACGAACGGAACATTTTAAGAATGAGCAATTACTTCAAAGACATTCCTACTCTACGATAACGCTCATACATACATACATACATACATACATACATACGTTCCTGCCTACGTACACATAAACTCATTCTTGTCCTACGAATATTTTGACGACTTTGTATCAACCAGAATACATTCATTTTATTTGTAAAGACCTTAATTGATTTATATGCATGTAAATGTGTTGTTTCACTTTACAATTTGATTTTCTTGTTTTATACCCTTCTTATGGTGGGCTATCTAACTAACAAGGCCAAATCAAACTAATCTGTTTCAACTGATACACTTCACTATAGCTGATAACCCACTATACCATAATACCAAAATATCAACCTGGAAAACTGACTCCTGTTCTTAAATAAACTCGTCAGATCAAGTCTTTTATACAAACGACATGTGGCAAGCCTCCTGCTGGTCAATCGCTAGTTCTAGGGAAATAAGTGTTTAAAAAAAATTACTTTCCTTAGCTTCACCAGTTCTAATATTCACGTCTAAGACCCGCCAAGACGCGCACATTGTAGCAGACCCCAACTTCATGCCGTTCGTATTCCATTGGAGCAGCTTCTTCCCACGAACCTCTGCTTTGTGGAACCGATTACCAAGAGCGGTCCAGTTGTCACTTTCTAGTCTTGCCGATATTACGAAGTCACTGCCTTGATCAGTCGAACTGTAGTATATTTTTCTGGCATATGCCAATGGTTCCACACACTGGGATCTTTGGCTAATATTATGAAGAAGTCGCCCCCTTGATGAGTCGACCCAGTGAGAGCACAACACAGGAGGCAATATTTTACGGATTATAACTTCATGTTAATCTTACACCTTTATTCCACATTCTAAGCATTCGTCTGTCACACCTGCAGAATAGACTGTCATGTAAATATCGGACTGTAAAGCCACTCCTGGTGCTGCTCACAAAAGGGCTGAATTTATGACCAAACAGGATACTACCATTATCTCATTAGATAAACGGATGCCTACTAAATACAAATTTAATATAAATTGCTATAGAAGTGATACGAGTGTAGATCAAAAAGAATCGGGATTAGTGATATAATAATAAAACTACAAGACATATCAATTCGGAATTTAATCGCCTTCGAAGTAGCCCTCTTCTAAAGCCACTCACTCTATCCATTGATGGTAGAATTCTTGGAACTCCTGTTTTGGAATAGCGAGTAGCTGCCTTATTGCACTCTCTTAGATTGCCTCGACATCGTGAAAACTTAATCCATTCAAGTGGGATTTGATTTTTGAATAGGAAAAAGCGCCAAGAAGAGTGATCTGAAGAAGACGGCGAAGATCAGAACTGGGGAATGTTGATCTTGCCCAAAAACTGCTGCACAAGAGTTGCTTACTGGGGGAACCTCTGTGGTGTAGTGAGACGTCCACATTCTACACACTTTCCTTCCAAGTTCCGCTATAAACAAAGAGTGTGAGCGAGAACGTGATAACTTTAAGTGTGCATGCCCAACAGAATTTTTTCTGCATGCTTTAATTTCGTCAACATGGCAACAGTTCTGATACATTTTTTGACTAGAATACGAAAACAGCCAATGTTTAGAATAATGTTCAAATTGAGTAAAGTGTAGTAACAGTTTCCAATAACAAAAATAAAAGCACAAACAAAATTATTAAATAATTGTACGAGTCATTTGATTGGCGGATCTATGAATAATACATACACACACACATATACACGTGTGTGTATGGGAGAGAGAGAGAGAGAGAGAGAGACGCCAAGAAATAGCGAAAAGGAGAAAGTCTGAGAGAGAAAGCGAGTGAGTCACGTGCGAAAATGGCAAAAAAGTGAAGGCGAGAGAGAGAGAGAGGTGCGTGTTCTGAGAGATGGATCAATAATTCTTTTCAAGCAAAGAAGTATTTTTAAGTGCACGTGCTCTCGAATTCAACCCATACTGTTCGGGTATATTGGAAACAGATTAGCATCGGAATATGAAAGAATCATCCTAAGTGTAACTGAATTGATTCCTTCAGAATCAAAAAAATCTTGTTTATTCTCTTCTTCTTCCATAACCGTTGCTTGTTTATTTTTCTTCATTAAATAATCCACGTAAATTTGTCTTTTCTTTATTCTTTTTCATTTACATTCCCAGACAATGTCGTTTTCTTTCTTTCAGATGTTACGCACGTCTCCTCTCTCTCTCTCTCTCTTCCGCTCTCTCTCTCTCTCTCTCTCTCTCTCTCTCTCTCTCTCTCTCTTCTTACTTTTGCCATTAAGGCACGTCTTTGTCTTTCTCTCTCTATTTCCGCACTTCTCTCTCACCCGCTTTCTCACTATCGCTATTTCTTCATGTCTCTCTCACTCGCGCACGTCTTCTCCCGTTAGCCATTCACGTGCGTCTCTCTCTTTCTCTCTCTCTCTCTCTCTCTCTCTCTCTCTCTCTCTCTCTCTCTCTCTCTCTCTCTCTCTCTCTTTCTCTTGTCTCATCTCTGTATCGCTCTTGGCTTCTTGTTTCTGTATGCCTCTTTCTCGCCTTCTCTCTTTCGCCATCCTGCGCTTTTCTCTCAAACTTTCCTCCACCATTTTGCCATTTACACACCTCTCTTAGTTTCTTTCTTTCACCACTTCCGTTTCTCTCTCTCTCTGTGAGATTTACATTGCTCTCTCTCTCTCCTTTCCCTTTCGCCCTTTACGTGCGTCTCTTTCAATCTCTCTCGCTATTTTCGCTTTTCTCTAAAAAATTTTATTCTCTCTATTTTATTTTCTTCTTCTTCTTCTTCTTCTCTCTCTCCCTCACTCTCCCTCTCTCTCTTTATCTCACATTTATCCTACCTTTTTTACATTAACCTCCTTTTTTCACTTTGTAACTATAATTCTTTTCATTCCTTTCCTTTTCTTTCTAACACTTTCTTTCTCCTCCTTTGACTTGTATCTTCTTTTCTCTCTTCTCTCCTTCCTCATATTCTCTTCTTAATTCTCCCCATTCACCATCTTCTCACTAATTCCTGTCTTTCTATCTTCCTTTCTCATAATTCTTATCATCACTTTCTTTTTATCTACGTATAGTTGTTATCTTAACCTCACCCTATCTCCTCCTACTACTACTTTCCTTTTTCGTTAAGATTGTGTAATCTTTAATCAAAAAAGATTTCTCTATTGCAAATATAAAAGAAAAATACATAGCAATAACGTAAATAATAATTCGCTATTCTGAAAATATTGTTTGGAAATTGTTAATTGGATATGATACTGTATGAGAGTTTGATAGCTTATTATTGAAAATGAAACAATCAGTACAAACGAAATAAGGACTCAAAGCAAAAGCACTTCCGGGATGAGAATCTTACCTTCATTAATACCAATAAATTCACTGAGTTTTTTTTTGTCTTTTTTTTTTTTAACTCTATCTCAGGCAAGCGGAAACATTTTTTTGTCCGTGTACACCTTTCAATTGATGCTGCGTTTTTGCGATTCAGGTACAGATTTGAAATTACAGATATTGTTACTAAAAATAGATAGTGATAAAAAAAAATTCTTGTTACCCTCACTCAGTAATAGTAACTAGTAATAAACGTGAAAATTTCATAGTTTTCCTATCTTTATTTGCAAATGAATCTTAATTGTTAATTTGAATAACTAAATTAGCTCCTTACGAGTTCTTATTATTGCATGTGCTGTGGCCCTCCATACCTTTCTGCTCCTTGTATCGCTATCTATAAAAGGCATGGTTGGTGTGTGTGTGTGTGTGTGTGTGTGTGTGTGTGTGTGTGTGTGTGTAACGAATGCACGGCCGCAATTTTCGACGGATTTGCACCAAAATTTACATGCACATGCTCCAAGTTAGTGGGAAGGCCAAGACCGACCTTGCATTTCCCAACTCCCATCGATAGTGGAAATAATCGAATTTTTCATGCTTCTACGGCAGTTTTCATGTAGTTTGCGGCCATTTTCTACTGGCCAGAGTAAGAGCCAATAGCTGGCTGTCACGAATAGACAGGAAGATTCTATTGTCCAGCGTGAGAGCCAACAGCTGACTGACACGAATGTTAACTAACATGCTAGCATGCAATAAAATCGATAGCTGCATTCGTCACAAGTGGGAAAAATTTAAATCTGTATGGCACTTTACTTCAACTGGCTCATTCGCTTGCTTAAACTCAACGTTGATTCTGATTCCGCAGAACTGGGTTGGATGTGAAAAAGTATTTGTTATTAACATTCTTTTTTCATTCGGTTTTTCCAGTTACGAGTCCTTTTTTAAAGCTGATCGTTTTGTATTCATTTTGTTTAGTTCTTTTTTCGTAATAGATTTAATGTTTAGTACAGAGCCTATAAAAAATTCGCAGTGTAAGATAGGCAAGAAGTAAGGCATGTAGCAACATCAGCACGGCAAAAGGCACTCCTTTAAAGGCAAGGAATGGCAAAAATATTTTAAGTCAAGTGATAGCGATTGCTGTATGAGTCGTACGATTTTTTTTTAATCAAGCACGGGCAACGCCGGGCCATGCTGCTTGTCTCTTAATAAGTTTTGTCTCTTCGTTATTTGTCCCAAACCCTTTTCTGCCATCCATTGACTCAAGCTCAAATACGCTACGGCTGCTTTTCTCTGTTCCTCTTTCCCTCAATCTGTCCTGAGAGTATCAGATTTTCCAAGCCGTCCTTCCTCATTTATGTAGCCCAGAGATTTCAACTGCTTCTCCCTGATGTTAAATATGTTTTTTTTTTTGTTTCTACTGTCTTCAAAACCTCGTCGTTGTTCACATATTCGGCCCATGGTATCCCCATCATCTTTCTGTAGAAGTACATTTATTATCTTCTCCATTTTTGAAGAGTTCTACTACTAAGAAATACAGGCTGAAATCCCCTACTGCCTCGTTAAATATTTGAACAACAATTTTAACAAAATATTGCAATAACAAAGCAAATGTATGAATGCAGGTCGTAAAAAAGAGAGTATGAAGGAAAAGCTTTCAAATTGCCAAGACGTTAAACACATGAGAACATTATCGTAATTTCTATTCTAATTATATATTCCCATGCACTTCCGGTTTGTGGAAGTCTCTTCCGGCTTCTTGATTTCCTGTCAACTACGATCTTCAAAAATTTAAATAAATTGTCTATCGTCATCGTCTGTCTCCATGAACATTATTCTATTATTGTCCTCCACTTTTCCCTCTGAGTAAACTCTTTCGACCTTAGTGGCTTTTATTGATTTCCTTGGGGTAAAATGATTAATAGAATTCGCTTTTTCTAAGTGCAATTTCATTTGACAAACCAGTAAGATTCACTTCTAAACCTAGATCTAAACCGAGATAAAAAAAAAAAAAAAAAAAAAAAAAGAAATTGTTTAAAGCTTAATAATTTTGGAAAGAAAGACAAGTCAAAAATTCATAATAATAACAATGCTTCATCTAAGAAATTCAGTTTGATTGACATCGTAAAAGATCAAGGGAATCGGAACAGTGCACACAAAACAAATGTAGTATAGACTTTTGCTGCAACCCTTTGTGAGCAGGGCCCACACAACTTATTTCCACTACTCAAGGTCTGAGCTTTCCAATCGGGTGTCTTGCCACTCTTTAAGCTAATTACGCGTTCTTTCTTTAGTTATTAATTAAAGTTTTCATTGGAGTATTTCTTTTTATATACATCTTCTTCCATAAAAAATATTTTAAAAGAAAAGTTACACAAACCTAAAGTCTAGAATGTTCTAACTTAAAAAATGTCATTCTCAATTTTTTTAATTATATATTTGGCTTGCCTAACAAAACATACAAAATTTGTCTCAAAAGATTATTTTAAAGAAAGTGCCAACCAAACAAAGTTTTGCTTTAAGTTTAAAAATTTTTCAAGTGCTCTAAAATCTTCGAGGTGGCATTTCGAAAGATATGGTGGAAAGTAAGCATTAGGATAGGTAATCGCCGTTCTGTCATCAAAGTTTACGCATCACATAGAAGTATTCTATTGTTAGTCTTTTAGGTGGAGGGGTATTTTAATAGTAATAAGTGTGGGTAATTTAACGACCCCTCAAATTAAGTCGTGTCTTGATGAACAAAATGAGACAAATGAACATTGTAAAAACATAATTTATATAAGAAATAAGTTACAACGAGAAGAGAATAGAGGATTTGCTAAAAACGTATTCTTTTAGCAGTGAAAAGTCAAGGCACCGGGGACAAGATTCAAAACATGTGTCGGTTTGAAATAGATGAAATACTTATCTGTACTGTGATGCCCTCTACCGATAGCTGCATTGTCCTTGTATTATTCAGGTTTGTTCGTGGCCAGCATGGCCTGTTCTTGGAGTAGGCTCAAAACACGTGTCTCTCGTTCGTGGTCGCCTCGGATTCTCTTGGTGCTTAAAATCTGTTTCGTGCCAAATTTTGGGTCATACCCATTAATATCAGATGGATAGGTCCCAACTATTATCAGCAGGAGTTATCCCCCAAAGGGAGATAACCTATATTTTTTTATATAACAGTCTTAATTTGCCTGAATTTCTTAGTTGCCGCATTGTCTGTTATTATTAAATTTTTCATTAGTCATTCTTTCAACTTATTCCTCTTTCTTGTTTGTACTTTCTAGTGGAATTAGTTTTAAGCTTAATTTCCTTGCTTTTTATTGTAACTCGCGGGTCATTTTTTTACATTTCTTGAGCAGTACCCCATATAGAATTTAGTTTGTTATTACGCTACAAATATTCATTGATTCATACTAATGTGACTAATTCAACTCTTCTGATTCAGGTGGGACTTTGTTTTTCTCTACCTGACATTCTGAAAGCAACCATTCTCTTTTTAATGATTTAAATATTCTTTCTATCCTGTTGAATAGAGCGCACAGCAGGATCAGGGCAGAGATAGGACAAGAACAGTGCGGGTTCGTTAAAGACACCGGGACAAGGAACACGATATTAATGCTCAGAATGTTATCAGAAAGAGCGATACAGATGCAGAACGACGTGTATCTATGTTTCATAGACTATGCAAAGGCCTTTGACAAAGTACGCCACAAGGATCTTATGGAGCTGCACAGCAACCTTGATATATTCGGGAAAGATATCAAAATAATCAAGAACTTATACTGGCAGCAAACAGCATGCATGCGCATAGGGAATGAGTTCCGTGAATATACAAAAATAGAAAGGGGCGTAAGGCAAGAATGCGTCTTTTTTTTTTTTTTGATTTTGCTGATGATGAGTTGTTACGTGGCTCATTAGGCTTATTGTTCGGTGGTGTTCGCATTCGTTTGCGCCTGGTTTCTTAGGCATAGTTATGAAGATAAACCTGCTGAGGTCTTCCAGTATATTCTCGCTGTTGTTGATTCCATTTGTTATTTCGATGATCTTGTCTATGCCAAAATCTTCTAAGACTTTCAGCATTCCTGCTATAATTCCGTCTGTTCAATTTGTCCAATGCGGCTTTTACTTCGGTTTTCAAAATTCCAGGTCCGTCGATATCGCTGTGTATTGCCGGTTGTTCTCTTTCGTTGTGGAAGAGTTCTCCAATATACTCGCTCTAATGGGGGCACCTCGAGGTGGTGTAATGGTTAGCAAGCATGTCTCGCTAGAACAATTACAACTGAATTACCACTGGGTGGCCTATACTTTCGGCTTTGTGCCACATCTAAGCTACGCTTGGAAAATCACTATAATCGCTCCAGCGGTGAAGAATTTTTTCTCTTCTCTAATATGAGCAATCCATCCTTTGATTTTAGGCAGCCTGTTGATGAGCATGTCTTCTGTCCTCTTAGTTGCTTTATCTGTTTGTCTATATCTCTTTTGTTGGTAGTACGCAATCTTTCTTTTTGTGCACATTTTTCGTTTAGCCACTCTTAAGCTCTAATAGAAGAAGTTTTCAACGTTTTACCCGTTCAAGATTTCGAAATTGTTGAGACCAAGTAAATGGTTAAGTAATAATTTAAAAACCAGGTTTGCAGATATATCGTATATTAAACAGTAAGTACACTAGAACAGTATTACACGACTGGCAAGGGTGTATCGAATGAACTAGCGCTCAATTTATTCACGGTTCTCTGTTTCCCCTGAATCCTTCTCTCCTACTAATTTTATAGTAGGCGGAAGAGTCTAACATAGAATCTTAAGAGGGAGGACACCACAACAGAAAACTTTCTTCAAAACCTTAATCGCAATTTAAAAAAAAAATGAACGCTTGAAAAGTGAAAATCGTACCGCATTATCCGTTTTGCCGGATCAACAAAAGTTATGTAATAACAATTCACTAATACACTGCTGGTCCGCTAATTATGCATCTTTTATATTTCTACAGCATCATTGACTGTTAGAAACTTCCTTTAAACTATTATTCGTTTTCTGTCTGAATTTCTGGAATAAGCCGTTATCATTATCGACATGTAATACTTCGTCTTTATTTTTGTTGTTATTCTCACAGTTTTTGCCCGTTGTGTTCTCCAGCCTTCATCAGCTGCTTGTCGATCCAGGTAACCTTTGAGAAATTTTGAAATGTACCCTTTATTCAAACACCTGATGAAGACCAGTGATTACAACTGTTGTAAGTTTGTAATAATAACAACAAAAATGAAAAGATTAAAATCTTGACATTTAATGTGATTAATGATAAGAATGATAACCAGAAATTCGGACAGATATCAATAATAGTTTAATATACCGGATATACACGTGTATTAGTTTAATATACCGGATACACTCGTGTATTAGCCGACCCCTGAAGTTTTCTGCATGAATTTTAACCCCTCCAGAAAAAAGTACTTGTGTATATTGCGGCCGATCACAGAAAATAAATGATTTTTAACCTCATCAAAAAATTACCTGTGTATAGTACAGCCCCCTATTTTTTTTTTTTTTTTTTTTTTTTTTTGCGTAAAACAACACTGATCATAAAATAGTCGCACTATACTCGTATACATACGACAATGGCTCCTGTAACTATTAAAAAGAGGAGACAGGATGCGTGACAAATAAATATATATTCTCACTGTTATTTAACGTAGTACAACGATGTATGTTTGTTTTTTTATATTATTTTCATCAACCAGGAAGAACGGCTGTAATTTTATTAATAACATAAAACAGTGTATCAGCAATCTGATCTGGTATTTGTTTATTTGGTGTCCAGTAATGGTTTACCTTTGTATAATGCAAACGGTCACCGAAAATGCTTGATTTTTAACCTCATTATAAAATTATCTGTGTATAGTGCCACCCCCTATTTTATTGGGGGGGGGTGATGTATAAAAACTGATCATAAAAACTCGCACTGTACTCGAATATATGCAGTAAGAAAAATTTATGTCTCAATATATATATATATATATATATATATATATATATATATATATATATATATATATATATAATGAAAAACAAACCACTTTAATGTACCATTACGATAATTTATTTCACCTAAATCCTTTTTTAAGGATTCAGGATCATCAGGTAAATCTTCCAACAACGAATTGAGAATTCTCAATTCGTTGTTGGAAGATTTACCTGATGATCCTGAATCCTTAAAAAAGGATTTAGGTGAAATAAATTATCGTAATGGTACATTAAAGTGGTTTGTTTTTCATTACATATTAGCTCTGTCCTAACATTGAGCTCTCAGGATTTCATCCTCTTTGGATTTACCAATTCGGTTTACCAAGTTCCTTACAACTTGACTTGTATATATATATATATATATATATATATATATATATATATATATATATATATATATATATATATAAGACATTTTTATGTTTATTCATTCTTTTTATAGATACAAATATTTAAGTAAATGCTCTGTTTTATAATAAACAGTATTAATATCATTTACCGGCCTGTCTTAAATTAATTGTCGGACTTTGTCCATTTCATAATGTGTGACGTCATTTGTTTACATTTGGATACGCTATGAGCAGATATGAATGTACGTAAGAGATTCATGGAAGATTGAAATTTAAAAGCAGTAAAATCAACGTTACCAATCGAACGATTCTCCATGGCTCAATCGGTTTAGGCACGTCAGGCTATATGACGGTTCCGTATAGAATTCAGGTTCGATTCCTGTCGGGCATTCAGACCAGTAAATGTTATTAATACCGTTTATTATGAAACAGAGCATTTACTTAAATATTTGTATCGATAAAAAGAGTGTATAAACATAAAAAATGTCTTAAAATAATTGTCGGACTTTGTCCATTTCATAATATATATTCATACATGTTTCATTAAATATTATAGACTATTGTTGTTTGTTTATTTTATGTAAATTCTTTAACGTCTGATAAGCTTAATAACATTATCATTAAACGAAGAAAGAAAATCACAATATTGATACATATTTTTAAATCCAATCTAAGCTTTCGGCTTATATAAGCCATTATCAAAGATGACAATTACATTACAATATATTAAGCAATACACGGACAAGAATGTGATGATAGTCTGTTTCTGTTTACATGGATGATTTCCAAGCAACGACAAACTCGTGCATATAAGATGGTGGTAAGCGAAAATCGCACCGCAGCTCATGGCGTCACACATGACCACGCGAGAGTGAATTCGAGAAGTATTAAGTATGGGATGCGGTTGGTATAAACCAATGGCTTCTGTTACCAATTATGGACATTTAAGAATATTTGTGGAGATTTGATAGTTTATTTTGTTCAGGTTAGGTTTCAACTGTTTTATGTATATATCTTCAAGCATTTTTAGTTTTTGTTTATTGTTTTCATGTTTTTAGTATATATATATATATATATATATATATATATATATATATATATATATATATACGGTGCAATGGGTAACATCTTCAAAAAATTACCTGTGTATATTTCCTCCCGCCCTATTTTTTCTTTTTCGAAAAATTCGTACGATGCTCAATTAGATACGGTAATAATTATTAAATTAATAGTGTCCTTATATGGACAGGAGCACCAGCCGATTTTCCGCCACCCTTCTCCCCAGAATTGTATCGGATTATCCATTTGCCCCGACCAACAGAAACCATGTAATAAGATTTCATTAATACACTCCTCACCCACTAATTCTGCCTCAACTCCTATATCTCCGGCATCATAAGCTGTGACAAAATTATATTAAACAATTATTAAATCAATTGCTACATACAGAGCCACCTTGTGTGAAATTAAAATGCTTATTCTGTTAAACAATAGTTTAGCAGACTAATATTTTTAGGGGGAAGTGCATCGTTGTTCTGATTTCCTGAGGTTGACCTTTGTGGTCTGAAGGAAGACAAAACAAGGAAGTCGATTTTGATTGGCTGGACCAGCGTGAGAACGATAGATATAGAAAGGGATTTCAAAGAGTCGAGCCTAAACGGTCAAGAATGTAGAATTTTACTTTTGTGTCTGGAAACGGTTTCCCGGTTGAGGAGAAAGCCTCCACTAGATATATTTAGAAGATGTATATGTCGGCGTTAATAGTTAACATTTTTTGTCTTGATGTTCTTTTATGCCTAAACCAAGGCAACTAGTGATCACCAGTTGCAAGAGAAGAATGCAATTTTACTATCGAATTGAGACCGTCACCGAAGAGCGTCACAGAAACACTCTAATAGCCTACATCGAAGGTATTTAATATTTAATTTATGATATTTAAGAGAAATGGGTTAAAGAGCTGAAAAGACTGGTCTAGAAGAATGACTTCTCTGAATCCCAAAACGTTGGGAAGTCAATGAGAAACATTATTAGTTGTTTACTGCACTGACCTAAATATTTGACAAATGAAACTGTTTTACTCTCTTTCTGAAGATGTCATGACATTTCACAAATAATAAAAAGGAAGCTGTGGAGAGCTGTTGTTAAATAATAGTTTAGCTGACTATTACGTTTTTAGCGGAAGTGTATATCTGCTCGAACTTCCTGAGGTCGACCTTTGAGGTCATATGGAAGACAAAATAAGGAAGTCAATTTTGACTGGCTGAACCAATGTAAAATGAGAGAGATAGAGAGGTCTTTCAGGGAGTTGTTTCTTGACCGTCAAACAATGTAGATGTATTTTCTTTTATCATTCTGATATGGCTCACCAGTGGAATGAGAGTAACCTCACTGGATAGTCAGAAGATGTATATATCGACATTGATAAAATAGTTATGTTAAAAATACTTGTATCGAAGTTCTTTTATGTCCAAACCAAAACAAAAATGATCACCGGTCGCCAGAGAAAAATGCAAATTTATTATTGAACTGAGACTGTCACCTCAGCCAGGGAGCTATGCCACAATCCATACTTTTCCGGGTTATAAAAGATGACGTGTTATCGCTTGCTAGAAGATCGATTGTGTTCTTGTAACTATTTAGTAATATGGACGCTATTGCTTTCTCTTAGTTAACTTCGAACTTTAGTCCTTAGAGTAATCCCAGTGGTACGATGAATTTCTGAATTTTGTCTTTTCGGGTGTATGTATAAAAAAAATCATACTTTGCAAAGATATTTAATCACAAATAAATTAATTATTACAAATATTTTTTTTTTTTTGCTAGATTTAGAAATGTTTGATATTTTGATGACCAAATATGTTTTTCTTTTAATCTTTACTTCAAAATTCTATTCTGACGGCAACGTTTTTACCAAACAAACAAAAAAAAAAAAATGACCGACACAAAAAAATTGTTTACCACACTCTGCTAGCATCCTCCCCAAAATTGCCTTGTGCATCATTAGGATGTATTCCTCTCATGTTAAGAACTACTCTAATGAAAGAATAATGTCTTCTTAGATGAAAGGGGAAAAAAAAGAATCATTGTTTACTTCTTTGACCAAATTTCTATTGTACTTACTTATGCATTAGAGTGTAAATATATTACATCGTATGCTATGTCGAACTATAAATATTATCTATTTTCCGACATAGAAGGAACTACAATTGGTCCAAGAGAAATAGCAAAAGTCTTTAGTTCCAGAAGACAGTTTTTTTTGTTGTTTTTTTTATTGCTTTTATTATGTGTCTAGGCAATATGCTTTAATCCCCTTGTAAACATATTTTTTTTTTCCTCGGGCTTTCTTAATTCTGATTGGTTATACATTTTTAAAGGGCTGTTGTTATATTTACTATTGAATCCAGAACGTGAATCATGGTATATATGTCAAAAAGAAAGCTTTTTGGGGGAATGTCCTTTTTTTGGGGGGGGGAATTTGGAAAGTTGCTAGAGTTCTTCAGTTAAGAACATTTTTTTTTCTTTCACTTGTTATAGAGTAACAAAAGTCATCGCACTTGTAAAACGATCTCTATCTTACATTTTTGTTGTTTTTATGCTACAAGACCTACGCTTGTACATAAGAAAATTATTTTTTCTTAGATATTATGCGTTGCGTGACAGTTACCTGTGCGGTGAATGGGATCGGCTTTTCGAGTTCGAATTCTATCCAGGCCGTTGCATTCACAAATACCATATATTTTAATAATCCGCACTCTTCTTGGAAAGCAATGATTCCATCTTTTCTCCACTCTATAGGTTAAATAATAGGATAAACTAGGTTCTCTAGTCTTTAGTGGCAACTAACCTAAAAAATAATGTAAAAAAATAACTCTGAATTCGAAACCAGTGGGGCGTGAAGGTAACAGATCCGACCCATAAGAACCTACTTGGAAAGGACCAGTACTAATGCCTAGTGTGATGAACGTGTGGTTCGATACTTCATATGAGAGTCTAAGGGTATACAAAGGAGGAGGAGATGATACCGTAAATTGCCGTCTATAAGTCGACCTGGCGTACAAGTTACCTCAGTATTTTTAGCTTTTGTCCTCATCTTTGTCGCCATATTTATTACAACGTTTCGGCCATTCAGTATCTGTCTATATTTCTGAGATGAGGTTTTATGGACACTATTTATATTATTCGAACTTTTGTCCTCATCTTTGTTGCCATATACATCGACCCACAAACACAGCTTTTACCAAGGATTTGTTTATGTCCCTTATTACGAAATATCTGTTCTTGGCAGCTTTTACCAAGGATTTGTTTGCGTCACTTATTACGAAAGATTTATCTTCTTCATTTAATAAGAAACATTTGTTTTTATCTGTTATTATCAAATACGTCTTAATGGTTGTTATCAAACAATTTGTGTATTATCAAACTTTGCTTCTTAATTGTAATCTAAATCTTTTTCTTTTTTTGTGATGGTGGGGAATAAAAACCTTGGCTTACAACCCCAGACGAATCTGCAGATTTGAAATAAGAGGATTAAATCAAAATCTTTAGATTGGAAAAGATTGCGTATCAAGAAATCTAATTCCAGTTGGCAACGGTTACTCTGCCCCAAGTGATTTGCTCTGATGATCTGAACCGCTAGTGACAACATGATGTTGGTTTCTGTGCATTCCACCTTTTCTTAAGAAGAGGGAACGAGCTAAATATATCAAGTGAACAAGATTTGAGGGGTTCAGCCGTTCCCAAAAGAAAAGATTAAAGCCAAATCAAAGGTTAACGTTGGTTTCATATTAGGGGTGGCACTCCTTTGAAACTCTTGTCACTATGTCAAACACAGGATGATTATTGAACCTTTAAATAAATGGAAACTTCAGAAGAGTTGTGAGGGAACCAACATAGGTTTGAAATTAAGTGCTTCACTGAGAATTGTGTTTGGTCTAATGGCAAATTATTTCAGATACAGGCAGTGGCTGAATCATGACAAGGCTCTTTATGTCGAGAGTCAGAGGCGTGGTATAGTGATTCCAAAAGTTTTGAGAATGTTGATTTTATGATATAGTAATGAAATTTCATAGCTAGCAATCAGAAGCTTGAATTTAAAATAAAAAATGTCCTAACTTATATTGACTCTCAATGGAGGGGGAGGGGCATATCAACGAATGTAATTTTATTTTAATAAGACATGTCGGCAAAAACTTCCTTCTAAAAGAATATAAAACATTAAACATTATTATTATTATTATTATTATTATTATTATTATTATAATTTCCTTTTAAAATTCAAGTAACTTCTTACCTTGATTATCTGTTTATATTTTTGAGATGGAGTATTATGTACACAATTTACATTATTTGAACTATTGTCCTCATCTTTGTCGCCATATTTATTACAACGTTTCGGCCTTTCAGTATATGTCTATATTTCTAAGAAGAGGTATTATGTACACAATTTACATTATTCGGACTATTGTCCTCATCTTTGTCGCCATATTTATTACAACGTTTCGGCCTTTCAGTATATGTCTATATTTCTAAGAGGAGGTATTATGTATACAATTTACATTATTCGGACTATTGTCCTCATCTTTGTCGCCATATTTATTACAACGTTTCGACCGTTGTACGCTCCGGTCTTCTTCAGGTAGTTGGCATATTCATAGCACGTGGAACTAGAACAGTCTACCCCAGTGATCGAAATAAAGGGTTCAGTTCGACATTCCAACCACCTGAAGAAGGCCGGAGCGTATCATGGCCGAAACGTAATAATAAGTATGGCGAGAAAGTTGAGGACAATAGTCCGAATAATGTAAGTAGTGTTCTTAACTTGACTTTCTCAACTGGCGACCAAAATCTTAACAACGTATATATGCAGACGACACATCGTTGATAGCAGACACAGAAAGGAAACTACAAGAACTCTGACAGAAGTGAAGGAAAGCAAGAAGAAAGGACTAAATATCATTTGCGAGAAGACAGATTGTATGGTTGTTAGCAAACGGAAGAACCAAACATGCGCATTACAAATCGGAGATAGAGATAGATGCCTTCCAAAAGCTAAGCAAAGGATTTACAAACGGAAAAATTGCGTTATAAAAAATAGACAGGACTAAAAAGTTATGTAATTACCAGACCTCCTATATATCAGTGAATACTAGACAATTTTGTCATGGATGAAGAAGCCACAGCGACAGAAATGTGCTTCTACAGACGGAAACTAAGAATACCATGCAATGAACATGTGAGCGACGAGGAAGTTTTAGATAAAATGGGAAAAAAAGGACACTTATACTTAACATCAGAAAGAAACAGTTGAAATTTCTAGGGCACATAAAGAGAAAAGAAGGCTTGGAAAATGTGATACGGATTGAAGGCAGGAGGGAGAGAAGAAATCAACTCATAACCTTCTTAGTGACGTTGTGTAAATGGATGCCAAAGAGCTACAAAGGACAAAAAATTGTGGAGAGTCATGATCGTCTTCGTTCTGAATGGACACGGCACATAGAAAAAGAAAACTGATGAAAATATAAAGTTATTGAAATATTTTATACATTTTCTTATCATTATTTACGTTCTTTATAGTCGGACGAGTGTGCTCATCTTTGTTGTTTCTGTCACAACATTTCAACTATTGTGCTCTCTTTTCTACACTTTTTTCCGCTGATCTGTATAATACTTTATTCAATCTATGGAGATATATTATTCTCATTCTGTTTTTCCTGACTAGGAATATCCATTCTCGTGCGTTTTTAAATTTTACGCAATGCTCACTTATTGATAGACAAGTTAACATTGCGGTCTTAGTAATTAGTATTCGAGCCAAGGATTGAACTCACAATTAATACCCCAATACATTATTACATACGCTATAATACAAAAGGGTCTGTAAATTATATCAGCTTATATTTTTATTTGTTATTCCAAAATATTTATTTTCCTTGATTCATCGAACTGTTGGTTATTTTGCATTAATTTGCAAAACCTTAAATAAGAGGGCTGCTTAAAAAGAAAAATTTCATTTTTGAAGTAAATGAGTTGAAAATTTTGGGTGTCATCACCAATTTTTTTAACAATCATTTTAGATATTTATATTTATATTTATATTTATTAAATATCATTTATATTTGTTTTATTGTTTATTATTTTAAAATATTACTCACAAAGAAGTTATATTAATAATAATAATAATAATAATAATAATAATGATAATGATAATAATAATAATATACACACACATATATGCATATATGTATACATATATACATATATTTATGCATATAAGCATGTATATATATATACATAAAACATATATATATATGTACACACATATATATATATACATATATATGCAGACATATATACATATATATACAAATAAACATATATATACTTATAAAGATTTTACTGTATAGTGTTTCTTGGTACATAAGATTATACA
This sequence comes from Acanthosepion lycidas, assembly GCA_963932145.1. Lineage (NCBI taxonomy): Eukaryota > Metazoa > Mollusca > Cephalopoda > Sepiida > Sepiidae > Acanthosepion > Acanthosepion lycidas. The sequence continues at coordinate 103,673,340 of OZ010590.1, read as the reverse complement.
AAATCATTATATATATACACGCATACAAATGTATGCACACACACAGATACACACACTTATATATATCCATTATAATATATATATATATATATATATATATACATTATAAAATATATAAAATCCATTATGATATATATATGCATATATCCATTATAAAATATATAAAATCCATTATATATATATATATATATATATATATATATATATATATATATATATATATATATATATATATATATATATTGTAATGGATTTTTCATCAATCAGGGAAGCGCGTGTTTTTCTTTAATAACATTTAACGAACCTTCAGGCCGGTAGATGAAAATAAATAAATAAATATTCTGTTTAATAAATATACATGGCGTCTATTCAAAAAGGGATATCCAATGGAAAAAGCATTTAAAATGGTGGGTTTTGCGTGTGTGTGGATTTCGGTGAAGACAACTGACTTGGTACTGCGGTTAAATTTTTATTTATTTTTTTTTGGCGTTCGTACAAGTGTTTCCTCTTCTGGATGCAAAGTGTGTGTAAAAACTCTTCAAAAGTTCTGAATGTGCGAGCGCTTCGGTTATAATTTTAGCCATTATAAACGATAATTTTATTTCTACTTTTAACTGAATGTATGTGCTGTGTTATGTCTGAATCTAATGTCATGGGAGAAGATGTCTTATTTTCCAAATGATAAATGTTGATGGAAACCAAAACAGCGAAAACTATATTAGTTTACCACGGTCTAACCTTCTGCCAGACTTATAGATGGAGAAATTTTTCAGCATGATATTATCTTGCCACGCATCAGATGCATTAAAATTCTTTATTGTGGCTGAAGATGTTCAAATATTGGAAAGCTGGCCTGCACAATATTCAGTGCTGACCTCTGTATAATTTAACCATTGTAGTGGGAACTGAAGAAAGAAGGGCTCCTGGGAAAACTACACATTCTCCCTGAGTTCTGACATTTTGTAATTTCTGTAATAATAAAGATTGCCTTTTGCAAAAAAATGAAAAAAAAATTAGAAATCTCCAAGTGCTTTGGGATTACTGACAAGAAGAATAGGAAAAAAACTCAGTTTGAAAAGCTCGACCTTGTTACCTTCAACCCAACATCGAATTGAGGCAGTTATTCGAGCCAAAGGCAGCAACGAAAATTGTTAACTCCATACTGTGACGCCTTGTAATTTCTGTAATAATAAAGTTTGCATTTTGCCCCACCCCACAAAGAATCCTTTTTAACTTAGCAAAAAATCCCAAAACGGAAAATTCTAAGCTGCTCTATCATGCCCGATACATCATTAACGAAAATACAGTAAATTGGTTTCTGATCCCCAAATATGATTAAATGTACCTAAAAAAGCCTGTCGCTAATCACTCTCAATTATAGGGTAAAATAAATAAAATAAACCATTTACCAAGGCACACCAGTTTATATATAGAGAGAGAGGAGGCATTATGGAGTAATGGATGGCGGCTTGAATCGGAGAGTCGAGTTACATTCATTTATGTGCTAATAACCTTGGGAAAGGTATTAATCTTCTTCTTCTCCCTCCAGCTATGGTTAAATAACAGGACTGACTGGGTTCTATAGCTTTGGATGGCAACTGGTCTGGGAGAAGGACAACTCTGAATTCAAAACCTACGGAAGGCCTGTATTCGGCCCTTCAAAAGATCTGTAGGTTTCTGTAAGAAATCTTCACCACTATAATCAAGTCACATGTGCTGGTGTCTGGCTGTCGGTTCCTTCCTTATATATATATATATATATATATATATATATATATATATATATATATATATATATATAAGACGGACGATGGTCTATATATGTTTATTATAATGTATAAATTTAATAGACCAGTTGATGAAATTTGAGGAATAAAAAGGCAGCAAAATGGTAACAATACTGGCAATAAGACTGATTATATATATATATATATAATTAATATAATTAATTATATATTAAGTCGACTCCCCATGAAAAATTGTTACCTGTAGAACAACATTTCCGCCTGGAAAACACGATTTCAAAAGCCATGCCAAATTCACTATAATTGAGAGAATAGAAAAGTTCAGAGCAAATAACATTAAAAAGATTTTAGAGTCGCATGAAAACACGTGGATACAACGTCTAACAACAAAATATCCAGCCGGGCTAAATCACAAATTTAACAATATATAGATATAACTCAACAAATAAAAAAACCTACCCACATTTCTCACCCACACAAGACAGACAGGCTTACGGAGGTGTGGAGGCCTCACACTTATACACTCACCCACACGAATATACACACTTACACACATCATACGCACTCACACCCTAATGAGCCAAATGATAACACACACCCACAGCAATACACACGCTTACACATATCATACTCACTCACTCCCTAAGAACCAAATAACACACACACAAACACTAAACAGAGACACATCCCCTCACCAAGTCCAATAAAACTGTCAAACTGACCAGAGAATTCATAGCAGCATGTATCTATCCAGCTCTTATCTCAAATAACAACATAAAAGAGACTGTTTGACCAACACAAGGAATGTTAAAAGATTCATGTTAAAAAGATAAAAAAATAAAAAAACAAATGAAAACTACAGACAAAAGTTCATTTTCTCCATCAAGACATTCATTTCTGTAGTTTAGTGCTAGCAGCAAGCAGAAATATTTCTCCTCCCGATGATGGCCATTTCGGCCGAAACTAGTCGAGGAATCTAAATGGAATAATAATAAAAGAAGGAAAGGATATTAATCTACAACCCAGTGTGTCTGAAGATTTTAATTTATTAATTTTTTAATTTTTTTTTATTGTTCAATATATATATATATATATATATATATATATATGTGTGTGTGTGTGTGTGTGTGTGTGTGCAAAATTGGATATATATATATATATATATATATATATATATATATATCCAATCTTGCATATATATATATATATATATATGTGTGTGCGTGTGTGTATCTATATATATATATGCAAGATGGTATATATATATATATATATATATGCATATGCAAAATTGGATTGCGTTCTTTGGGTTGTTTATGAAAAAATAAATACGTAAAATTCGCCGTACTATCTTTCGGGTATCGATATCCGACTGATGCCACATCGGTCGGGTTTCGTTCCCGGCGTAAAGCGACCGGGTGTCTAATATTTACTCACCTTTTTTGCTGGTTCATAACGAATCGAAATAAAGATTTGTCGAGTTCGCAGTGACCTCAATTTCACATTTAGACCTAATGCGCAGACATTCTCATGCAAGTATTCAAAAAGCTCTGTCCAATCGGCTGTCTCTGAAGCATTAGAAGTGTTAGTAGCATTAGATGATTCTGTGGATAAAAGTGACGTCGACTACGCTGAAAACCTAGACGAAAATGTCACACTCGAGAAAAGTTATTAAAGAAAATATCCTTTTGATGCACTATCATCCACTATACAGCATTAATGAAAATACCGTAACTTGTTTTCTGACACTAAAGTATCATAAAATGCACCAAGAAACGCAAACAGCTAATTACTCTGATTTTTTTTTTTTGTTTTTTTGTAAAATTAACAAAATAATTAATGTACCAACCTTTTTCAAAGGTTTTACACGCCCGCATATATATATATATATATATATATATATATATATATATATATATATATATATATGTATGTATGTATCCACTTTAGTAGTGTAACTTAAAGGTCAATGGTTTTCCAAAGTCGTCAGGCACGAACTGGTGAATGAAACACTTATTACAGTTGTCTTTTCTTTAAATTCTCATGAGATACTGACCTAGTGACAGTCCACTCAGTCGCAGTCATACCTTTTTATGCTCTCATTACAGATGACAAAAAATGACTATTGCCAAACTTTGTGATTGTTTTCAGCAGAGCCTGTCAAAAGAGGGCATCAGCAACGCAGAAATTCGCCCATGAATCGCACCACAGCCACAACGGCGATGGCCAAACTGGAAACGGCAACGCAGAAGCTGGTCAGACAACATCAAATAGTGGACGGATATGACAATGATGGAACTCCTGAGAGCCACAACCAACAAAATCATCCTGAAAAAGGTTGCCTGTTTATTCCGCCTTTAGGCCCTCGCAATGATCGAAGCAGTGAAGGGACTGATAATGATGATGAAGTTAGTGACTGAAGTTTAGTGCATACTCTTTGCTTTTCTTTTTTACTTTTGCTCACTCAATACAAGGTCCTAGAACCACTCACGTAGGACGTTACCGAATGGAGTTACTGTAAGTTGATAACGGTTGACAAACATTTGAAGATTGTAGCGATCGAAAGAAGAGTCTTCATGGGAGTCTGCTCCACAAGCTAACAGTTCCTGCGAAAAAGTTGGCCGAGTAAATCTTCCATCTTACTAATAGGACTCGAAGGGATTGAGGATGATTCGACTGCATACATGTAAAGGTCTGAACTGGTGGAAATAATGAATGTAGCTCGTCTGACTTTTTCCATGGAATTAACGACGATTCGACTGTATACGTGTAAAAGTCTGAACTGGTGGAAATAAGGAAAGTAGCTTGTTCGACATTTTCCATTAGTCCCTCAGGAGGTAGGCAATCATGACTCTCCACAACATCCTGCCCCTTATAGCTCTTAATAATTTTGAGTCATTTCTCCCAAGACCTGTTCCGCCAACACTTTACTCGGGCTCGCTATGTTATGCATTGATTTACTGTATCCCTGTCACCCTCAATCTGCCCTGTGAGTATCAGATTTTCCAAGTGCTCTTTCCTCATTATATACCCCATGAATTATATGAAAGGAAGATGAAGAGGATAAAAGAAAGAAGAAAGGTCGATAAAGAACGAAAGAGAATGAGAATAGAAAGAAGGGAGAATGATTTGAATGTAAAGATTTAAAAGAATGAAAGTGTGAACGAAAAATCTAAAGAGCAGAAAATAGATTCCAAAGAGGAAGGGAAAAGAAAGAGCGAGAAAGAAGAACATAGAAAGAGAGAGAAAAGAGAAAAAGAATAGTTCGACAGGTAACTCTCACAGACGTGCCGTCGCCTCCCATCTGTCTTTTCTACAAATACTTTCACAGTAACTGCTCCAACGAACTATTTTCGCTAGTTCCCAAACTGCATGAATTTAAACGTCCCACTAGGTCGGCATTTCGGTCCCACCCTTCCACTGTCGAAACGGTTAAATGTAGCCATCTCTTCTACTCCAATAGCTTCATGTCTCGCACTTCCCATCTGTGGAACTACCTTCCTCTTACTTGCTTTCCTATAATATTATAACTATAAACTACAACTACTCAAATGAAATGTCAATCGACATCTCCATACGCCTTAATTTATTCCACGTCTTTCTATTCATCCTTTCCTCTTTCACGCCTCTTTACTCTTGCTCCCATTCTCTGTAACCCTTGCGTGCTAGTGGAACTCCCGCCTTGCTTGGGGTAAAAAGTTTTTAAAAAGGCTAGAGAAGAAGATATAAAGGGAGAAGGAAAGAAAAAGAGAAAGTGATGGAAAGAAAAATTAATGGAAACACACAAAGTGACTTTGATGTGAAAAAGAGAGACAGAATTTTTTTAAAGTTCTGCAACCTAAAAGTCGGATGACAGGGCTATAAAAGGAGTCAATCGGCACAAGAAGACAGAGAAAATAGGATCGAATTGAGAGGAAGTGGTCGAGTTTGACTTTCGTCTCACTTCCGTCCTCTCATTTAAACATTAATCATCTTCCCTTACTGATGTTCATAATGAACTGTCATCATAATCACTGATGTACAATCAATGGCCCCCGAGTGGCGAAGATAACAACAATGGTGACAAGGGAAGCTGATACATCGATAGGGAAGATCTTTAGTTATGCCCAAGTGCAAAAGTTTACTGATGCACTCCAGTGCCCTTGTTCGTATCCCTGATACACAATTGATCATTTCAGTGTTGAATTAGATTTTTTGTTATTAATCTTTACCCAGCACAAGGCCCAAAGGCCATTCAAAATAGAGGGTTACCCTCTGACGCTGTATGAGCGTAATAAAAAGCCAGAAATTAAGTTCATGGCGGTATTTTTTTAGTTGAGTTAATTTCAAGCAAGGCAGTAAAGCCACTAAGACACAAGTGGTTACTGGGTATGGAAGAATTAGAAAACAGAAACATTACTAAAAAGCGAGAACAAAAGATGAGTAATCAGAAGATTTGCAGATTAAAGATGGCTGGAAAGCATGGAGCCGGAAGAGAGTTCCACCAGAGAGAAGTGCGGTAGAAGAAGTTTAGCATATCATTTAGAGTTACATCTAGCCGTTTTGATTATAAATTGATGAAACCTCGACGTTGTACTGCGCTTAAATTTTTTTTAAAAGGCCTAATACCATAGCGAAGAGCTCATCCGAACAATTACCGTGAAAGTAAGGTACAGGGAGTAAATCTTACGGCAGTGGGAAATTGACTGAAGCCGAGATGCCAGATCAGGATTAGTAATATTGCTGTTTATTCTTTGAATTTTATCAAGGAGTCATAGATAAATAGCAGGAGCACACCATATGTGACAGCAACATTCTAAGCATGGACGAATGGTAGATATATTTTTTTAAGCATTTCACCCCAAGCAAGGCGGGAAGCCACTAGCACGCAAGGGGTTACAGAGGATTTTAAGCGAGAGCGGATAGGAGTGATAGATGAAAGGATGAAGAGAAGGATAGGGGATAGATCAAGGCAACTGGAGATGTCCATTGACATTACATTTGAATACTTGGAGATTATAGCTATCAGGGAAACAGGAAAAGGGAAGTTCCACAGGTGAGAGGTGCGAGATATGAAGCTATTGAAGTAGACGGCTACATTTAACGATTTCAACAGTGAAAGGGTGAGAGCGGGATGCCAGCCTATTAGGACGCTTGAATTCATGACGTCCGAGAACAAGCGAAAGCAGCTCCCCGGAATAGTTACCATGAAAGTATTTGTAAAAAAGACAGAGGGAGGTGACGGCACGTCTGTGAGAGAGCAACTGCAGACGAGATGCCAGATCAGAACCAATTACATTGCATATCCGTCTCTGGATCTTATCAAGAACCCCGAGGCAAACAGAAGGGGCTCCAGACCATATATGGCAGCAATACTCCATGCAAGGGAGAATGGTAGATTTGTAGATTTGAAGGATCGATTCTAGGGAGAAAAATTTCCTGGCGTGGCCCAGGGAACCAACTTTCCTTGCGGTGGACGAAGCAATTGACTCAATGTATTTGTTCCATCTTAGGTCAGCATACAATGTGAGGCCGAGCAACCGCAGAGATGTTCTCCCGAGAAGTTGAGCGTCAGACATTCTAATGGGGAGCAGGGACGGATCTCTGTGATGAGTAATAGAGAGCAGTTTTGTTTTTGAAGCGTTAAAGTTAACCAGCCAATTCCTGTCCGAGTTCACAACCGATTGGAGGTCCTTTTCGAGACGAACGGTCAGGTTAGTTTTGTCAGCGACACTAGATTTGTTTTTGAGGCAGGAGTAAATTGTAGTGTCGTCCTTGTAGATGCCTACTTGGGAATCTATGACGTCAGAAAGATCGTTGATGAATATAAGGAACAGAGTAGGGCCTAGGATGGGGCCTTGGGGAACACCTGTGTTCGTGGGATAGGAGCTGGAGGAGAATCCATTGAGAACGACCTTCAGTTCACGGTTTGACAGGAATGATTTATAAATATGTAAGATAGATTCTGGAAAGTGAACTGACCATTTTTCCAGCATCTTTAGCAATAGATCGCTTGAGTTCTGGAGAGAGCTTGAGTCCAAGTAGACGTTCAAGGCAAGGATCCTTTATGATATGTGAGAATTTGAGGTCTGTTCGGTGGTGGCGGGACATTGATAGTTAGTATTTATACTGGGCAAGTTGGGGAGGCCAATGATTTTTCTATCAACATTCATTTTCTCTTCCTTAGCCTCATTTATCGTAGGTGTGGGTCAGGATTCTGGTAGGGTTAGCAGAGATTATCTAGGAAAAAAGAGAATAAGCAAAATGATGATTAAAAAAAAGATGATTGTAAAAATTTGAAAATAAATTGATAATAGTATAGAAAAGGCGATAACAAGGAGAAAGGAAGGAAACAAGCAGATGCAGGAGAAAAAGGAGAGGAAAAGTGATGGCAGTGAGAAGGAGGGGAGACGATGAAAGTGAGAAGGAAAGGAAAAGACGATGGTAGGGTAAAAGTAAAAAAAAAGAGTAGAGCAGTGGGAAGGAAAAGAAAAAAAGAGGATGAGAGAGTAAGTAAATAAATGGAACAAAACGATGGCAGAGAACAGAAAAAAACGAAAAAGAAAGAAAGAAAGAAAGAAAGAAAGAAAGAAAAAAGATGATGACAAAGCGAACGGAAGGGGAAAAGATGTCAGGTAGATAAAAGCAACGGAGAAGACAATGCCAGGGAGAAAGAAAGGAAATGATAAGGACAGAGAGAATGAAGGAAAGGAAAAGACGACAGTAGGGAGAAAGAAAGAAAATGACGATGGCAGAGAGAAGGAAGGAACGGAAAAGACGACAGTAGGGAGAAGGAAAGAAAATGATAATGACAGAGAGAAGGAAGGAACGGAAAAGACGACAGAAGGGAGAAAGAAAGAAAACGACGAGGCAGAGAGTGGGAAGGAACGGAAAAGACGACAGTAGGGAGAAAGAAAGAAAATGACGATGGCAGAGAGTGGGAAGGAACGGAAAAGACGACAGTAGGGAGAAAGAAAGAAAATGATAGACAGAGAGAAGGAAGGAACGGAAAAGACGACAGTATGGAGAAGGAAAGAAAATGATAATGACAGAGAGAAGGAAAGAAGGAAAAGACGACAGAAGGGAGAAAGAAAGAAAATGACGAGGCAGAGAGTAGGATGGAACGGAAAAGACGACAGTATGAAGAAAGAACAAAAATGACGAGGCAGAGAGTAGGAAGGAACGGAAAAGACGACAGTAGGGAGAAAGAAAGAAAATGACGATGGCAAAGAGAAGGAAGGAACGGAAAAGACGACAGTTGGGAGAAAGAAAGAAAATGATAATGAAAGAGAGAAGGAAGGCACGGAAAAGACGACAGTAGGGAGAAAGAAAGAAAATGACGATGGCAGAAAGTAGAAAGGAACGGAAAAGACGACAGTAGGGAGAAAGAAAAAAAATGATGATGTCAGAGAGAAGAAATGAACGGAAAAGACGACAGTAGGGAGAAAGAAAGAAAATGACGATGTCAGAGAGAAGGAAGGAACGGAAAAGACGACAGTAGGGAGAAAGAAAGAAAATGACGATGGCAGAGAGTAGGAAGGAAGGAAAAGACGACAGAAGGGAGAAAGAAAGAAAATGACGAGGCAGAGAGTAGGATGGAACGGAAAAGACGACAGTATGAAGAAAGAACAAAAATGACGAGGCAGAGAGTAGGAAGGAACGGAAAAGACGACAGTAGGGAGAAAGAAAGAAAATGACGATGTCAGAGAGAAGGAAGGAACGGAAAAGACGACAGTAGGGAGAAAGAAAGAAAATGACGATGGCAGACAGTAGGAAGGCACGGAAAAGACGACAGTAGGGAGAAAGAAAGAAAATGACGATGTCAGAGAGAAGGAAGGAACGGAAAAGACGACAGTAGGGAGAAAGAAAGAAAATGACGATGGCAGAGAGTAGGAAGGAACGGAAAAGACGACAGTAGGGAGAAAGAAAAAAAATGATGATGTCAGAGAGAAGGAAGGAACGGAAAAGACGACAGTAGGGAGAAAGAAAGAAAATGACGATGGCAGACAGTAGGAAGGCACGGAAAAGACGACAGTAGGGAGAGAGAAAGAAAATGATAATGACAGAGAGAAGGAATAATGGAAAAGACGACAGTAGGGAGAAGGAAAGAAAATGATAATGACAGAGAGAAGGAAGGAACGGAAAAGAGGACAGTAGGGAGAAAAAAAGAAAATGACGAGGCAGAGAGTAGGAAGGAACGGAAAAGACGACAGTAGGGAGAAAGAAAGAAAATGACGATGGCAGAGAGTAGGAAGGAACGGAAAAGACGACAGTAGGGAGAAAGAAAGAAAATGATAGACAGAGAGAAGGAAGGAACGGAAAAGACGACAGTATGGAGAAAGAAAGAAAATGATAATGACAGAGAGAAGGAAGGAACGGAAAAGACGACAGTAGGAGAAAGAAAGAAAGTGATAATGACAGAGTGAAGGAAGGAACGGAAAAGACGACAGTAGGAAGAAAGAACAAAAATGACGAGGCAGAGAGTAGGAAGGAACGGAAAAGACGACAGTAGGGAGAAAGAAAGAAAATGACGATGGCAGAGAGTAGAAAGGAACGGAAAAGACGACAGTAGGGAGAAAGAAAAAAAATGATGATGTCAGAGAGAAGAAATGAACGGAAAAGACGACAGTAGGGAGAAAGAAAGAAAATGACGATGTCAGAGAGAAGGAAGGAACGGAAAAGACGACAGTAGGGAGAAAGAAAGAAAATGACGATGACACAGAGAAGGAAATAACGGAAAAGACGACAGTAGGGAGAAAGAAAGAAAATGATGATATCAGAGAGAAGGAAGGAACGGAAAAGACGACAGTAGGGAGAAAGAAAGAAAATGACGTTGGCGGAGAGAAGGAAGTAACGGAAAATACGACAATAGGGAGAAAGAAAGAAAATGATGATGTCAGAGAGAAGGAAGGAACGGAACAGACGACAGTAGGGAGAAAGAAAGAAAATGACGATGGCAGAGAGAAGGAAGGAACGGAAAAGACGACAGTAGGGAGAAAGAAAGAAAATGATAATGACAGAGAGAAGGAAGGCACGGAAAAGACGACAGTAGGGAGAAAGAAAGAAAATGACGATGGCAGAGAGTAGGAAGGAAAGGGAAAGACGACAGTAGGGAGAAAGAAAGAAAATGATGATGTCAGAGAGAAGGAAGCAACGGAAAAGACGACAGTAGGGAGAAAGAAAGAAAATGACGATGTCAGAGAGAAGGAAGGAAAGGGAAAGACGACAGTAGGGAGAAAGAAAGAAAATGATGATGGCAGAGAGAAGGAAGGAACGAAAAAGAAAGAAAGAAAATGACGATGTCAGAAAGACAGAAAATGATGATGGCTGAGAGAAAGAAGGAACGGAAATGTAGATACTAGGGATAAAGAGAAAATGACGATGCTAACTAAAGTGGCGGGGAAAAGTCGATGGTAGTGAAAATTAAACAAAGACTATTGCTGAGAGCAGGAATGAACGGAAAAGACGATTTTAGGGAAAGAAAACTGACGATGCTAAGGAGAACGGAAGGGGAGTGTCGATGTTAGTGAGAAAGAAATAAAAGACGAAAGCAGGGAAAAGAAAACAATGAAAATTACAATGGTAGGGAGAAAGAGTAGAAACAGAGGAAAATAAGGAGAACGGAAGGAGAAATGTCAATGGTTGGTAGAATGAAAAAAGACGATGGTAAGTTGACGGCAAGCAAAAAACGATGGTAAGAAGAAAGGAAAGATAGGGAAAAAAAAACCATGGTAAATTGAAAGAAAGAAAATTTCCAGAAAAATCAAATAAAACGATAATAATGAAAATAATCTGAAATTCTATTCATGAATATTTAAGCAAGTTTTCTAAACTCTTTCACTCACTTCATTTACATAGACTTGCGCACTTATAAAATCTGAGTAAACGTATATAAACTGTGCTAAAAGCGATTTCAGTCAAAAAGATTTTTTTATAAAATTTGTTACTGTTTTCTACACCACTCCATTTTCTGCGCTACAAGGCTTTACGAAATAAAAACCAAAACTAACGCAACAGTAGGTTTTTAAAAACCTGACACTGACACAATATGCCGTGGGTCATGCTTCTCTTCTAAAATTGTTCATTTGCAAATTTTTTTATCATAAAAGTCGTGCCATGCAAGCAATTGAAACGAAAAAGTAAAAGAAAGATATACTGTGAAAAGATATTTAAATGCAAATGTTCAGAAATTTGACGCTAACAGACAGATTAGCATTTTACATTGTTGACTATAATATTCTCTATTCAGTTCTGACGCTAAGCAATCCACCCCGACCTCACACCGCTTTCAGTGTCATCGAGTAGACAATCATGGCTCGGCAGAATCTCATTTCTCTAATATATGTAAACATTGCGATGAATGTTATTTTTTGATAAAGATAATTTCCCGTTGCATTTTCCACGATTGTAAAGCTCCCCACAACCCCGTCCCACTATCTATTGACATAAGCCCGTCAGGGAAGTGGCTCTCTGCCTTCCAGCCCTTCCTGAATCTCTTCTGCCCTCAATATGCACCGTGAGCCCTTCGTCCTCATTATGTGTCCAAGAGATTTCAACTATATCTTCCGATTTGAAAGGGACATATGTGCAGAGGTGGAGGCATCTTTGCTACGATTACCCTCACTCAAGAAGTCACTACAAAAACAGTTTACGGAGCTAGGAATTCCCAAAACCACAATGTTAACAGGCACGACAAAGGGTCATTTCAGAGTAAGAATAGCAATCTAGCTGAAAACCTCATTTAGAAAGTTAGCCTCAGCAAAGGGTCATTTCAGGGTCAGCGTTGCTTAACTTGGATGATCGTACGATAGCTGGTGTTTGAAGTTGCTATGGCTATAATCTATACCATGGAATATCCACAGTTACAGTACCTGGTATTCTCGCGCAGTCAATCATCTAGGTACTGACCAGACTCGACGTTCCTTAACTTGGATGATCGTACGATAACAATGTTTGAACTTGCTATGGCTATAATCTATACGACGGCATATCCAAGCTTACGATTCTTGGTATTCTTCCGCGCGGTCACTCATCTACGTACTGACCAGACTCGAAGTTTCTTAACTTGGATGATCGTACGATAACCAATGTTTGAACTTGCTATGGCTATAATCTATACGACGGCATATCCAAGCTTACGATTCTTGGTATTCTCCCGCGCGGTCACTCATCTACGTACTGACCAGACTCGACGTTTCTTAACTTCGATGATCGTACGATAACCAATGTTTGAACTTGCTATGGCTATAATCTATACGACGGCACATCCAAGCTTACGGTACATGGTTCTCTCCCGCGTGGTCACTCATTTAGGTACTGACCAGTTTCGACGTTGCTTAACTTGGATGATCGTACGATAACAATGTTTGAACTTGCTATATGCTATGATCTATACGACGGCATATCCAAGCTTACGGTACCTGGTATTCTCCCTCGCTGTCACTAATCTATGTACTGACCAGTCTCGACGTTCGTGTTATATCGTAGCCGTAAACCTTAGAGATTGTATACGATAGTAATTATATTAGCTTCATTAGCTTTACAATCATGCATTAATCTTATAGTAATTGGCTATAATATAATCCAATAAGATTTACAATCTCAACACATGTTATAAGAGATACCATTTTGATTGTATACCTCTATTGTTTTCGACTTTGAGTACTATAGATCGCCAATGTAATTAGAGTAGAAATGAAAAAGTTAATAGTTTAAGAGAGAAAAGTTTATCTGAAAAAAAAGAAAAGAGAAATAAATAGAATAAAAAGCAACTGATAAGCTCAGACTGGAATAAGAAAAGTAAATGCTAAAAAAAAGTGATAGATAAATATTGATTCGTTTCTTACGGCTTATCAACCCTTTGGATGTTACTTTTTTAAGCATTTGAACCCGATCATGCGTGAGTGCCACTAGCACGCAAGGTGTTACAGAGAGTGCGAGCAAGAGTAAAGAGGTGTGTTTGAGGAAAGGACACGAAATTATATCAAGGCATCAGAAGATGTCGATTGACATTACATTTGAATATTTGAAGATTAAAACCATCAGGGAAGCAAGTAAGTGGAATGGAGTTCCACTGTCGAGAAGTGCGAGAGAAGAAACTGTTGGAGTAGAAGAGTCGGAGATATTTAGCTGTTTCGACAGTGAAAGGGTGGGACCGAGATGCCAACCTAGTAGCCCGCTTCAAATTATGAAGTTTGTGTACCAGTGTAAGTGGCTCGTCAGGGCAGTTACCATGAAAATATTTGTAGAAAAGACAGAGGAACGCTACGGCACGTCTGTGCGAAAGTGACTGTAGACGAGATGCCAGATCAGATCTGCTATCAGACTGCGTATTGCATATCGCAAGAAAATATTTTTAGATTGTAAGTTTTTTATGATAATAATGAGTTATTAATACAGATCTAACTAATTAACCCATAGATGTGGGAGAAGATGTGAATTCATACCTTTCACATGGTTATTTAATCGTAAGTTATTATAACGAACCTAACATGAATTGGAACTTGACTATATGATTAATAATTCTGAGCCATTACACTGGGGAACACGTATTTTATTGAATGAATTTGACACTTGATTCTAGATAATTTGGATGCGCTAAATATGAATTTCAACTCTGGCTTTATCACGTTCTGATTCTTGTCAACAATCTATGTGCCATTTTCTAAATTTTAAAATTAAAACTAAAAAATTAAGTCATGTGTTAATTTTTTTTCAAGTTTCATGAATACAAGCTACGTTGCAATTACATTACAACGATAGAAATATAAGTAACTCTGAATTCAAAGCTCTATGTAGCCCTTGCTGGTCCCAATCTGTAATGACCTTTGGAGAGAGGGGACATACTACGTATCATCCTGCCCGGGCTCGACCCTACCTTACAGATGGGTGAGAGGTCTATCTATCTTATCTGTTGTTTGATTCTAGGTAATTTGTGTGCGTTGAGTACGAATTTCAACTCTGTTTGACTCTATCACGTCCTGTTTCTTGTCAACAGCCTATCTGTCATTTTTCAAATTAAGACTAAAAAATTTAGTCATGTGTTATATTTAGTTAGTTTCATGAATACGAGCAATTCAAACTGCAATAATTTTATATGACTTAAAGTAAAATAAAAACAGATATGAAGCTTTCACTGTGTCAAAATGTAATGTTTTTTACGAAGTCAGTTACTTTTCCTCATTGATATAGAAGTCTAAAATTTCTACATATAAAACAAAAGGAATCGGACATTTTTTTCATTTGAACTTTCTAATGCTTAATTGTTCTACCAATTTCTAAAGGTATTTAAAGTCCTTAAGTCATATACATTTTTAAAAAGCTGAAATATAGATACAAAAATTGGTTTAAATATAAACTTATTATGAAATAGCTAATTACAATCTATTAAATTAATATATAAACACAGATCGGTAGGTACAATAATAAATTACGTCTAATTAATAATTAATTAGTAATTAATAAGTAACTTTGAATTCAAAACTCTTTGTAGCCCTGGCTTGTCCCAAGCTGTAATGCCCTTTGGACGTGAAAAGGGGGAACATGCTGCATACCATCCTAACTTACAGATGGGTGAGATCATTGATGACCTGCGAAGTTCGGTCTATGATATCTGATACCTGATTCTAGATAATTTGGATGTGCTGAATATGAATTTCAACTCTGACTCTATCATGTCCTGATTCTTGCCAACAGCCATTTTTTAAAATTAAGACTAAAAAATTAAGACTCATGTTTTAAATTGTTTTCAAGTTTCATGAATACAAGCAATTTAACCTATGTTGAAATGACATTACAACTCTGAATTCAAAGCACTTGCTTCTGTTGTTTGATTCTAGGTAACTTGGGCGCGTTGAGTACGAATTTCAACTCTGTTTGACTCTATCACGTTCTGATTTTTGTCAACAGACTATCTGCCATTTTCCAGATTTTTCAAATTAGAACTAAAATATTAAGGCATGGGTTAATTTTTTTCAAGTTTCTAAAAGCAATTCAAACTACAACAAATTTACATTATAACGATAGAAATGACTTAAAATAAAAAAAACAAAAACAAATAGATATGACGCTTTCATTGTGACAAAAAAAAATTCTTTTAAAAGACTTTCAAGCGTATTTGTTCATTGATGAACAGCAGTATCTTGGTGGAATCTCTCTACTTGTTCGTTACTTAAATCATCTCAAAATGGGTTAAAATTAGAACTATTTCTCGGGTGTTACATTTAAAAGTATGCATAATACAACAATACCATAACAATAGGAGCAAATACCTAGATAAAAACCTATTTGCATAATGTGAGCGAATATTGCGAAAAAACTTTTTATGAATACGACGAAAGAGGAGGGATGTTGATCAAAATCGGGACTTTATAGAGCAAAACTGCGTAAGATCCGTGTTCAGTACACCCAAATTACATAGAACTGTGAAATCTAATTTAATAGACAACAAATAGGAATTTGTTCCTTAGTATTATCTTGTAGCAGACCGTGTTGTTAAACTAGGAGCACGTGTGTAACTCCTGATAGGATATTAAAAGGTCCACTACAAGAATATGGCGGACTCAAGTTGAGTCCAACCGAAGATGTAAAGAAAACAAACAAGAACGATATATGTGTACAAGAAGTATTAGGTTGGTGCAAAAATAATGTCGTTTTCTCACATATGTTACTATGTGAAAAAACGACATTATTTTTGCACCAAATTAATACATGTATTAAACAACAAAATTTACAATGGACAAATGCATCAACATTTGTGTTTGTGCGTGAACGTAAAGAGTTTGTATTTTGATGAATGTCCGTACGTATGCGCGTGTGTGTGTGTGTGTGTGTGTGTGTGTGCGTTTCATGGCATTTTCCCCACAAATGGGCAAAAACGCAGGTTCTGCGAGAGATCACATTTTTTAAATGTGTCCGCTGAAATACAAAGTAAAAAAGAGAACAAGGCAAGAAATCGCCCAGTATTTATAGTGTAGGGAGAGCGTGCCCTAGTTAAATATTTGAACAATTAAGGAGGAGATAACACCTGCACATCCAAGCTTACAGATATTTCCAAGTAGTCACCCATCTAGGTACTAACCATGTTCCACACTGGTGATCATATAGGATCCAATGTTTCAACGAGATGTGACCCTAAGCCGGGAGATGAAGAAAGGAAGTGACTAGAAAATGACTGAAAAAAAAATAATATAAGCTGATAGAATGAAACGAATTAATATTCTGTAGTAAAACTAAAAATCTCTTTGCCTTTAGACTACAAAAAGGCATTTTGTAACTTACAACACAAAGAACTATTTGAACTGCTAGGTAAAGTTTATTCATGAAATATGTTAGAATAATCAAATATACATCTATTGGGGGTAAATCGCGGGCAATAAAGACAGAAAATTTATTGAGAATGTACATGAAAATAGAAAGAGACAGAAGACTGTGCCTTCTTTCACTGGATTTATTTAACCTACACAACGAGGCAATCCTAAGATAACTAGAAATTCTACCATGATTTTTTATTGGCGAACACAATCTTAACTTCTTCTTCTTCTTCTTCTGCTGCTGCTGCTGGTGGTGGTGATTCTTCTTCTTCTTCTGCTGCAGCTGGCTCTTCTTCTTTTTCTTTTTCTATGTACCGTGTCCCTACAGGACGTTGGTGATCATGGCTCTACACAGTTTCCTGTTCCAAAGGACTAATAATTTCTATCACTCTATATCCTTGCATGAACCCGGTTCTAATGCTTTGGATGGAGCGGCGTGGGAATAGAAGACGTGGCTCGTGGGGACACAGTCCAATGGGTAAGGGAAACTCGGATGAATTACACCACGGAATTTGTGAAGAGCAGCGCTATATCGAGTACAATTCATTACCGCTTCATCACCGAGGACCGTTGGTGCAGCTGGTATGACGCTTGCATCGTATCGTAACGGTCCGGGTTTAAATATGCTGATGAGTACCAAATAGAGGACGAAACGGCCGTCCAGTGCTTTCTGCATTCTGTTGAGGATTCTTCTAGACTCAATGAATTACTTAATTATGATTATTTAAAATCATCCTAATTATTTCTATCACTTATATATATATATATATATATATATATATATATATATATATATATATATATAAGAAAAAATAGTTGTAAAGTATGTTATATTTATCTCTTTTTCTCTCTTGTACGTTACTAGATTTCTGGCATAAAATCAGACATTTTGTCTTTCTGAAGGTATTGAAAGAACACTTGCCAACCCTAAGCACTATATATTCTAAATGAAGCCTTTAATATGTTGACAAGTCCGCTCTATAAACTGTGATCTTTGAATTCACGTGCGTGGAGTCTCGTCACTTTGCATTTATTGTTACTGCGTACCGAAAAAGTAAAGGTGAATACATTGAGTAGACAGCGGCCAACTTATCAGTAAATAAGTCACGTTTTTATGACTATATATTGAATAATATGAACATTGAGTATGTGCACCAAGACTGTCGCAGACGATTCGAATGCACAACTGTCAATATCCGTAGGGGGAAGGAGCAAGGAAAGAAAAAAGAGCTGATTTTTCCCCTTGATAGAGCATCCCTATAACTTTTTGTGTAATTATTTTTCAAATAAAAAGATGCGTGAAAATTTCATGGTTTTCCTATTTAAATTTTCCGATGAATCTTAATATGTCAGTTAATGATTAAATAATATCAGGGTGAATTCTATGATAATAAAATATCCGTAGAAATTCTGCTACATCGTTGAAATGCTGGTTGCTATTTAAAGAAATAACGGGGTACAAATGAAAAAATTTGAAATAACTTTTTCTATTTCACTGAAACAGCCATTAAACAATTCTATGTTTGCCTTCTTTCTTTCATTCATTTTCTCACTGAAACCAAGTAGTGTATTTTTTTTTCTTTTTCTACGAATAAAACGGAACAGTCCATTATTTATTATGTATTGCCAGGGGACATTAAACACTTCAATTTTCCCTTTTCTTTCTTTCTTTCTTTAATTCGAAAGTCTTGTTTTTCTACGCATAAAGGAATAGTCCATTATTTATTAGGTATTGGATTGGGGACATTAAACACTTCTATTTTTCCTTCTTTCTTTTCTTTCCTTATTTCTTTCTTTCTATCTTTCTTTCTTTCTTTCTTTCTTCCTTTCTTTCTATCTTTCTTTTTTCTTTCATCCGAAAGTCTTGTTTTTCTACGCAATCATAATGGAATAGTCCATTATTTATTAGGTATTGGATTGGGGACATTAAACACTTCTATTTTTCCTTCTTTCTTTTCTTTCCTTATTTCTTTCTTTCTATCTTTCTTTCTTTCTATCTTTCTTTCTTTCTTTCTATCTTTCTTTTTTCTTTCATCCGAAAGTCTTGTTTTTCTACGCAATCATAATGGAATAGTCCATTATTTATTAGGTATTGGATTGGGGACATTAAACACTTCTATTTTTCCTTCTTTCTTTTCTTTCCTTATTTCTTTCTTTCTATCTTTCTTTCTTTCTTTCTTTCTTCCTTTCTTTCTATCTTTCTTTTTTCTTTCATCCGAAAGTCTTGTTTTTCTACGCAATCATAATGGAATAGTCCATTATTTATTAGGTATTGGATTGGGGACATTAAACACTTCTGATTTTCCTTCTTTCTTTTCTTTCCTTCTTTCTTTCTTTCTATTTTTCTTTCTATCTTTCTTTTTTCTTTCATCCGAAAGTCTTGTTTTTCTACGGAATCATAATGGAATAGTCCATTATTTATTAGGAATTGGATTGGAGACATTAAACACTTCTATTTTTCCTTCTTTCTTTTCTTTCCTTATTTCTTTCTTTCTATCTTTCTTTCTTTCTTTCTTTCTTCCTTTCTTTCTATCTTTCTTTTTTCTTTCATCCGAAAGTCTTGTTTTTCTACGCAATCATAATGGAATAGTCCATTATTTATTAGGTATTGGATTGGGGACATTAAACACTTCTATTTTTCCTTCTTTCTTTTCTTTCCTTATTTCTTTCTTTCCTTCTTTCTTTCTATCTTTCTTTCTTTCTTTCTTTCTATCTTTCTTTTTTCTTTCATCCGAAAGTCTTGTTTTTCTACGCAATCATAATGGAATAGTCCATTATTTATTAGGTATTGGATTGGGGACATTAAACACTTCTATTTTTCCTTCTTTCTTTTCTTTCCTTATTTCTTTCTTTCCTTCTTTCTTTCTATCTTTCTTTCTTTCTTTCTTTCTATCTTTCTTTTTTCTTTCATCCGAAAGTCTTGTTTTTCTACGCAATCATAATGGAATAGTCCATTATTTATTAGGTATTGGATTGGGGACATTAAACACTTCTATTTTTCCTTCTTTCTTTTGTTTCCTTATTTCTTTCTTTCTATCTTTCTTTCTTTCTTTCTTTCTTTCTTTCTTTCTTCCTTTCTTTCTATCTTTCTTTTTTCTTTCATCCAAAAGTCTTGTTTTTCTACGCAATCATAATGGAATAGTCCATTATTTATTAGGTATTGGATTGGGGACATTAAACACTTCTGATTTTCCTTCATTCTTTTCTTTCCTTCTTTCTTTCTTTCTATTTTTCTTTCTATCTTTCTTTTTTCTTTCATCCGAAAGTCTTGTTTTTTTACGCAATCATAATGGAATAGTCCATTATTTATTAGGTATTGGATTGGGGACATTAAACACTTCTATTTTTCCTTCTTTCTTTTCTTTCCTTATTTCTTTCTTTCCTTCTTTCTTTCTATCTTTCTTTCTTTCTTTCTATCTTTCTTTTTTCTTTCATCCGAAAGTCTTGTTTTTCTACGCAATCATAATGGAATAGTCCATTATTTATTAGGTATTGGATTGGGGACATTAAACACTTCTATTTTTCCTTCTTTCTTTTCTTTCCTTCTTTCTTTCTTTCTATCTTTCTTTCTTTCTATCTTTCTTTTTTCTTTCATCCGAAAGTCTTGTTTTTCTACGCAATCATAATGGAATAGTCCATTATTTATTAGGTATTGGATTGGGGACATTAAACACTTCTATTTTTCCTTCTTTCTTTTCTTTCCTTCTTTCTTTCTTTCTATCTTTCTTTCTTTCTGTCTTTCTTTTTTCTTTCATCCGAAAGTCTTGTTTTTCTACGCAATCATAATGGAATAGTCCATTATTTATTAGGTATTAGCAGAGAACGTTAAACATTTCTATCTTTGAGTTTTACTTTCTTTCTTTATTTCTTTCTATCCAAATTCTCGTCTTACGGGCATTTTTCTTAATTTTTCTTCTTTTTTTTAATTTAACATCATTCAGCAGACGATGTTATTTTATTTATGGTAACTGGATTTTTGGCGATTGTCTTACTCGGTTTTTTTCGTTCAATACTCTGCGTCTCAAAAGTGGCACGTTATCTCGGTCGTCCTATCTTCCAATCTTTTTGAGGGCCGGGGAGGGGAAAAAAATTAAGCTCAAGTCCCCCACCTCTGGACGAGATCGAAAGTACTTCGGTTAACAAAAATATGGCAACTATCTTCATGAATTTCAACTTAATATCAAGAAGATAATTAGAGAACTAGAAAAGATTATCATTAAAATAGACACAAAATGGTCTATATTATTTAATGAAACATGCTTTAATGGATATATATATATATATATATATATATATATATATATATATATATATATATATATATACTAATAATAAAAAAAAGAAATATATCTTCACTGTTGCCCCACCTGCATGAATTTAAGCGTGCTACTAGGTTGCCATCTTAGTCCCACCCTTTTACTCTCGAAACAGTTAAATGAAACTGCCTCTTCTATTCCAAGTTCTCCTTCTCTTGCACTTCCTGACATTGGAACTCCCTTCCTCTTACTTGTTTCTCTGATAACTATAATCTTCAATAGTTAAATTGTAATGTCAATCGACATATTTTGATGCCTTGATCTTGATCCCCATTCTTCTCTTTATCCTTTCCTCAAACCCCACTCTTTACTCTTACTTGCACTCCCTGAAGCCCCTTGCGTGCTAGTGACACACCAGCCTCGCTTTGGGTGGAATGCTTATATATATATATGTATATATGTATATATATATATATATATATCCAGTCCTCTTACTCTGCTCTAAATCGTGGGGGAAAATTGGTTATCTTTCTAGTCCTGGGTTGTGTCCAGTTTATAAAGAAAATTCTGAATTCTGAATTCAGTATTATGGAAACTGCAACTCCACTAATTCTTCTCAATACGTGTAAACAATTCAAAGATAATAAAGAAAAGGAATCTGTGGAGGGACATGACTGTCTACGTCCTAAAGTATTTCTGTAACAATAGATCAGTTCAATATCAGAGATTGAATTCGTTAGTCTTAGATGGCAACAGACAGAAGAGAAAGATAAGTCTAAAACATGGAGAAGGCAACAGGAAACCCCTTGCCATTATACAGAGTGCAGCAGAAATATTAGGTTGGTGCAAAAATAACGTCGTTTTTTGACGTTAAAAAATACGTCAAAAAACGACATTATTTTTGCACCAACCTAATACCTCCCACATATACCTCCCACATATACCTCCCACATAATGGTAAGACATTAGCCAGATGAAGACACTATTGCCACTTATGTCTGACAATTACGTCGGAGGTATTTCTATCGTAACCTGTATTTCCCATCTCCAGTCATGGTAATTCACAGATAATAAAGAAAAAAACATAGTATTTTTTTAAATGTACCTCATTAGCTATCACAGACGTTGATGTTATGTTAATCCTCTTTGGGACTTTAATTATTTCTTGGTATTAGATATTTCCAGACTTCAATTTCTGAATTGACATTATAGGCACTAATGAAAATGATTATTCAGTGTCTAAGAAATAACAGTTAGATACGGTCACGAGAAAATTTCCCTTTTGAATGGAATTTGCATAAAAGCAGTTTTGTATTGCTAATCCACGTAGAAAGTTATTCGAATGCAGAAAATCAAATTATGATAAAATTATATATTTTAATGGCTTTAATAATGTTGTTATGGTTGAAAACTAATTAAATTTTATATTTTAATGGTTTTAATAATGTCGTTATAGTTACAAACTAATTAAATTTTATATTTTAATGTTTTTAATAATGTTGTTATGGTTGCAAACTAATGAAATTATATAATTTAATGGCTTTAATAATCTTGTTATGGATAGTTCAAACTACTAATCTACTTGCATTTGCTTATTTCTTTACTCTATATTTTTATGAACACTCTACATGGGAGTGTTCCCAGATCATTAGTAAACATCTATAGCTGATGATACCACTGTTTATAGACGCACTTCTAACCAAAATCAGAGATGATCGGAGTCATGCTGCTGATCTTTCATCTGATCAAGCACTAACAGATTAATGGGGAATTAATGGCCTTGTAACGTTCAATACCTCCAAAATAAAGTTAGTTTCGTTTCATCACCACTGTTCACACCCCGAGCTCACTCCAGCCATGATGAACTGTTCCAACTCTCATATCTATCTATCTATCTATCTATCTATCTATCTATCTATCTATCTATCTATCTATCTATTTCATTCTCTCTCTTTCTCACTAAATTTATTTCTATCTAGTTCACTCTCACTCTTTCTCTCTCAATTTCTATCCATCTATTTATCTATGCATACGACCATATCATGTTGAAACGCCATACGATCACCAGTATTAAGGTGGATGTGGGTTGGTGTAATGAATAATGTTAATCAGAGAGCTGAGTTCTAATTCCAGTTGGGTTTGTTATATTCTTTTACGAACAAATACGTTTGGAAAAGATATGAATACACGACTTCTCCCGCAAGTTATGGGTTAATTATTAAGACTTGTATCGCTAAATCATTATTATACCACACCCAATATCATTCTTACAATCGGAAAATATTTTATAGCTTAAATAACTTTCAAAAGGTTGATAAGCTGTAAAAAAAAACTAATCAGTCAGCCAATTAATATTTTAGTTTCTCTCTCTTTCATTTTGCTTGTATGTATCTATTTCAGTTTGTCCATAGCTTTCTGTCTCTCTCTCAATCTGTTTATATCTATCTATTTATTTCAATATGACCTTCTCTCTTTTTGAATTTCTATCTATCTATCTATCTATCTATCTATATATATATATATATATATATATATATATATATATATATATATATATATTACTATGTTTACTTATATCAATCTAGCTGTCGCTATGTTTACTCATATCTATCTATCTATCTATCTAGCTAGCTAGCTATCTATATATATATATATATATATATATATATATATTACTATGTTTACTTATATCAATCTAGCTGTCGCTATGTTTACTCATATCTATCTATCTAGCTAGCTATCTTTCCCTCCAATTTGTCCATCTCTTCCTCTCTCTCTCTCTCTCTCTCTCGCTTCCAGTTTCTATCTATCTATCTATCTATCTATCTATCTATCCTATCCGTCTGTCTGACTGTCTGTCTGACTGTCTGTCTCAATGAGGAAATAACTGACTTGTTACTTTCAGTACTTCAAAAACCAGTATTTTCTCCAGCCATGTTGAACCATTTCCCTTTCGATTGAATCTCCATTGCCTTGAATGTCCATTGAGTCTTAAGTTCACTCCAGACCTCAAGTGAATCTCATATAAATACAATCCATTGCTGGAGACATTGGAAAAGTGCTTGATTTGTTTAACACTTCAAGAATATCTTCTCCATGCTTTGACTTTAAAACAGTTATATTCGAACATAAATGGTGTAATTGCTGCCATATCTGGGTTGAAGCTACTCAGGGATCACTTTCAAGTCTTGATAGAGTTCAAAATTGTTTACACTGTCTTACACGCGGGAAGACTTACTTTCTGTTCTGCAACCTCTCCACCCTTCTCTCTCTCTCTCACACACACACACAGACACAACATTGATAGCCTGTCAGTACCCTCTGACTATTTTCATGGCAAATTTTTAGATGACTTCTATTCTACCTGTTCAGACCTTTACATCTTGGATACACCATGCTAATCCCAACAAGAAAGAAAGAAAGAAAGAAAGAAAGAAAGAAGAAACAAAGTAAACTAAAAGAAGAATCAAGTAGATGAGGGAGATAAATTGAAAGAAATGAAGCACAAATAAATAAAGAAAGAAAAAAAGGATATATATATATATATATATATATATATATATATATATATATATATATATATATATATATGTCTGGTCTGTGTGTGTGTGTGTGCGTGTGTGTGCGTGTGTGTGTGTTGATTGAAATGTAACTCCCTATTTTATTTATGAGTGGTTAGCCAGGAGTCCTGACTTAAAACCCTCTGATTTTTTTCTTTGGGGTTGGTTAAAGAAGCAAGTCTACTCTACCAAACCAAGACTTTGGAAGAACTTGAAGGATGAATGCAAGAAGTTATGATTTCCATTCTACAAGAGTTCCTGGTGAAATCAGTTGACAATTCCTGGGCGACTCGAAAAACTGGCAGCGAAATCTGGTGCACATATCAAATTTTAAATAAAACCTCATGCTAATAATTTTCTGCTCATATCCATTTCTTGTAAAAATTGTAGTTAATAAATAAACGATAAGTATTTCAAAATGGGTAGTTACTTTTTAATCACCCTATATATATATATATATATATATATATATATATATATATATATATATATATATGTGTGTGTGTGTGTGTGTGTGTGTGTGTGTGTGCATTTCTCGGACATTCAGGCAAGTAAATGTTAATACTGTTTATTATAAACCGAGCATTTACTTAAATATTTGTATCTATAAAAAAAAAGAATGTATAAACATAAAATGTCTTAAAATAATTATCAGACTTTGTCCATTTCATAATGTATGACGTCATTTGTTTACATTTGGATACGCATCGAGCAGATATGAATGTACGTGCGAAAATCATGGAGAATTGTAGTTTAAAAACACTAAAATCGTCCTTGCTAACCGAAACGCTCCTCTGTGGCGAAATCGGTAAAAGCACGACAGGCTATATGACGGTTCCATATAAGATACAGGTTCGATTCCTGTCGGAGAACGAATATTTTCTATGAAAATTTCTCGGATATTCAGACCGGTAAATGTTGTTAATATTGTTTATTATAAACAGAGCATTTACTTAAATATTTGTATCTATAAAAAAAAGAATGTATAAACATATATATATATGTGTGTGTGTGTGTGTAAATATATATATATATGAATTGCATATAAAGTGATGGTGTTATTGAAACAGTGCTCGATGTTATATAACAGAGCTATAAAGTATATATCTTAATAAATATACATATTACCCTACACCATTTGCACTACTCAGAGTTTCATGTCATCTTCAGGTGCTAAGTGTGTAACTGACCGTTATTTAAAATTTGAAAATATATTAGTTTAACATAATGCTGGTGTTTAAGTCTATCTATATTCAGATATAATTAAAAAAATAAAAACTTTTTTTTAAATTATATTTTTCATGGTATTAAAATCCAGCAACTGATACATCCAGTCTTATCATAAAGGGTAAACATATATTATGAATTATTAATTTGAGAAAAGAACTTATACATTTTTTCAGGGCCTTGATCTAAACATTATCACCACCACTGTTAAAGTGATTAATTTTCTAGATGTAACATTTAACCTGGATAATGGTTACCATAAACCCTACACGAAAGAAATTGTCGGAGTTAACTCCTCTTTAATTGTCCAAATTGTTCACTAGGGGACGCTCTCCCTACATTATAAACACTGCGCGATTTCTTGCCTGGTCCTCTTTTTCATTTATTCATTTTCAGCGAACACATCTACAAGGTAAACTCTCGCAGAAGACAAACTCTTTACGTTCACACACAAACACAAATGTTAATGACTATATCTATTATAAATTTTGTTCTTTAATTAATGTATTTATTGATATTGATATATATATATATATATATATATATATATATATATATATATATATATATATATATATCGGTCTTGTTGGTTTTCTTTACACTTCTTTATGATTGATTCAATCTCTGAGCCTGCCATGTTCTTGTGCTGGACCTTCTTCTAGCAGGAATAAACGTACGTGTTTCTAACTTAACAACATATAAACCCACGGTCTGTTACAAACTACATACCCATAGATATGTTTGTAAAGATTCGAACCACCATCAAAAGATTCTAGATAATTTGCGTAAATCAGTACAAGTTTTATTATCCACCAATTCCAGCAACAAAGAAATATTTAATAATGCTAAAGATAAATACCTTAAGGCCTTGGAACTTAACAATCACAAGCCAAACTTAGATTATTGGGAAAAAAAAACACCAAAGATAATAAGACAAAATGAAAACATCATAAACACAACATCATATGGTTTAACGTACCTTTTAGCCCTAATGTCCAAACTAATGTCAGAAAAAATTTCCTGAAGTTAATACATAAGCATTTCAGCCATTCACCAGCATTAAAAAAAAGATTTTTAACAAAAATAATGTCAAAAATCAGTTGTAGCTGCACTGGTAACTTCAATAGATCAATATCTCTACACAACAACGCAATATTAAATAAACATCTTTCCAACAATAACAACATAAATTTACCAAAAATAAATTACAACTGATGAAAAAAATACGATCTGTCCATTAAATGGTCAATGTATGACCGCTGGTGTTGTTTATTTTTGCTCCACTGAAAATCTTAGGAAGTTTCGCTTCTACCACAACTGTAAGACTTTGGCTAACATTAAATACAGAAATATCTCTGAAATCTCTAATTATTTCTGGCAATTTAAAGATTCCGGTAACTTCCCTTCAATTGAATGGAATGTAATGGCAAGGGATAAACCGTTTAAATGGTAGGGAAAAATAAATGTAACCAATGTTTAGTTGTAAAAGTAATCATCTCGCTACATTTAAATAACCCGGGTTTATTGAATATAAAAAGTGAACTGATTATCACACGTCGACTTAAAAGCAAATATCTACTTAAACATGTAGACCCGGGTCATTCACGTCATGCTTTTTTGCGTGTGTGTGTTTTTTGCTTAATATATATTTTTCTATTTGCTTATTGATTTTCTATTTGATTACTATTTCTTATGGGTTTTATTACTTATTGGTTTTTTTAATATATATTTTTTATTTTATACATATATATAAATATTGTCATCTACAGATAAACTGTTTTACAGCTTATCAATGTGGTTAGACATCTGATTGCCTCAAGCCAGGATTGAAATACGACTGATTTGGTATCAGTCGGAGATTTTACCCCTAAGCACACGGCAGGGACGAAGGTGAATTTTAGACGTAATTATTTTTAGACAAACACGCCAGTGACCGGAGAACTGAAGATATTTTTTTATTTGTTATACTTTTTATTTATTATTTATTTATAAAATATTTTTTCTGCAGTATTGTCACTTGTTCTTTTCTTTAGTATTTTTCCTTTAATATTGTTACTATTTTATATTTAATTATATTAAATCTAAATAAATTAGATGAAGTTAACTCCCTTCCAGTATATTAATTATTTATGAATCAACAGCTGATAACTGACCTTAAATAAAATTAATAATTAAAATTAATAATCCATGATATACTTAGCCATTATGGAAAGACTGGTTGTATCAGTTGCTGGATTTAATAGCATGAGAAATATAATTAAAAAAAAAAAAGGTTTTTAAAATATATTTGAAAATAAATAGAACTGAAATTCACCGTCATTAAAACGAATATATTTTCAAATTTTAAGTAATGGTCAATACACATTCAACACCTGGATATTGCGTTTGACATGAAACTCTGAGTAGTGAAAATGATGCAGGAATATATATATATATATATATATATATATATATATATATATATATATATATATATATATATACTGTTTATATTTATTCCGACTATTATCCTCATCTTTGTCACAACGTTTCGGCCGTTGTACGCTCCGCCCTTCTTCAGGTGGTTGGAATGTCGAACTGAACCCTTTATTTCGCACACTGTGGTAGACTGTTCTAGTTCCACGTGCCATGTCTAATGGATGTCAGTTATCTCCTGTTAATTCCCCTCTCAAAGTTCTCCCCCACCTTAACCAGGTATTGAACTCACACTCTTTGTGCCCTGTCACTAGATCTAACTAACGCCTTTATCCACTGTGCCATGTGTCGTCGGGGGTTCAGTTCAACATTCCAACCACGTGGAGAAGGCCGGATAAACATGGCGACAAAGATGAGGACAATAGTCCGAATAATAAAACTAGTGTACATAATACCGCATCTCATATATATATATATATTATGACATAGACAAAGTCCGCAAATTATTTTAAGACATTTTTATGTTTTTTACATTATTTTTATAGATGGTATTTATCAATCCACCCACGGGGATCGAATGTGGCACAAGGCCTTTTTAATGTCGGTATCTCTGAACCCGTAGGCCCAGCCAAAAATAAATAACCATCCAAACCCGCCGAGGCGGGCCAGTTCCGTCAACCTCCCCCAACGAAACCCTACCCTTCGACGGAGCTTCGTCCGGGTTCCTCTCTGCAAGCAGAGAGTTCGACAGACACCCGACCCGGCAGCTCACAAAGCGCAGATACTAAATTTGATCCTAGCCACCGGGCCGAGCGGGTATTTATAACATTTACTGGCCTGACGAATATTTTCTATGAAAAATTTCTCGAACATTCAGGCCGGTAAATGTTATAAAACAGAGCATTTACTTAAATATTTGTATCTATAAAAAGAATGTATAAACATGAAAATGTCTTTATATATATATATATATATATATATATATATATATATATATATATATATGTAAAGAAATGGGATGGATCTGTTTCTTTATTGATAAGAATAAAGGGATATGCAGTTGCTGCAAAGATTATCGCCAAAACTTGTTCAAATTCTAGCTGTTTCATTCACTAAAGGCTTTAGGAAAGGCATGAAACCTAATCTGCTCTCTCCAGCTACAAGTAAAATCATAGGGCAGACTGGATCCTTTAGACTTGTTGACTCAACATTTTTGAGAAAACCAATTCTGAATTTTAAAAAAATCTCAAATCACACTACCCAGTGAAAGCTTCATGCTTCAAAATAAAAACTCTTCTGGGGAAGGCCAGTAGTCTTTTCTTTGATGTGTCATGTCCTTTGGACAATGATAGACCTCTCCTACTTCCTGTATTTTATTACAAAAAGTAACTTTTGAACTTTTGTGATCTCATTAAGAAGGTTACTTGCTCTTTTCCTCTGCATCTCTTGCTTTCAGTATATCTCGTCGTCGTCGGCGGAATCCGTCCATCTTTGCCTAGTTCTAGTTCTAGCTCTAGCCCTAGTTCTCCATATATCCATATATATATGGAGAACTAGATCTGCCCAGACATCTAGTTCCCCCTCTCCTCCTTGTAGCAGAGTCCAAAGGAGAGGATGTACCAATACAGTTTGGTACCAGCGCGGCTGCAGGGTCTGCTGGAAGGTAGCACAAAGTGCCGCCCATCCGCCTTAGGGGCTCCACTCCGGGTCTGAATTCAGAGTTGTCATTCTCCTAGACCAGTTGCCATCCAAGGCTATAGAACCCAGTCTGTTCTGCTATTTACCCATAGCTGGAGGGAGAAGAAGAGGATTCACACCTTTCCCAAGGGTATTAGCACGTAAGTGAATATAATGGATTCGACTGGAATTCGAACTCGGCTCTCCGATTCATCAATCCAAGCCGCTATCCATTACTCCTAAGTATATCTAGTCAGTGTTTGATTCACTTGGATTTCTTTCCTCAATATATCTCCCAGAAATTTCAATTTGTCTTTTTCTGATTATATGTCTTGGGTTCATTATCGCTCTTACTTTCCTTGAAATTTCCTCTTTGTTCACATATTCTGTCCATGGTATTTTGAGCGTTCCTTAGCATGAACCACATCACTGGAGCTAAAAATTTCATCTTTATCTGTGAAGGAGTTCAGGAGTCTTTAATACTAACGATATTTTTCTATCTCTTAATACTTTGCTTAGATTTTGGAAAGCATCTTTCCCTGTTTCTATGTACATTCAAATTTCAGCTGCCTCTCTCTGATTGTAATTATTAGTTTCCTGGCAGTTTCCTATTTTACTTCCTTTTTGCTTACATGTTCTGCTAGTATTGTTCATTCTTTCATTACTCAACGTTTTCAGGAGAAAAGGTACAGATTTAGGGAAGCAGACAGGTAACCTCAGTTGTCAATGTTGGGTTAAAGGAGGAACTTGGCATAGATTTAGGGAGATGAGTTAGCATTTTTAGTTGACTGACTATAACCTGTTGCAAAATCTCATATTTATTTTTATTTTTTTTTTATACAGATGCAAATGTTTTTGCATTCACTTAAAACATTCAGATTTAAGTTGTCTCCCTTTGATTGTAAGTATTATTTTCCTAGCAGGTTCCTATTTTCCTTGAGATTTCCTTGTTGCCCACATGTTCTCCTCAAACTGCTTATTCTGTTGTTACTCACCATTTTCAAGAGAAAAGGCACTGATTCAAGGAAGCAGACTGTTGTCAATGTTGGGGTAAATGAGTAGCTTGGCATAGATTTAGCAATGTGCTGGAAAAAAGAAATTTGATATGGTGATAGGTAATCTAAGTCTATGTGCTAGTACATGAACAAAACAGATACAGATGTCCGATATAGAAAGATTTGTTTGGTTTGTTTAATGACATATCAACACCATTACGGGTCATTTAATAAGGAAAAAATGATTCACTTACAAATGCTTGATTACTGTCATAACTAATCATATAGCCACACCTTCAACACTTTCCAAACAGTTCTGTTTACTGAATTTCACTCACAGGGCTTGGTTTAACCTCTGGCATGGTTTGCAAGTGCCACTCACTGAAATTCTCTCCCCAATCTCATATCATCAAGAGTGAAATCCTTCATAAAATCGGTTATAGTCAGATTCAAATCCAATTGTCTTAGTCAGAAGGTTCATGGTCTGGACACTCGGCCATGTGTCCATTTGTGTAAATAAAATGAATTGAATGATTGACTAATTTCATATGGCTTACCAACCCATTACTGTTTATTTAAAGCTAGAAAATATGTCTAGATTTTAAGAATCCTTTTAAGTCTTACTAATTAACCCATAGCTGTGAGAGAAAAGGTGGATTTGTACCTTTCCCAAGGTTATTTGCACCTAAGTTAATATAACAAACTCAAAGCAAATTGGAACTCGGCTCTTCGATTGAGAAGAGACAGATTCATACCATTCCTAAAGGTATTTGTGCATGTATAATGCACCCAGCAGAAATTGGAACTCGGTCGTCTGATTAACAATTCAGAGCCATTATCCATTAAATCACCTGCACATCTAAGCTTAGAGCACCTCATTTTCACAAGCGATCACCCATTTATGTACTGACCAAGCTCAATGTTGTTTAACTTTGGTGATCATATGGGAACTGGTTTCATCATGATGTGACCATAAGGAAATGAAACAATATCTGACAGTACTGGCCCAACCTGAAGTGGCTAAAATCATAATGATCTGGGAAAACGTCCTCTCAGGAGTATCTTTCAAAAAGTAAGTTCTTAGGAATAAGCTGTCTGTGGAACTTCCTCCTCACCAATGGAATTCAAAGAGAACGAGGATGGGTTAACTCTGTGGCATGGTGAGTCTTAGAAGGTCCTGACCAGTTATTGTCAAACGGGGTCCATGTAATATTCACACAAAAAAAATAGCAAATTGAGCATCCACAATAATATTTTAGTGGCCCATAGAGTAATTTTACTTCGGAACTGTTTACTTCCAACTGAGGGTTGGAATTTCTACAGTAATCTATGCCATATTAAAATACTAAAAATAAAAAAAAAACAACTCTAAAACTAGCAGAAAATGCAATCAAGCAATGTAAGCTTCCTTTTTACCCTACTGGCTGTTTTGTTTTTAAAAGCTGAGTAAAAACTGAGAACGATATATAAAGGAAAATTATATAAAGATTATAATTTATTATTTAAATTAATTTAATTTATTAATAATAAATGATAATATTAATTTTAAATATTAATAAAAATAAAATATTAATATATTAATATAAACTAGTTAGTATAAAATATTTAAAAAATATTAATAATAAACTTAATTTAATATATAAATTATATAACGGATATATAAAGGAAGCATATACATTTACTATTTCTATAATACAATTCATATACTTATTTATTAGTAAAAATAAAATAAGCTTTTTTTTCAAGAATGTTTATGGGGCTCCATCAAAAAAAAATGAAGGTTAAAAGTGGTTGAGAACTACTCGATTGATAGATTGTAGCTAGTCTAAACATCTGCCATACCTCCTAAAATATTTTTGAGGGACTTAGGTCATGAAGGAAGTCTTTTTTTTTAAGCATACAACCCCAAGCAAGGTGGGAAGCCACTAGCACACAAGGAGTTACAGAGTTGGAACGAGAACAAAGAGGGAGTGATAGAGAAATGGATAAAGAGACGGATAGGGGATATATTAGGGCATCTGGAGACGTTACATTTGAATAGTTGGAGATTATAGTTATCAGGAAAACAAGAAATGGGGAAGGAGTTCCACAGGCGAGAAGTGCGAGACATGAAGCTATTGGAGTAGAAGAGACGGCTACATTTAACAATTTCAACAGTGAAAGGGTGAGAGTGAGATGCCACCCTAGTTGAGCACTTAAATTCACGAAGTCTGGGAACCAGCGAAAGCAGCTAATCAGAGTAGTTACCATGAAAGTATTTGTAAAAAAGACAGAGGGAGGCAACAGCACATCTGTGAAAGAGTGGCTGCAGACGAGATGCCAGATCAGGGCGAATTACATTGCATATCCATCTTTGAATTTCTTCAAGGACCTTGAGACAATTAGAAGGGGCTCCAAACCATGTATGGCAGCAATACTCCATGCATGAGCGAATGGTTGATTTGTAGATTTGAAGGATTGACTCTGGCGAGAAAAATTTCCTGGTGTGGCATAGGGAGCCAACTTTCCTAGTGGTCAACAAAACTATTGACTCAATGTATTTGTTCCATCTCAGGTCAGCAGACAATGTGAGACCAAGCAGTCACAAAGAGGTAAGTGTTGATCAAAAATCGAAAATACTTTTGATATATCCTAACACTTAACGACAACACCATTTTCTCTGACCTCCAATTCTGCTGATGATAATTCCCATTACATATTTTGTGAAATTTTATATATTTTTAGCGGAACTTTGATTTAATTACAGACTTAAGCCTTATTTCTTTCTGAAAGCCTGTTATGGACAACGTTCTTCTCCGATATTATTGAGTTGCCACAAACATTTATACAATATATTCACTTGTTCTTTCATATCAGCTCTCTTGTTCCCTTGTGTTATGTGCCTCAGCAAATGGAGGAAGCCAACAACTTGTTATTGGAAACATCCATCTCACTGGCATTTCTCCCAAAACAGAACAACTCTTATCTTCAAAGATCCATTCTGACCATTTTTGACACATTGAAGACGTGATTTTTCCAATACTAGATCTTCTTGAAGTATGTATATAAATATTTAATCCACACTTGACTGGAAGCCACTTTGCAAGTCTGCTTATGTCAGCTTGGTCAGAATGATAAAGAAAAATAATTATATAAAATATATCACTCTTTCTATCTATCTATCTATCTATCTATCTATCTATCTATTTTTCATTGCTATTAAATTCCGGTTAGAAAAAATATTTTGTGTGTTTTCACACCTGCCAGATATTTTTCTGGATTACTTATAATATTCTTTTAAAATAATTACCAAAATTTTTGTAAACAATTTAAAAACTTAATTTTTCTCAAAACTGGGCATTTCTTTTCCTGCAAGCCAGCCCAATATCATTGGAAATTCTAGTTTGATTCAGTGGGAAAAGTAAAAAAAATAACCAAGATTTCCAAGAGGTCAAAGATGCATTCATTTTTCAGTGCCCAGATTATATAATTGGCTAAACCAGGTCTGCCACAAGGCTATGAGTAAATTGTAGAGAGTCATGATTACCGATGTGCTGAAGGGACTCGGCACATACAAGAATGAGATTCTGTGAATGGCTAGCAGAACAGAGTTTAGGAGAGACAGCAGATAGAACAAATTTACTAAAAGCTACAAAGGACAGAAAATTGGGAAGAGGCATCATCACCCACGTCCTGAATGGATACGGTACATAGATGAATAATGTTTTTGTTAACTGCATCTTGGCATTTGGGAAATATTACAAGTCATATCTGTACAATTTAATGACATGTGCAACAATTTACTCTAAAGTTAGGAAAATATGATCAAAATTAAAAAGACAGACATTTTTGATTGGATTTGATATATATATATATATATATATATATATATATATATATATATATATATATATATATATATTTAGCTTAATATATAAATACATCTTAAACAGTCAGAACCTGAAATTAAACTAACTATACCAAAAACCAACCCCCTTGAAAATGGCTAAAGAAGTGACTGAAAGTGCTTCGAACAATAAAAATTATGGAAAATTTCCGCACTCCCTGACTTCTACAAAATGGAAAAATATAAGAATGCTGGAGAAATTAAATAAAAAATTTAATTAAATCTACTTTGTCAGCTGTATTCGATGAAAGATATTTAAAATTAAGAAATTTGCTACCCAAATATACATTGACATATATATATATATATATATATATATATATATATATATATATATATATATATATATATATATGAAAAAACAAACAAAAATCCTTAAATGCAATTATGTTGTTTTAATATGAATGAAATGTCAACGTCTGACGTTTCGGTTTAATAAACCTTCTTCAGGACAATATTCATTAAAATACAATTAACATAATCAGTTCAACATGACAAAGACGATGGACATAAAAACAAGACTGGTATTTATTTGAACAAAAAGTACAAATTGTGGCACAAGGCCAATAAAGGGGAGGGGTAGAGGCTGGTCAACACTAACTATCTTATACCTAGCTAATCAGATTCGCGACCCATTCGTACATTACATTTTACACATTCACCAAAAGAACTCGTCCATCACCAAACAATCCTTCAACCACCATAATACCACGTGCTTTCAACGGAGACCTACCAAAATCGCGCCCCATACCATGAAAATTCTAATGATGATATATATATATACAATTCTAATAATGATAAAATGAGAGGGGAGGGAAATGAACCCAATAATAAACTTAAAATAAACACAAATACAAACTAAACATAATTGATGTTAGTAGGGACCGTCCAACCCATAAAACAGAGAGGACGCTGTATTCTGCCCAGGGGACAAAATCAAGAGACGCTCTCGCTAAGGGAGTGGGAAAAAGTATAAAATATTAGGCTGGAATGGGAAAATATAAAACTGACCCAGTCGAGATGAAAATGGCGCGGGGGTCAAAACAAACTGGGGAGGATGGGAATCTCGACTTGGATCATAACCAAAGAACGGCCGGGATGCAGGCCAGGAACAACACTTACTCACATTAACTAGGTACACTGAAGCTTGTCTAACCTAACCAAGGGGAGGGTTCCACAGGAAGCCACCCCGATGTGCAATAGGTTGACCTAGAAGAGAAAATCAAGGCTAGCCCCGTTCACACGAAGCAAGCTCGCTTCTTTTACCCACCTTTCGCTAAAGACTGTCGAATGCAATCGTTTTCTATCCGATCTAATCTTCATCTTGAGCTGATGCTCAAAGAATCGAATTAGATCCGAATGAGAAAGACGATTGCCTCGCAAGACTTCCTCCTTTCGCGTCGTCCAAATCACCATTCGAGCCGTGGCCATCAGCGTCAGAAACACCATCCGTTTCATCCCGGAATACGGGGGCGACACATTGTCACACGCGTATGCGCGATCAATGGACACAAGCTGTTCGGGAGCGAGACGAGCCGTCAGCTCGCCGACATGGTCCCATAAGGGGCGGACCTGGGGGCAATGGTAGAAGGCGTGCGCAGCCGTTTCCTCTAAGCCAAGGCCACACCGTTCACAGTCTGGCAAATCCGCCAAGCCCCATATGAAAGCCTTGTCGTTGAGAGGCAGCCGATTCCGAGCCAATCGCCAGCTAAGCGAAAACTCAGGGTTACTGAGGTAATCCGCTGCTGGCGCCCAAGACCAGTAGGAGCAATACTCCTCCTCCGACAAGGCGAGCGTATCTCGTAGGAGATCCTTCGCGGGCCTCTCCACTAATTCACGATAGAAGATCTTCCTAGGCCGAGAAAGGTCACTGGACCGGGGAACGGCCCTCAAGGCCGACCGACACTCGCGAAGGAAAACCGATTGATCCCGGGGTTTACGACCGCGCTCAACCCGCGAGATGGGGGGACTGATGGTAAGGCCAGGGAACGCGTCCTTAACAATCCCCTCCAGAATCGGATCTCCTCCAGTCAATGCACGGCGTAGGAAAGCCAACCTAGAGGCACGGATGTGACTCGGCAGGTGCGGCATTCCCAGCCCCCCATGACACGGACGTTTAGTGCAGACTCGTCTGTCGACCCGATTCCCGCGTCCCCTCCATAAAATGGAGGATAGCGATTGCTCGAGCGCCTTCTTGTGAGTCTTACAGAGAGGAAGTACGGACAATCGATAAAGAATCCGGGGGAAAATGTATGTAACACACACCTCCGCCCTGTCCTTCACGGACAACCTCCGTCGATTCCAAGTCTGACCGGCGGAATCGACCTTTGCTCGTACTTCAGACCAATTCTTCTCCAGCTGGAGGTCAGGCCCAAACCACACTCCAAGAATGCGGACAGGACCGTCTGTCCAACCGAAGCGGCCCGGAAGAGCGACCCCCTTCCAGGCACCTAACCGCAACTTGCTTAACTTATGTCTAATTACCTGACCCATGATGCTTGCATCTGCCGGGTCTCATGCAAAAACTGTGACCTAGAGTATGTGGGTGAAACATGTGGGTCCGTGAAATCTCGTGTTTTCGAACGTGGGCGAGATGTTCGCCTCGGAGGTTTGAACAGTGCTTTAGTTGTACACCTAACTAAAGCAGATCATGATTTCGATTTTGATTCCGTGAGGGTTTTGGGGTATTTTCATAATAAAAATCTTAGGAGGATTTGTGAAGCAGGTATAATATCCATCTCACGCACGGTGAATGCTGGACCTGGATTCTTTAGTATTTCCCCTTTTTTAGCGAGATTAATGATCGACAAGCGTACATACAATTTTCCATCATAATAGAATTCTTTTCATTTTTTCATTTTCATTCAAAATACTTAAATTTTAGGAATACGTTTTGAAAGCGTCGCCCATTTGACGACAACGTGACCACGCTTAAACGGAAAGCTGATCATTTAAAATTTTCAGTTATCTGCTTTGGATAAGTCTTGTTTTTATGTCCATCGTCTTTGTCATGTTGAACTGATTATGTTAATTGTATTTTAATGAATATTGTCCTGAAGAAGGTTTATTAAACCGAAACGTCAGACGTTGACATTTCATTCATATTAAAACAACATAATTGCATTTAAGGATTTTTGTTTGTTTTTCCAAATATTTTTCTCCATTCTGTCGGATTTATATCCATTTATATTTGCTTACATATATATATATATATATATATATATATATATATATATATATATATATATATATATATATATATATATATATAATTATTATAATGAAAATGAATACTTAAAAGACCATGGTGATATTTATTGCATTGAGGACACATATTTTCTATGAAATTTCTTGGACATTCAGGTCAATAAATGTTGTTAATACTGTTTATTATAAACAGAGTATTTACTTAAATATTTGTGTCTATATAAATAACGCATAAAATGTGGCCTGACGATTGCATCTAGCATGAAACAGACTGTCGCCTCTAAGTGTTGACTTCTATGTTCACTTTTATATTTACACACACTCTATCTCTGATATTGAGCACTTTATCCCATAAATATAGCACATCTTAAGACTATTTTTTTCATATATATATATATATATATATATATATATATATATATATATATATATATCAACTTACATCAATTTAAAACTACCCCTCAAAAGTGTATAAAAACTATATGTAAATTTAAAACATTTTTTCACTCTTGGAAGTGTGATCTGATGAACCAGGTAAAAACTATATACCTGGGCAAATAATTTACAACCAATGGACCCTTAAGGTTCTCTGTTTTCTATTTAAAATGAATTAATAATTGCTCTGATTTGACATTGAGCTCTCTGGATTACATCCT
The DNA here is from genome assembly GCA_963932145.1 of Acanthosepion lycidas. Taxonomy (NCBI): domain Eukaryota; kingdom Metazoa; phylum Mollusca; class Cephalopoda; order Sepiida; family Sepiidae; genus Acanthosepion; species Acanthosepion lycidas. The sequence goes on along the minus strand of OZ010590.1, from coordinate 103,634,426 downwards.
CCTTGGGATTATCCATATGGATATATATATATATATATATATATATATATATATATATATATGTTTCATTAAAGATGACAGACAAAGTACTGTGATTAAGCTTTTGATTTAATTTTCCTTGTGCTTGAACAAATGTTTTCTTTTTTTTTCTGGATCCATAGTGTGTAGAAACTATCCAAATGTTCTATAATTCCAAGTGCTTTCAGCTATATCCTTAGCCATTATGAAGGATGATTTTATTTTTGATTTTTAATTGGGTTATGGGTTGTGTGTATGTTTCTAGAGTTATGGAAATGTTTTGTTTTCCAAACACAGTTAGCACATTGTGACCATATTCATAGTTAATATTACTGAATGTTGGCATTTTCTTTTTTCTTATTTTATTAAGGCTTCCATTATTTTTAATCTTTTTTACACGTGGATGAGGTTATTATGTTTGTATTATCTACTAGTATGTTTCAGATGGAGTCTGGTAAGTTTGTGTGTGTGTTTAAATGGGTTCTAATGGACCTGTGGTCAGATAGGTGTAATGTACGGCATCTGGATAGCCATGTAGTAGTGTGACCAATGTAATTATTTATGAATTCGGTTTGATCAGGAACACAGTTCCTTAATGAGGTATTTAAACACTTAAATAATGATCATTTGTTGTAATTTTGATTTTCCTAGTGTGTTGTTTTTGAGGACAAGCTTAGCTGTTTTAAATTTTTTGTAGTACATAATTAATTTGATAATATATACAGTAGCGTCCAAAACTAAGGGACAAAATTTTAAAAACCTAATATTTGTTAGAAATAACAACTGTGAAAAGCTGAAATTTTGACAACTGGTAGTCGTTATCATCCATAATAACATACTAAAATTTGAATCATTTGCAAAGGACAGAAAAAAATTATAACAATTATTTATTTATTTTCAAATTTGGAACGTCCAAAAGTAACGGAGAAAATTGAGAAAAACTATGTAAACAGCAAAAAAAAACAATAAAAATACATGTACAATCAATATTTAGTAAATGAGCCCTTGCTCTCAATGACAGCTGCACATCTTCGACTACAAGAACGAATCAGTTCTTGACAATCCTCGATACTAATTTTAGACCATTTTTCTTGAAGCTTCACCCACAAATCCTCCGTGTTAGTGGGATTTCTTTCCATAACTTTCACTCCTAAGGTCTTCCAAAGATTTTCTATTAGATTTAAGTCAGGACTTTGCGGTGGCCAATCCATAATTTCCAAATCTTGCTCGCTAAGGTAACTCATTACCACCTTTGCCTTGTGACATGGGGCATTATCTTGCATAAAGGTAGCCCTATCGAAACCTGAATTCTGTATGATTGGCACAACATGATCTTGAACAATGTTTTTATAGATCTGCGCGTTTACACGAGTTTGTAACCGGACAAGAGGCGTTGTACCTTGGCTAGAAAACATGCCAAATACCATGACGCTTCCGCCTCCAAACTTGACAGTTTTCTTAGTAGACTTTGCACTTAATCTTTCACCAATACGTCTCTTTACATTGTTTTTTCCATCATTTCCAAATAAATTAAACTTGCTTTCATCACTGAAAAATACTTTTGCCCAATTTTCATATGTCCAAATTACATACCTGTTTGCAAACTCTAATCTCTTCTTCTTATTCTTCGAACTAACAAGTGGTTTCTTCCCTGGGGTTCGATTAAACAGCCCTATTTCTTGCAGTCGTCTACAAACAGTCTGTCTTGACACATTAACACATGAGGTACTATTCATAACCCTTTTAATTTCTGTGCAAGACTTAAAACGGTCCTTTAATGACATACGCTGCATTATTCGATCTTCTCTTGCCGAAGTTTTGCGGGGTCTGCCGGTTTTAAAAGCACTAACTATTTTGCCAGTATCATTGTAGGATTTAACAACCCTGCCTACAACACTCTTGGAACGTTTCACTTTCTCTGAAATCTCTCTAATGGTGTGCTTTTCCTTGTGTAGCTTCACAATAGCTTGTCTCACAGAGTAATCAAGTTTTCGGCGTTTCGCCATGGTGCCGGCTGATGCAACGTTTACAAATGACTAAGTAAGACTTATTCTTTAGAGGAAATCAAAAATTTGAATATAGCATACTGTTTACATTGTTTTTCTCAATTTTGTCCCTTACTTTTGGACGATCCTATTTTGAAAATAAATAAATAAATGTTATAATTCGTTTTCTATCCTTTGCAAATGATTCAAATTTTAGTATGTTATTATGGATGATAACGACTACCAGTTGTCAAAATTTCAGCTTTTCACAGTTGTTATTTCTAACAAATATTAGGTTTTAAAATTTTGTCCCTTAGTTTTGGACGCTACTGTATATATTTGTATATACTAAGGAGGTTATTTCATTAGATAACTGGATCAACAACCAACCGAAAATATCTCTTTCTATTTGCTCTTTGTTTCTCTCTATATTCTCTTTTCCTTACATCTTTTATGTTCTCTATAACTCTTACCATTAGCTTTTTTTTCTCTCTATCTTTCTCTCTTGCCATTAACCTTTTCTTCATTTCCTTCTTTTGTATGTTTTTCCACTACCATTTTCTCCATTTTCTTCTCTATATATTTTTCCATAAACTTTTTACCTTTTTCCTTCTCTGTATCTGTTGCAATTAACGTTTTTCCCTTTTTTCTTCTCTATCTCTCTTTCTATTAACCATTTCCTTTTTTCTTCCCTTGTCATTATCTTTCTCCGTTTTCCCTTCTCTATCTCTCTTTCCATTACCTTTTTCTCCCTTTTTCCTTCACTGTATCTATTTCCATTATTTTTTTATCGTCGTCCTTTCCAATATCTCTTTCCTTACCTTTTCCTCCCTTTCCTTCTCCATATCTCTTCCATTACCTTTTTTCTCCCTTTTTCCTTCTCCATATCTCTTTCCATTACCTTTTTCTCTTTTTCCTTCACTGTATCTATTTCCATTACTTTTTTCTCCTTCTCTTTTCCTGTATTTCTTTCCATTACATTTTCCCTTTTTCCTTCTCTATATCATTTTCCATTACCTTTTCCTCCCTTTCCTTCTCCATATCTCTTTCCATTACCTTTTCCTCCCTTTCCTTCTCTATATCTCTTTCCATTACCTTTTCCTCCCTTTCCTTCCCCATATCTCTTCCATTGCCCTTTTCCCCTTTTCCTTTCCTGTATTTCTTTCCATTATCTTTTCCCTTTTTCCTTCTCTATATCTCTTTCCATTACCTATTTTCTCTTTTTTTCTTTCTCTATATCGTCCCTCCTCTAAATTTTGCCCTCCTAATATTTCTCCTTTCTAGCTCTCTCCCTTTATTTCTCATATCCCACTTTTTTTTTACCATTTTCCCTGCTCTCTTTTTTTTCTTTTTTTTTATCATTATCCACTTTCTCTTTATTCACAGCTGTCCACACTCTCAAGTATTCTTCTCATCTTTCATGGTCTTTGTCTGCTGCCTGCTTCCTTTTCACCAATATAAAATCTCTTCACAATCTTTTCAGGCTGAGCAACATTGTGCAGAAACTATAAATATTTAACAATTATCAAAGAGAAAAATGAAAGAATCATTTTTTTACTCTTTATAATCTTTTATATAAGATGTCTCTTTATTTTGGTCATTTCACTTATCCTTTTGTGCCTGCAATTTTCATCGATGCCTCACCATTCCTCACCATTCCTAATCAGGTGGCATGACATATTTGAAGACTCTTCAAACTTCCTATATTTATTCAATCATACAATAATTTTACCACCAGTATTGTACTTCTTTCAGTGGACAAGAGAACATTATGGATCTAGAAATGGTATCTACTTCTAAGGCAGTTTTTTTTAATCATTTCACCCCAAGCAAAGCAATAATGACACCAGGACACAGGGGTTTCCAGGAAGTGAAAGAAAATGTTAAGACTTTCGTGAGGAGAAATGAGGAAAAGATGATAAAGTAACAGGTTTCAGGAAGACAAAAGATGGCGAGTGACATTGCATTTAAATTTTTGAAGATTTTAGCTGACAGGGAAGCAAGAAATCTGAACATATTTTTTTATAAACATATATCATTGTACATTATGAAATTCACAAAGTCCGACAATTATTTTTAAGACATTTTTTATGTTTATACATTCTTTTTATAGATACAAATGTTTAAGCAAATGCTCTGTTTTATAATAAACAGTATTAAACAACATTTACCAGACTGAATGTCCGAGAAATCTGACCCAATCGGTTAAGGCACGCCAGGCTATATGACGGTCCTGTATAGGATACAGGTTCGATTCCTGTCAGAGGATGCATATTTTCTATGAGAATTTCTTGGACTTTCAGGTCAGTAAATGTTGTTATTTGGGTTAGATTATTTTGCCTGTCATTATTTACTTTTATTTTTTATTTTCATTTTTATTTTTTATTTTTATTACTTATCTTATATATTTATTTTTTTATTATTTTTATTTTAATCAGTGTTTTTATTAACATAGTAAAAATTTGTTTATATCGCTTATTTAATAGTCTTGTTTTGGTTTGGGAAGATAAAGGTATTTATTCAATTTTGGGGTTGATTGTTGTAGTTTATTCTAACTATTATTTTGGCGGGAACAGTTTTTAATTTGTTTATTACTTCATGTATTTATTTGGATTGTTTATCTTTATTTGTTTTTTCTAACGGTTAATTTATCGGGATCGGTTTGTTAGTTCATTTATTTACTTATTTGGATAAATTTAGATTAATTTATTTTACTTGTTTTTTTATTATTTATTTATTATACTGTATATTTTTATTTACTCTTTCCGGTTTTTGATTTTTAAGTTACAAAACCAAAAAAACAAAATCGATGAACCCAAATAATAAAGTAAATGATAAACAAATTAACAAACCATTATGATCAAAATACTAGTTGGAATATAGAAATCAAACCAAAAATTGGACAAAAAACATCGCTATAACTGTTATATAACAATAAAAAACACTATGCTACTTAAAAATCGAAAACCTGACCAGGTGCAAGCTGCTGGCAACTGCATCGTTCCAAAAGGTCAACCAAAAAAGACAAAAACTGAACATTCTACATGCTTACAAGGAAATAGAGCTTTCTTTTTAAAGAAAAGAAATACACGCACCATACAATCTAAGTACTTTGACGTGGTGTAATGGTTAGCACATTTGTCTCACTAGTTCAATTACAACTGAATAAAGTGTTTGATCCTCACTGGGTGCCTCATACTTTCAGCCTTGTGCCACATCTAAGCTATGCCTAAAAACTCATTATGCACTTCAACTTGGTGTAATGGTTAATAAGCTTGCTTTGCTAGATCAATCATGACTGTGTAGTGAGTTTGGTCCTCACTTGGTACTCTACATGGTCAGTCTTGTGCCATGTATAAGCCACACTTAAGGGGACTTTGACATGGTGTATGGTTAGCAAGTTGAGTAGTGTTGCCAGACATAGGCTCTTCCAGCAACCACCTTCTTGACTCCCCAACAAACTCATGTGTTATTTTCTTCTTAGAATGATCAGAGTGAGTTTTCCGAGATGCCATATCTTAGTACTAACTATTAGACTCTTCCCCCTCTTTCCGAATCTTCTGCACTGTCCTCAAATTGATATGAAAACACCCTGAAATGTTCGTATAGGAGTTTCTGGTATGAATGCTGGGCATACAGTATGCCATTTCCAAATTTCTAGTGAAATGAATTGCATTAGGGTTCTCACAGACATTGCCCAACTGAACCTACATTATCAAAAACCAAACAACATGCATTTACTAATTGCAACCTGTAAATATCAATATATATATATATATATATATATATATATATATATATATATATATATATATATATATATATATATATGATCAGAATATTGGTGCCACATATGGTCTGGTGCCCTCCTGCTTTTTACCTTTTATTCTATGTTAACAGTTTCTTTTCTCACACTTCTCACTTGTGGAATTCCATTATTTAATCTCCAGAAATTTAAATACAATATCAATCAATTCCTATCTACTGTCTTCCTGATTACTCTTTTCTCTTCCCACTCATTAGTAATGTTTCTGGTCCTGATTCTTTAACAACCCCTTG